>CM067487.1:24805633-24846840 GCA_034552555.1 Semaprochilodus insignis | reverse complement strand
TATATATATATATATATATATATATATATATATATATACAACTTGTTTGTCTTGCATATAAAATGTATTAAATGAAATGTATTAAAATAAATGTATTTATTAGCTAGAAAATTAGCAATGAATTTTTAGGTAAATGCAACTAAATGCAAAGTATTACCCTATTAGTACATATGTTATGTGCAACCCAGATATCTATACATATGCAGGTCTAAGGAAACATATAATTATTATTATTTTATGAATATACCAGATTTTACGGGATGGTGTAAACGTTTGTAAAAATTAACATTTGTACAGTTTGCAAATAAGCATTATGTTACAGGAGGATATACTTCTATAGTTATACTGTTACTGTAGTAAAGTAAAGTGGTTTGTTTGTTTCATTTTAAGACCAGTCAAGTGCATTGTGGTCAATGTGGTCAATAAGTGCAACATCTCTGTGGGAAAGAGCTGTCAGCATGTCTAGTCGTGCTCAGTTACACTGTTTTCTTTTAAGGGTTTCAAGCTTTTAACAGTATGTACAGATATGCAAGCTTGTGGTACCTGCCCCCAGTGATGGTCCAAACCCATTTACCACCAGTTTAAAAACCATAAAAGTCATTAATTTATGGAATTATTTCATGCATAAGTCGCCCGTATTCCCATACGTGGACATAACTACACTTTATAGCATGTTGGATGATGTGGTGTCCTGTCCGGCAGCTCAGGTAGGTCAGAGGTGAAAGCTTCAGGTTAAGCAACCTCAGACGGTGAAGGGCATGTACGTTGTTGGGATGGTTAGCAGTAGTTCAGATGAAAGAGAGGTTAGAGGGTTTCATCAGCTGTGCTGTTGAAAAGTGGGTTTCTTTATGCTCCTGCTACTGCTACATTTCTTTCAAACTTTCATCGTCCTGTTGGTTATTCTCTTTTATGCCTCTTGTATGCTTAAATTCCTATCCTGTTTTTTTGGAATCAGCTGTAATAAGAACGGGAGGCTTGTTGAACCAGAGACTTGTATGAACAAATTGATTTGACATCTTTGTCTTGGATTTCTAAGAGGTTAATTGTTTCATGTTGTGCTCTGAATCAAGAGTTAAAGGGAGCTCAGCAGCGCTGTTCCGTGTAGACATGGACATCAAAACCAAAGAGGATGACTTACGTCGGTAGTGTTATACAATGGTAGTGTGTTGAGCACATAATTACATGGTCTTGTGCTGGTCATGGGGTAAAGTGCTTTGCTTCTATCTGTGGAATTGGAAACGTAACTTTTTATTCGCATTATTGAATATTAAAACCTTCAAACAGAATAAGACAAATTCCTCTACAGGTTTGAATAAAATCACTGCCAGTTGAAGATCTAATAAATTCTTTCCATGATGACTTGACTTGATGTTATTTGTTTGTTGATGTTCATTGGTTCCAAAATTCTGTCGTCCTCTGTGGGAAGATTGGAATGTTATTATTACTATGTTTTTTTTAATAATATCAATGGATGTGTGTAGTTTGGTTTATATTCAGTTGACTTTAAGTTGCGATTCTAAATCCCAACAGTTACAATGCAAAGTTGGGCAGACACTATAATATAACATTAATTGTTAATATAAAAATGAACCATTATTATTAATATGAATTATTATTATTTCATGCTTATACATACAGTGGCATAATAATTATGTAAATAAATTGTAAGTGTATGTATATCTTTTTTTATATTCTGGAAAAAAGTCTTCATCTGGTTTTTCCACTGATGGCATCGGTCTTGACCCAGACTTTTTTACAATGTCTTTACCCTGATTTGCGTCTAGTGGCCTCAACTACAACAGTGTGCATTGGGCTTCAAAAAACTTTTTTTTTTATTGCAGTTGATATTATCAGCTTAACAATTCTTAGTATTCTCGGTGCAGTATGTTTTGCTTTAATGACAGCGTACACTTGAGCTGGACTCCACAAGTTAATAGAAATGCTCTGATGACTAGGCCAAATCTGAGAGCTGTATGAACACAAGCTTCAATAGAATAAATAAGGTGGCAGAATATTACCTTTCTGTACAACTTGGTCAGCGTCACAGTTGCGCTTAATGCAGGATCTTGAATGCATCTTCGGTATTTTACTTGACAATTTTTTTTTTTTTTACCACAAAGTTCAAAAATCTTTTGTTGTTTATTTTGAGGTTTTAATGGGGGGAAGAAAATCCCACATTCACATGCTGTGCACATATTAGGCCACCACTGAGGCTTAACGGAATCTCTTCATGGACAAAAAAAATGAACCAATTTGACAACATCTGTTTGAAGTCTGATGTCTCTGGGAATTGGTCCTCTGTGGGAACATGCCATATATCCATATTTAAGTTTTCATGTGAGCCTTTGAACTGCATGTTCATTTATTTATATGTGTTGATTTAATTTAGGTTTCCAAAAGTATAATATAATTAGGGTAGGATTTTTAGGGTAGGTTAGGATCAGGAAAAAGACACAACAGTGTTTTTTCAGTGACTCTGAATTGCTTGTAATAGTCAAGTTTGCTTAAATGTGGAGTATGGTGACATAACATAAATGCAGCTTTACGTAAGAGTGACATAATTATCAATTCAGCAAAGTGATCAAGTTTGTTTGGCGGTTATGTGTGATGCATAGATACGTTAGGTTGCAAAGGTTGAAAACCTGTAGTATTAAGCGCCAACTCATAAATGAAGCATTGAACCATTTAATGAACATGTACTGAATGTGTTTATCCAGGTGGAGGGGGCAGCATATGTAGGATCCTTTATGTGGAAGTCTCGCAGCATTGGCTTATGGAATCGACCGCGGGGGGAAAACATGCTGGACAGTGGAGCTCCATTCTATGACACATATCGCACTGCTGATGGGAAATACATGGCAGTGGGGGCCATTGAACCACAGTTCTATGATCAGCTCATCCAAGGTTAGTACATTTCAGGTACCTGCACCATTCAGAGAATTTCATGTATTGAAACAAGATAAATTACGTTAAATAGATTTCAATTATACTGAGCTTAATAATCATACAAAAACAGCTCAGATTGTAATTAACTGAGCAGCCATTTTTGTGCCATTTTCCCTCCTTGTAATTAAAGTTGGACTGAAACATTGGATTTGAAATGAAACAATTATAACATGGTAAAAGTGAACTGTGAAAAATTCAGAGGCCGCTATGTTTTTAAAGTTATTTTTTTTTCAGCTTCGGGAAAAGCACAAAGCATATATTTAATCGAAATCAGTATTTAGCGTATCCACTTTTTGTCCACTTTCATTCTTTACAGGAGACTTGTTTTCCATTTTTCAAAGTAATCAGCAATAATATATATTTTTTCAAATACCCAAAGTTCAGTTTTAGAAGTTTGTTGCATTTTTTGCTTTTCACAGTCCAGATAATCTCAGCCATATTCAGTGATGTCTCTGTCCATTGTTGTGAGAAAACCAGCAGCTTCTTTGTTTGATTTGCAAATTTTCTTATTTTCTCAGTAACAGCTTCTTCACAGCTAGCCACCTCTCACAGCGCTCATTGACAGAAGTACCTGTTGTTTTTTTAGAACTGTAGCAGGAGTGGAGCTTGATTTTCTTCTCTTTCTTAAGGATGAAAGCTTTAACGTACTGTTTAACTGATGAGGACAGTTTTGGTGGTGTACCAGGTCTTGCACAGGTGGCAGGAGTCCTTTTTCTCTATACTTTAATATTGTTTTTGCAGTCCAGTCTTAGAGAGTCCAGTCTCTCCCCTTGCTCATGCAAATGAATTATCCTTTATCTAATCTCCACAGAACTAACTCCTGAAAAACGAACCTCTTCTTACCAGTCAATTCGACTAGAAATTAAATCAGTTAAGCGTAGTGCATGCATAATTATTTCTGATAAATCATACAGGAATCATTGCATTTTTACATAGTCTTTTCATTTCAATTGACCATAAGTGATTGGAGTTGTTTAGTTATTTCTTGACCAGCTGTTTGTCACTGCATATTAGTTTGTGTACAGCAGGGAATGTCATTTGGAGGTGGAGCTTCCAAAATGGGAGCCAAAGAAGTACAACACCCTGATCAATATAAAATATTAGATGCATCAGAATCAACAGGTTGATTCACTGATGAGTGAGCTTAGCCATAAACCAAAAACCTGTCAGGCAACTTCTTTAGTAAACCTTCATAGGAAGCCTGCAGAGTCAAGATGAAGATGGATATATATGGAATTCAGTTGTGGAGAAACAAAAAGAAACAGCTCATGTTTCAGAGAAAATCACTTAATTTGCGAAACCTGATGTCATGGGCTTGTGCTGTTGCCTGAGGATATGGCTATGGATTTATTGATGGTGTTACTGCAAAAAGCCCCAGCAAGAAGAATTCTGAAGTGTAGTAAAGCATCTTCGCTGATCAGCGCAACCAAACAATGCGTCAGCCTTTAGCAGAACAATGGCCCAGAACATTCTGCTAAAGCAACTGAAGTTTTTTTAGAGACAGAAATGTTTTTGATTTCCAAGTCGTGTACCCAAACTGAACCCAGTGAGCAAGGGTTTCATGTTCATTCAAGCATGAAGACAACAAATAGAAATTGAAAATTGCTGGACAGGTAGAGGATCACCTGGGAAGATGCCCAACAGGTAGTAATATCTATAGGTCACGGCACTGTTTTGACAGCTTAGTTTTTATATGTTGAATTTTCAAACTTCCAACAGTATAATATATACTACCTCAAACGAAATCAGTGACTCCAGTGCGTCCATTAATTAATGACTACTATTCAATAACTTACTGTGAAACTAAAATGTAATTTAAAGAGAATGAGGAAGGGAAGTCTTGACCTACTGACAGAAGAGTCAGTAGTTTGTTCAGAGTCAATATTATGTCTTATGAGGAGGTTTTTTCTTTTTTTTTTTTTTTTAGATTTACATACATATATTACAGTATGTATATTCAGGATTACTGGGACATAAAAAAGGAAGGATAATTAAAATAACTGATAAAAACAGAGAAAATTAATATTAAGAGTTTATCACATTCACACAAACCCACCAAACCTCACATGCAAAGGCTTAACCAAGATAAAAGCTTAAAGAATCAACTGGCTTAAACTCTAAAATTTGAGAGAGCGAGAACGAGAGAGAGAATGAGGGAGAGAGAGAATGAGGGAGACAGAGAATGGGAGACAGAGAATGGGAGAGTGGTGGGGTGAAAGCACCTGCAGGTGTCTTCCCCATCTACCACAGACTTGGTCAAAGCAGTTATATTTTTATGCAAATTATATGTAAAATAAATAATCTGCACAATCTGCACAACTGCTGATTCATTGTTACACGGCCAAACTGCTATAACGCAGAATTAGATGGGCTCAGAAACCCGACTGAAGACAGTGTTGTTGGAGAGATTCATTCAACAAAGATAGAGTTTGACTCCACTGAGTTGCTGTCACTCAGGCTAAACCCTTGAAGGTCCCCAAATGGCCACTTTCATCCTGTTGTATGATGATGGAAAAACCCAGTTCCAGCTCCTGAACCACACACTGTGAGATATAGCTGCACTAACTTTTACTTGACTGCTTTGCTAAAATCACACATAGAAATCTAGTAACCAGTATTATTTCTTTATAATCCCTCAGTACTGAGGTAAATCTATTAAAATCTGATTTACATGACAAGACTAGAAGAAGAGTAGAAGAGTGTTGTGCCTAAAAAGCTTCCCAGCATTCTAAGTGGTTTGGTTGGTTTCTGTTAATTACCTTTTTAAATGTTCATATATGCCTTAAGCTAATAGAGTCTTCAGGAATGGCTGATTCTAGTTTTATCTGAACCATTTATTTGCTACTGTACAGTACAGTCTCTGTAAAATAATGAGCAGTTTTAATTGATACCTATACATTAGACAACATAAAGATGAATATTTGATATTAATGAACTAATTTAAGAGTATGCAGGACTTATGAAAGCAGGGTATAGTCAATTAATCAAGTTTAGATTGCAGGCTGCCACGATGCTTGGTAGGCTAAATTGGAGATGGGCAAAAACAAGACCTTGACTGACCTCCTATGACTAAGATCTATGTTGCTACATTCTCTTTAAGAAAAAAAGACACAAACAGAGACACAGAAACCCAAAAACTACTATTCCGAGGTGTAACATGTATCCTTAAACAAATATTATACACTCATCAAAAAATAGTTGCACCCAGATGCTATCCTGAGTTCTTTACTAGTCACACTTGTTGTTAAACTATATCTGTAGAACGCACAGGAGTCACATTACAAGTTTAACAGCATCTGTCTTTGTGTGGAGATTTGGAAATACCTTCAGTGAGTTCTGAAGGTTGTTCTAGACTTACTGCGAAGTTGTGTGTTTAGGAAAGGCATGAGGAGCTTTTCAATTAGGGAAAAACTACAGGATGCTTATCAGTATGTGCATATGGATTTTCCCTTAACTCTCTATCTAAGTACATATCCAACACTCTTAATCTTTTTCTCCAAGCCATGATGATACTATTATTATTCTTGTTCGACCCACACATAAATTAAGTTTCTTCTAAAAGTGAGCTGATGGTGGCCGATGGATTCTCAGTTTACTGTGACTTCTTTTGGTCCATCTCTTTTAAGCTCTTTTATTGATTTTCTTCCCTTATTAAAATCCTTATTGGTATCTTTTCTGCTTCAGGGCTGGGATTGGATATGGCTGACCTTCCAGCCCAGATGAGTGTCTCTGCTTGGCCACAGTTAAAGCAAATGTTCACCCAGGTATTTGCCGAGAAAACACAGGCGGAGTGGACACGGATTTTCGATGGAACCGATGCCTGCGTCACCCCTGTGCTCTCTCTGGATGAAGTGGGTTCTCATCCTCATAACCGAGAGAGGGGGTCATTCCTCAGGACCGCCCACGGGGAAGTTAGCCCCCGGCCAGCCCCTGTCCTGTCCCGCTCCCCTGCTAAGCCCTGCCAGTCTCGTGATCCTTTCATTGGGGAGCACACCCGCACTGTTCTGAAGGAGTATGGCTTTGAGGCAGCTCAGATCGAAAAGATGATGTCTGCAGGCGTTGTAGAGTGCAGTGAAGCTAAGGCACGTTTGTAGGACCCCTGTATGCTGGACTGGCAGGAGGTTTCTGTGAATGATGCAGTGAAAACCCCCTTCTCGCCTTGAAACACATTGCCTTCAGCTGAGAAGTGACGTGTGAAGAGCGTTTAAGCTCAAAATAACTCGCCTTTGATCCGCAGGCTTCCATAATTTAGTCTGGGGAAAGATGAAAGTGACAGGCCACATACTTGCGAGTCTTTTTCAGCAAGTAGAATTAGGGTGACGAGTGGAGATGTGACTCACTTACTCCTAATGCACTCCGTCCAGTTCTTATCTGCCCCCACGCCGTGACTTTCCACACCTAACACATCTAGTTGGCTGGACGTTTTTAACCACGTAACCACAGAGGCGTATTTCAGCTACAGTTGACGCTGTACAAGTTAGCTTGTACAATTGCTATAATTAGCAGGCTACTGTTTCCTCCATTCAAAAGCACTATGGACAAAAGTTTTCCTCATGCTTTTGACTGGCTGTGCAGTACAATTCAGAGGATGTTTCCGTGTGGAACTGTAAGAACATTCTCTAAACTTATTCCCCCAAGCTGACTTCTGGGATTTGTATTGCTATTTTTGTTCCGGTCAACTTTTCTGTGCTCTTACTGCTGACTTTGAAAGAATACGTCTCTTAGAATTACACATCATTACCTAAATACAGCTGCGGTACCCCGGTGTGACCCCAAATAATAGGATTTGATTTCACTGTACATTTTAAAGCAACTACAAGCAAGTCACACAGACCTTATAAATGTGATTCGTTGTTGTCACTGGCTGCTGTTCATTTATCTCTTTTTGTTTCTGTGTTTTGAAATCCCTGTATGTATAATTAAAACTTAATAAGATCTCATAGATCAAGAGGAGTGCTTATATTTTCACATATACCTGTAATTCGTATGTCTGAAAATTTTGTTGCTTTATATGTGTGGATGATATGAATTATTAAAATATTCTTATTGTGTCTAAGTATGATGTGCAGTACTTGTTATTTAATTAATCGTAGACAGTAGTTTTGCATTGAATTATTATTTCTTTAACTATCACCCTTAAAACTTTACACTTAGTCAAATTAAACTTACTTTTTACTCTAATCTTAATTTGGTCATATTAGTCATATTAATCCTTTTAATCCTATTAATCTATTTTATTTATGGTTACAGGTTAGACTGCAGTACAAGGGGTAATGCTCTTGTAATGCCCTTTTCAAGAGGGTATTATCATTACCTTATCAAGCCAGTAGATAGTAATTAACTGTCTTCTCATTAATAATTATAGTTGCAGTGTTGGTAAAAAGTTCATTCATTCATTCGTTAATTCATTCATTCTTATAAACCACTTATCCATCTGGGTCATAGGGGGTGCTGGAGCCTATCCTGGCCCTCATTGGGCAAAAGGCAGGAAACTCCCTGGACAGGCAGCAGGGCAGACACACAGTCATACGCATTCTCACTCACATCTAGGGGCAATTTAGCGTTTCCAGTTCGCCTAGCTGTTGGGGAAGTTTCTCCAACTAAATAATCCATAGCAAATTAGTGATTACTTCTCTCAAACTGTAATGGAATTACTTTCATTAAAAAACTAATTCCATTACTAATCACTTCAATTCTACATTCCTCTGTAAAACCCTCACACGTTTGTATCAACCGTGCAAGGGGAAAACAGTCCTGTTCAATCATTTGGCATAGAAAGAAATAGCCAATCATAGTAAATGTAGAAGACCAGTAAATAGAAAATAGAACATCTGCCTGTAAATAAATCATTCAGAAGAGAATGTGAAGCTTGCAGAGCTGTTCCTGAATAAATATGCAGTCTGGTCTGTTCAGGTGAGGTTGGGTCTCTTCTTCTACACAAGGAACTTTATCTGTCATTAGAGGCTTAAACAGATTGCTTACTGCTTCCAAAGCTTGCATCTAATTCAATATGAATCTGCAGTGTCTGTGTTTGTTTTACTGGTTTAGTAAAACAAGTTCAGGAGTGAGTCCCCTTCTATGAAGAGCTCCCTGTATTACAGTAATGCAATAAAAAAGCAGGTACAGATTTACAGCTAAAATTGAGCATAATTTTACCCAATTCCTTAATCCTTAAATTTATGACAAGAATACTGACATCCAATTTCATGCACATTCCCTCCTATATGCTACAGTGATCCCCCACCATTTCAAAGTGCTGTTGTTAATGGGCATCACACCACACTCTAATGAGATGTAAAGTCTTCTTGTGCATCTTCTGTCATGTAATTCAGTCAGTAATTGTAATGCTTTACGCTTCTTTATTTTCAGGATAAATGTAATTATAGTACTGTAACCGGTTACTTTGTGCACTCTTACACAATAACTATGGTGAATTATGCATTTTCATTTATTGATATGAAGACTTTAAACTAGTGCTTTGCTCAGACACTCTGATAAGATGCAAGCTAACAGGTTGGACTTACTAGTTGAGTAGCAGCACAGTTGAAAAGCTCATGCAGGCCCTGAAATAAAGTAAGGATCTGGGCCAGGGCAGTTTGTCATCATTAATGAACTCTGAATTATACCAGCAAATTCTAAAGGGTCATGCAGCAAGACAACGACCCTAAGCACACAAGTTGTTCTACCAGAGAATAGCTAAAGAAGCATAAAGTTTATGTTTTGAAATGGCCAAGTCTTGACTTTCATCCTGTAGAATGTTGTGGAAGGACCTGAAGTGAGCAGTTTGTGTGAAGAAACCCACCAATATCAAACCCACCAGAGCTTAAGCTGTTCTGTATTGAGGAACACGCTACAATTCCTCCAAACTGACGTGCAGGGCTGATCAGCAGGTGCCAGAAACATTTAGTGGCAGTTGTTACTGCAAAAGAGGGTCACACCAGATACTGACAGCAAGGGTTTACATCTTTTGCTGCTCACAGATATGTCATTTAGCCTCATTAGTTTAATAAGATTCTTTATATCATGTACTTTCCATGTTTAATAGGATATCTACTTTCTCTATATCTATTTTCTATGAGCTTCTGATTATGTTTTAGGTCATATTTATAGAGAAATACTGGAAATTCTAAATGGTCCACAAACGTTCAAGCACCACTGTATGTCAGGAATGTGGCATTTTAATCCGAACAGCTCTAATCATCTGACAGGTTCTCAGTGGACCGTGGCCTGGTCTCTGCAAGAGGAATTCCACCCATTTTTTGTTTCTGCATGAATAAATAATTTCAATGTGAATGCTGTCACTCTGTCACACTTTTTGTTAACAGTGATGCTGATAGGAACCAGAGGATCATGATATATACAACACAAATATGGCCCATGATAGGTAGTGGATGTACACATATCCTCTGAGTTTATGTAATGATAACAATAAAAAAGAGGTAAATAAACTCTTTGTTGACTATTTGTTCTTACAATGCACTGCAGGTACCTATTTAAAATATATTTTAGCCCTAAACCTTGTTTCAAAACTAGTCTCGGGTTTCAGCCTCAGGTATCAGATAGTGTTCTTGATCTTTTCCTTGTAATACATTTCTGTGAAGTAACATCAAACTCTTCAGACATCTGGTTCCTATCACCACCGCTGTAAAAGAAGATCGCAAGTCACATTAAACCACTCTGAATGCTCACTGTTTACATGTTAACTGTTTTATTAAGCAGGGATTTTAAAACTCAGTGGAATTCCCCTTAAGGTCTGACTGTGGTGGGCATGTACCATGAGAAGTCAGCGGAGTGGGTTGTGTCTCACATGATTTCTTTGCAGACTCTATGCTGCATCCCATGACGAATGTAAGCGAGATATAAATCCGTGTGTGAACTGAAGGTGTAGACTGGCTCAGGGCGAGCTGGATAGCAGGAGGTCGTGATGTCAGCATTGTGGTGTGTTTAAGTTCCTGAACTTCTGTTAAATCCTGGAATGCGCCCCCACCCCCCTTTTGAAGCTTCTGCGCTTTCTACAGATCACATGTTACATCATTTGATAGACCAAATGTGCGCAATCCACTGCATTCGGAGCCCACAAAGGAGTCCTTGTGAGTGGTCAGTTAAGGGTGAGCTTTGATCCAGCCAATACTACCTAGAAATAGAATAAACTAAACAAGACGAGAAACATGTGCTTGTAAATCAATCTGAAATTGTTTATACCAGCTCAGCTCACAACCATCGTCTATCTGCCAGCAACCATTTCACTGGTGGAACATACCAGCGAGAGCAGAGAGAGAGAAACTTCTGAGCTCATAATCTTTGTCACGTGTTTACAACTTGCTGGAGGCCTTTGACAACTCAAGGGGAAAAAATAGGCTTTTCTTTTTCTTATTCATCCAAATCAGGCAACTAACCCCTCTCAGTTCAGATCAGATCTTGAGGGCTACTCAAGCACTCATTTTACACTCCACACTCCGCTCAGCTATGCAGTAAAGCCTAGTGAGTGCAGGTTTTGGTGTGGTGGTTAGCAGTGTGAGCCATGACTTTGCTAAGTGAGGACAAGCCCTCCAGGTTCCCCGAGCCGGGCAGCCACATCACGGCCATGGAACCCTACGTGGTGGATTGTGGATCCAAACGGGACTTTGTGGACTCCATGGAGTCAACAGTGTTTGGGGCCGTAGAGCCACCCAGAAGGTCGCGAGGCAGGCTCATCATGCACGGACTGGTCATGTTTGGAAGGGAATTCTGCTATGCAGTGGAGGCAGCATTTGTCACACCTGTGCTGCTCAGTGTGGGACTCCCCCGGAGCCTGTACAGCCTGGTGTGGCTCATCAGCCCCGTGCTGGGCTTCATCCTGCAGCCAGTCATCGGCTCGGCCAGCGACTACTGCCGCTCGCGGTGGGGCCGCAGGAGACCCTACATACTGTCACTGGGGATTATGATGCTGGTGGGCATCACCATGTTTCTCAATGGAGATGCAGTGGTTTCAGGTGAGCAATTACAGTAATCTATTGAGTATCTATTGGCATGTGCATATTAATGAAAATGATTACATCAGTACAGTTTTGTACCAGACGGGAACTGAAAGACAGAACTGTGTACATTAACAAAGTAATTTGACCAAGAGTGCCCAAACTTTCGCAAGGCACTGTATATATAACATTTGAGTCTAGTAAATTCTACTAACTCAATTGTTTTGGATTTTCTTGGGTTTCTTATAAATACAGATACCAAAGAAATTGGGCTAAACCTTTTTGATTACCTGTCAACTTATATCTTCATTTATTTGGTTTTGTTTAATAAGGAATTCCCTATTAGTTAGCATTTAGTTCATTGGATAAATGTAGCTCAAAACCTTCCTTGGAGAATGTTAAATTATGCCTGATGTTATATCAGTAGCTCTTGCACAAAAATTTATTTCCAGCTATATATTTCATCATCATATTTCATATTTAATGCTAAATTTCTTTTTGCCAGTTTAGTACAGGCACTCAAAGAGACCTCAGTGCTGCTATGCCAATCCTTTTCTTACCAATGGAAAAGTTTGATATTCTAAAAGCTCTATATTATATGCTCTTAGCTTGACAGACTCAGTCAGTGCGAATGAGCCCTGTTGCCACTTAATGGTGAATAATTTGAATATTGATTGAACATTTTCAAGGTACTATGTTTGTTAGTTGTTTGGTTTGGTTTTCTGCTGATTATTTGTTCCCTACCTAAGCCCTAATTGGCCGAATATTCACGGAGCATTATGTGTTACATCATTTCTGGCTAAACATGAAGCAGTAGGATTTTTCTTCAAAGCCTTCAAGGGGATAGACATGGTCTATTAGGTGGAAGAAAAATCCCATATATTTGTGATTTAATTGAAAGGACCAAGTTTGTGCTTATCTGAGGTAAGGAATGAGTAAAATGCTAAAATGCATTCATGTAATTGAGAGTTTTGTGTAAAAGGCTCTATTTAAACTGATGTTTTTCAATGTGCTCTCCTTATTTCAGCCATAGTGCGGCACAGGGGTGTGAAGAGGATATGGTCCATAGTCGTGGTCATGTTCGGGGTGGTGCTGTTTGACTTTGCAGCAGACTTCATAGACGGGCCTGTGAAGGCCTACCTGTTTGATGTCTGCTCTTACCAGGACAAGGAGAGAGGTCTTCACTATCATGCACTGCTTACCGGTAAGACAAGAGGCTTGGGAAATTCCAATGACTATTACACTGAGGGCTGGTTTCTCAGGTCGAGCCTAAGCCTCGACTTTTCAATAGTGATTCACCATTTGCACTGCAGATCATTCCACAAGGCTTAATCCATGTTTAGGAAGCTGACCCTATGTACATAGTGCAAAAAGTCATTGTCCAACTTGCACTTAATGGCAGTTTGGATTGAAAATGAAATAAATTAAATATGATTTTTGATCTCTCACTGAAGCTCACTGGACAAAAAACTGTGAGGATGATGGGGCTATAAATACAGTACCTGCGGGATGTGCTATGGGATTCATAGATTGAGAAGAGGTGGTACAGTGCAGTGAATGCCTCATTCCATGTGTTGTAAATGGCTCCAAAGCAGATGTTAATGATTGGCTAAAAGGAGTGATTGCATTTGGGTGTGCCAAAGGCCATAGTGTGAAGGAAGTAGCTGAATCTGCAGGTGTATGGAAGTGTGCGGTCATGAAGGTCTACCAACAGTGGCTAAAATCCCAGTCTACAGGAAATGATCCTCAGAATTGTGCAGGGAAGGCATCCACCAAATCTGGCCCAACTGCACAATTCTTTGATATAACAGTGCCTGAACACTGATGTGGCCTACATCCAGAAACTTGTCCAGTCAATGCCAAATCCATTCATGGCTGTTATTGGTGCTCGTGGAGGTATTACATGATATTAGGTATGTTTCACTCACAGGTGACTAATTTTCCGGTGATCTTATATACACACTGTTTGCACCTAATATCTAATAACACAGAAGCCCTCAGAGGACATCACTTAAAGTTGTTAAAGCTGTAATGCTGTTTTTGCACAGAAACATGTAGAACCATTGCCAATGCATTCAATTATCTTCCACAGTGCTAAAATAAGTCTTATTACTCCACCATAGGAGGATTTTGATCTTGGAACATTTCCACAAAGAATGCACACTACAAATAAGCCCTTAAATTGCTTCTGAGTGTCTCGACATGTCAGTAAATACAGCAAACACCCACAAGCTGTCTGACCCACCTTTCTATATTTATTGCTACTTCTGTTTTTGTTCTTGTATATCATTTCTTTGTTGCTACTTTTCTCAGTCTTTGAAAGTCTCTGAAAGCCTCTGAATACCTGTAGCGTTGTTGGGAAGCCCCTTAAGATTTTCTTTTGGCCTTTTATGTCTAGGAGAACATATCTGCAGTCTCTGACAAACCATGAGGCATGGATGTCAGCTCTTTTGCTGCATATCTTCTTTCCCCTATGGGACTTGTTTTAAAGTATTATTCTCTATTTGTGTCAGACTACTGATATAGCATACTCCAGTGAATTTCACAATCTCGTGCAGTGTTTCACTTTGCATGGGTTCACACATCACTACATCATAGTAGCAGATGAATTCTCATCAGATGAATTTTTGTGAAACAGTGGGGTCCAAAAGTCTGCGGCTGTTTTGCAGACTTTTCCGCAAAAGCAAAGTATTTTTAAAAAGTTAAAAAGTGGAATTTAGAAATATCTACATGGTTATTTCAGAAATCTGTAGTATTTTGTATGTCCACACTTTTTAAGTTTGTGCAAAAGCCTGATGAGTAGATTAAATCAAAATGAATCTCTCTAAACACAAGCTAAAGTATATAAAGTATTACTTATATATTTATATAAAACACTTATATATTATATAGTAATACTTTTTTATCCAAGTTTGGAAATGAATTGTAAAATATTAAAAATGCAGTGTTATATTAAACATACAGCAAAACGTGAATGAGAAATCTAACATATGAATATGATAAAACATGGCTTGAAAACAGCTGACCAGACCTAAGTGAGAGCTGTGTGTGTGTGGCTAATTAGCAGCTTGATTGACAGTTCTCTGTCGAACACTTCTAGTCTGCAGTGCTACTCATTCAGAACTAAAATCATTGTCCAGCTTTTAACTGGGTGAAAGAGGTCACAGACAATCAGATGTGCAGACAGAGAGATGAATGAACCAACAAATGGAGGAAGTGGACGAAAACATGTCATTATAAAGGAGAGGCATTTAGCTTGTTCTTTAAATTGCCTTAGTTCCGTACATAACTGCTTACAAATGGCCGAATGGATGGGCGGATGAACAAACAAACAGACGTACAGATGGATACAGCACCACTTAAATGATGAAATAGGCGAACAAACAATGCTGGTGGATAAATAGGCAACAACAGGCAACAAGGCAACAAGCACCTGCAAACCGGTGGCCTAGCTTGCTAGCTTTTAGTTATGCTGGTTAGCTTTAGCTCACCAAGTCTCTCTGACTCTGAAACTGTTTTGTGTGGGTGGAGCAACTTGAGACATCAGCCTTGTGATTGGATAGAAAATGCATACAGAAGCATTACCCAAGATTAAGACCTCCCTGTTTACATGGAGAGGAGAGAAGTGCTTTGGGAAGGCTTACTTAGCACATGTATATTATGCCCCAGAGAAAATACAGCTTTAGGGTTTTAACCTACTCAGTGTCACCAAAGTTTGAATAGTGATCTAGAAATAGTGCAGAATCTTAAATATGTCTTCTTCATTTTACTTCTCATAACACTTCTTTGTTTAAATGTTTTTGAAATTTTATTTTCAGGTATAAATGATAACAAAAAAAAAAAAAATCACAGATTCCCAGAAGTGGTCTCAGACTTTTGGACCCCACTGTAGCTCCTATATATAATGTACTCAGTGTGATGATGGCCAAATAAATATTTACTCATTTTTAAATCCACAAGAGTGATCCTATTAATTTCCCCTTTGATTTCCAGCACTCACAGTATTGAACGTTGTGTGCGGGTTTTGTAGGAGCACCTAGAGACATGTTTGCAAAGCAGGTTTATTTCTTAACCCTCTCAAAATGTGAGGCAAAGCCTTATTCCCAGATTGCTTTTGAAGATTTTGTTGCAGATTAGTGTGATGAATCTGGGGTTGTAGTGTGAAATAGAGCTATGCTTGCAGCCTATTCCATGTTCCTCTGCCAGTAAAATAGTGCGCAGGGTGCCACGTGCTGGCTGCCCATGCCATCTTGCTGACGTAACCAATCTAGCAGTCCGCCATGTGAATGGCAATGGCAGAGCCTTCAGTGGGATTTCGCAGTGTTAACATCAGCCAGGAGGTTTTGAAGCCATGTGCAGGAAACGCCTGCTTTTTACCTTAAATCACAACTTCCAGCACAGTTTACATGCAGGAGTTCAAACCAGGAGGCCTGGTTTCTCAGCATTTCATCATTTCCAGACAGAGGTCTGTGCCCCCTCTTAAAAATAGATAAACGTTTGGGTGGTGAACTCACATTAGACGTAAAAGAGCAAAATGCAAGTAAACAGATAGAATCACTACTTATTAATGCAGCATTATTTCTAGTAATCCAGAAGTTAGCTCAGATGAGAATTCAACTCATACATGCAGCTCGATCTCGGTACTTAACATTTATAGGAATGACGCTGGACTCGCTCTTTAGTGAGAGGTGATGGGGAGTGACATTCATAGAGTGAAGGAAAATTACAGACTCAATCCATCACTATTGTAGTCACATACACACGTGCTGACAACAAACTGGACTCTCAGAAATGAAGGTGCTAGAAAGCTTTTTTGGAGTGAAAACCTTAGCACAAATGTTTGTACATAGTGCCAAATAAAGGTTCTCTGACTTGTACCAGTAATGGAACTCTTTTTGGTGCTCTTTTTTTGGTTCTCTTTAAAACCCTTGAGAACCACTTTGTAAGTGTGTCCAAAGAGGTTATTTGACTTGTAAAGCTAGTAGAACCCTTTTTGGTGCCATAGAGAACCAGATTTTAAAAGGTTATTTACAGAACCATGTACAACAGTTTCTTCTTCACGGTGAAAAAAAACCCCTTTTAACAAAGAAGCATGTCACCATGGTATCAGAGAAAGATTGCCTTGTAGCAGAGCAGACCCTTTTTAGTGCTACATAGAACCTTTTGTAAACTCTTTATAGAACAGGCTCTCCATCATGGAAATGTTTTAACGATGCAAAGAGTCATTTCCATGGTTCTGTACGTTCTGTATCTTACTGTTATTGCCTTTATTACAGAAGCCTTGTAGAGGCCACTTTTTAAGGCTATAAGTTTTGGATAGCTTACAATAAGCTTCAAATCCATATTGGACTGGGTTCTTCAAGGCTGGCTAGTAGAGCCCCAATGTTGCTACAGTATCCCAGAACAGACAAACTACATACTGGATGTAGATGGTGCCTTTCATGTTTCATGTTTCAGGGTTGAAGCAGCAATTTTAACTTGGTGACACTATAACACTGGTTGGAAGACATGAAGAAGAAGAATCATTTTCAGAATCTTTTACCGTAGTGTATATTAACCAGTAGCTCAATGCAGGTAAATCTCCTTATACTACCTACTTCAAAAGTAATACCGGCTCTTATTCAAGTCAACATGTCAGCTTCTAATTCACCAGCTTGTTGGTCAGATTTTCTGATTCCCCCTTAAACGGTGCAGCATTTAGAATCTGGCACTGATATTCAGCTTCTTATTTGCCAGCTTGTTGACATTAACATTAAACACAGTTAAACACTTGAAACATTGAGTTACTACACCCTACTGAATATGAACATGATACTAATACCCAAAAATACCAATCTCTGTTAATGTTAGTGCTACTACTAGTGCTACTGACTGAAAACACTGTTCATTGGTTTCTACCAGAAGTACTGTGAGTCAACAGGTTTTTACACGAGAAAGCATCTAAATCATTGTGTATGAGAAGTCACCATACGCTGCAGAGGCAGCAGAAAGACGTTGGGTTGAAAAGGTGGTTCCTCTATGGCATCATTTCAAAGAACTGAACTCAAGTGAAGCACCTTCACTTTAAAGAGTGCATGTAATCTGAATGTCATATTTGCTGCAGTTTAAGCGCTTAAACTGGCAACTACAAAAGCGTAATGATGATTAGTGTAAAACAGCCTGTGAACGTGGCCGTACAGGAAGCAGGCACAGGTTGGTGTGACATGCCCAGTTTTCTGTAATCCAGTCCAGGCTCAGTCATGTGCTGGGATCATGGGTTGAGGCTGAGAGCCTCGCAAAGCACATGATCCAGTAGCTCGAGGCTGTGTATGTGTAGGCATGCGTGTGTGTGGATTGTTTGGTTACTGTCTTATTACTGTCTCGTGCACATTCTGAGTCTGTAAAGGTCAGAATGCAATGAAACAGTTATTTTAAAGGTTTACTTAATGTCAGCAGAGGCTTTCAGCTTACACGCATACATATTGCACCCATATGCTTAATGGAGGAGAGGCATTCAGGTGGTTCTTTGAGTTATAAGTCATAATTCTGTATATAACCACTTTGTTTACTAGCAAACCCTTGAGAAATCACTTATTAAGCGTGTCCTATACCAGAGAGATTCTTTGAGGTGTAAAAGTAGCAGAACCCTTTTTGGTGCTATTTGGAACTGCTTTAAATGGTTAAATTAACAAAGCATGTCACCATGGTTCTGTATGTAACTCAATTACTAAAGAACCCTTGAAGAACCAGTTTTTAAGTCTTCAAGGGTTAAAAAAGTTAAAACTTAAAGAAGTTTGACTTGCAACAACACCAGATGCTTTTTGGTAGTATTTGCTTAGTATACGTCCTTGCACTCAGGATTAATGTGCTGAAAGTGTGCTGTTTTGTCAGAATCAACAAACTTAGTTCAACGTGTGCAGAGCTAAAAGTAGAATGGGCTTTATTACACAAGCTGACAGTTAGGTTCAACATCAACAAACGGACAAACATAACCAAGGCGTAAGGCAGAGTCATAAACAGGAGGACAGGCAGGAGTCGAAAACAAGAGAATCAAACAGATCAGCAATCAAACCGAAAGGAGAATCCAAAAGAGTAAACCAAGAAATACAAAGAATAGTCGATAACCAGAGATAGCATAGAGAGATAACACGAGAGAACGCTTTGTAAGCAAAATAGATTTGGCAATACTTCGCAAAGAGCATTCAGGAGACAGGGAACAGGAGAACGGGATGTGATTGGTGGGTTCCGGACATGTGGCTATGACGTCATCAGGTACTGAACTCTGGGAGATGGAGTTTGGGAGATTGCAGGCAGCTGCGATATACTAATTATGTACTTAGTATTCCATATATACTCATTAGTGATGTTCAAATATACTTAAATAGTACTAATTGCACTAACTGTACTATTCTAAGATACCACTAAGGTTCTCTTAGATATGCTTAAGTATATATTAAAGTACATTTCTAGTACATTACAATATGCAAAGTAGTATATATACTTATATACTTATATACTTATATGCTTGGTATACTTATATTAAGTGCACTGAAGTACTATTGAGGTAAAATGTACCTGTAAGATATATATATACGCCTGTAAGTATATATATATATATATGTGTGTGTGTGTGTGTGTGTGTGTGTGTGTGTGTGTAATGGTTTGTGCAATAATCAATTTCAAATATACTTAATTGTTTACCTGGGACAGAAGCCTTGTAGACTACAGAAAACCAGTTGACTACAGATGACACAATGCCACTTTTTCTTTTCTGATTCTGATAATGAGTGTAAAATTAAATGCATTTGGAGCAACTTTAATACACCAGTTTAGGAGAATTTGATTCTCCTAATTTGAATTCGATTCTCCTAATTCAAATTGGATTCTAGACTTTCAATGTATATTCGTAGCCATTTCATACGCCAGACGTATGATTCCTGTCATTTTCTGTACAACAGAGCATTTCACGTCAGACCACACTGAAAGACTTTGTTCACATCTGACTAAGTTAAAAATTAAAAAAATGATAGAATACCACTTAAAACCTTTTCTTAAAATTAAATTACTTCTTTAACCTCGATTAATAATGTTATTTCCTAACCAAGTTTTTAAATGGTGCTTTGCCTGCGTGATCAATTGATAATGAAGTAAAACTGAAGAAGAGCAATGCACATGAGAATTTCTCCATATGCACAACTTTATCAGTTACACCAGTGAAAGTCAACTTGAACTTTATCAATAATAGCAGTGAAAGTCAGCTTGAACTTTATCAATAATAGCAGTGAAAGTCAGCTTGAACTTTATCAATAATAGCAGTGAAAGTCAGCTTGAACTTTATCAATAATAGCAGTGAAAGTCAGCTTGAACTTCATGAATTATGCCACTGAAAGTGATGAAATTGTTTTTTGTGTGTGAAAATGAAATACCCTGTTAAATATCTTAGCTCAAGAAACTATAGTGTACGATGATGTAAAAAATTCCAGGAATTTAATGAACTCTTATCAACGTAAACGTAGACCGTGTCTTCAAGGCCATGACCTTAAACCTCAATAAAGACCTACTAAAACTGTTTTCATGGTTGAAGTTGGCTCGTTTGATTTCACATTTGGCTCATTTGATTTCACCTCATCCATTTACAGAATTGTATATAGCCCTAAGATGTTTTTGGAAAGCGGTTACATATCAGTGATAGCTTTCAAAGCTACAGCATGTCGTTCTTCATGTTTTTGTCTATTGGTCTTTACATTCAGAGCTCACCCTTTAAATTAGACAGATTCCTAACAGCTGTCTTCAGATGTTTAGACCAGTGTTTCTCAACCATGGTCTAGGTCCCTGCCCTGCACATTTTAGTGGTTTCCCTGCTTTAAAGCACTTGATTCTACACATCATCTAATTAACAAGCTCTTTCAGAGTTGCAGGGGGTGTTAAAGCAGGGAAACCACAAAAATGTGCAGGACAGGGTGCCTGCAGGACTGAGGGTTGAGAGACACTGGTTTAGAGGATTGTGTTCTGAGGCCGCCACTTTGTTGTGCTGAAATCCTGTCTTTAAAAGGAAATTTAGCTTCCTCTCAAAAACATTTTCTCAGAGTTACATCAGGTGCAGGTCAAAGATGACTGACGTTTGCTTGTTCTGTTAGCCTTGAGGGACTGCTGAGACCCTGCATTTAGTTAGGTTGGACTTGGAGATAATACCCTACAGATAATACCTTACGTAATAGTGAATCTTTCCAGATCTAAGGCAGCTTCTTTCAAAGATGACAACTCTACTGGTACGGGTAACAATTTTGGTGGCCTACCAGGACTTGCGAAGTTGATGGGGTCCCATTTCTAAAATCTATCTATTATCTAAAAATGAATGATCTGGTATTTAATGGCTGTTTTCCTTGGAATTTAAGTACAATTCACTTACTCTAAATAAATAAATAAATAAATAAATAGTTGCACAAATATCCCAGAAGGAATCATCTGACAGGAAGGAAACTTGGTTGGTAGGTTTGACGTTGTGAGACATGTGAACAATTCAAGTTTCTCGCTCAGACGTGCATGTGGCGTAAGCAAGGATGGGCCTTATTCCTGTACCCAACACACTGACCCAACAGCCACGAATGCGGACATTCAACGATGCCCTCCTGACTCATCCTGTTAGTGCCGGCACCGTTGGCAGGTGGTTGCATGACACAGAACTACATACATGCAGGAACACGCAGGAACTGTGTGAGAATATTCAAGCTGCATGGGATGGAATATCACAGGACACCATTAGGAACCTCTACAGATCCATGCCGAGACATCTGGCGTGTTATGTTAACAAACATGGTGGCCTGACGCCATACTGAGAGACACTACTTCTGCATGTGTAGCTCAATAAATATTGCCCATATCAGTCTAAATTTGTCATCATTTATTGTTCCTAGTTTATCTTCCTTCCCACTATCACTGAAATCTGAAACCTTCCTCTGGGTGCAACTATTTGAGTGAACATGAAAAGGTGACATGTACACAGACACTCTTAGTCCTTTTCAACCAATGTGGAACAGGTTCCATTCCAGTTCACGCACCTAATTTTAAACTGTTCGGTGCATTTCCACCAAAAATAAATAGGTTCGGAAGCTTGTTTCCAACTGGAACCAAAGAATAATAGGTTCCTCAGCACGATCTATAATGACATCTGTGGACATGTCAGTTGTTGAGGAAATAGAAGGCAACAGTGGTGACACCCTCAAGGAGCATGAAGTGGTAAGCTAAAGAAGCTCTTCTATGTCTTCTTATCCCCAGTAGTTGATCTGTGCTTGATTTTAGGTTAAAAATAAACAACCGGAATCACAGAACAAACGCTTGCAGGTAATCTATGCTCTGCACCATCTCGTTACTACTGTTTACTATCGCTGTGCAACATCCTCTGTTGATGTTGATGTCGCATCCTTTGACATTGCTTAGTTCTGATAAAAACTGGTGTAGATGCAGGTTTCCTAGATAGCATGAAGGTTCTACAAAAGCAGAATTGAACCAGTTCAAGAACCAGGGTTCTTTTGGTCCAAAAGGGCTATTTTAAATAAAGGTACCAAAGAGGGTTCTTTGGAGAGTTGCAATAACAGAACAACTTTTGGTTCCCTAAAGAACATTTCATCGGATGGTTCTTCAAATGTTTGTAAATAAGAAGATAAGGGCTCTCAGTGGTTTCCTCCTGCACCAGTGCCAAAGATATACAGTTCCTCAGCATCTTGGTGCTCTGCTTCTGCATGGCCTTTATAAACCTGTATCATGTTACCCTGCAGGTTTGGGTGGAGCATGTGGTTACCTGGTTGGTGCGATGGACTGGGGTCACTCTGCTCTTGGTGTCTTGCTGGGCTCCGAGTACCAGGTCATCTATTTCTTCTCAGCGCTGACCTGGAGCTTCTTCCTCACTGTACATCTCTTCAGCATTCCAGAGACGCCCTTGAGCAAGCAGCTTACGACTGAATCTTCAGCCCCCAGTGCTCCATTGATCGTGGCCAGTAATGGCACTGGCTACGGGGCCTTGCCTAAGGAGCCATTGCCCACACCTGAGCACCGACCTCGCTCCTTCTCTGCCCTCAGTGAGGCCAACGCAGTTACATCCAGTGCCAAGCAGCCCAGCAAAGAGGTTAGTTATGTGGTCCAATTCGCTTTCCTGCCTGTCAACCTCTATACTTATCCCAATTCCTTTCTACCTGTATGTTTGTTTATTCTTGCTGCACAATTTGTCCTTCAGGTTCTCATTTCGGCATTTTTCTGCATTTTTTCCTTTTTTGCTGGAGCCTGTTATTTGTGATTTGCCATTAGGTGGCTTGTTTGGTCTCACACAGTCTTTCTCCATTAGGAGTGCAGTGAGAACGAAGCACACAATTTTGTGATATTGAATCATTACGCTTGCACTATAAACAAGTTATTTGTGTTCTATTAGTCATTGCATGAGTCCAGGAAGCGACAAGAGTAATTGTGGACAAGATCCATGCTGTAACCTGTCATTAGTGTTCTTGTTGCACAAGAGGAGTATAAATGGAACAAAAAATTGTGCTTTGTCCTTTTACTTTGTTCTGTAGAAATTTGTATAATTGCAAGGATCTGCTTAATTTGACAGCCTTCTGCCTGAATGACTAAAATCCGATACGCTCTTGATAAAATCACAGCCATGCCTCTTCAGCTCGAAATTTGCCATGCCAGTGAGTCATATGATACGTTACTGCTCGTGCATCGATGCAGCTGCTGGAAGCTCTCTAAGAAGTTAGATTATCATGCTAAGCAGTACCTGTTTAAGCACTGCTTCTCAGTATCTGTTGAAATTATGAATCCGTTCACCTGTTTAGCTCAAGCTTTTTTGTTGCTATATTTTCTGTTACTGAAAGCCAACATCTATTTTATGTTACCTTATTCATGAACCATATGTTTCTGGGGTGAATAATCTGCAGTGATGGACAGTAAGGAAGTAAATGTAACTGGCTACTGTACTGTAAGCAGTGTGTTGGTGTACAGTAACTCAGTAAGTGTGATGTGTTAGTGTACTGTAAGCAGTGTGTTGGTGTACAGTAACTCAGTAAGTGTAATGTGTTAGTGTACTGTAAGTAGTGTGTTGGTGTGTCTGTACAGAAGTATTTCCATTCTGGGGGACTTTTTACTTTAACTCCACTACATTTCACAGTTCACTCCATCACATGCTAGATCAGTCCTTCCTTTTGGCTTATGTGTGCATAAAAAACGAAACATCTGTAAATGAAAGAAGTGTGAAGCGAGCCCACCAATCAGCGTACAGGGCATGTTACCTTGTTTTGACCTTGTTTTAAGGTGTTGGACAGAGCTTGCTTCTACATAATTGGATCTATATAATTAATAACCTTGTGTTAAAACATTGGTGGACTGAGAGTGACACTAGAGTCTCTTCACCTAAAATGAGTTGATGAAGAGTCTTGTTCCAGAAATGATAATAGGACATTAGAGCCATAATAAATCATGCTACTTTTACTCTCCATACTCAAGTACTGTACATTTGAGGATAAATACTTTAGTACTTTTACTCACGTGGAGGTCTAAATTGAGAAACTTACTTTTACTGGAGAAATGTTTTATCTTGGGTATCTCCACTTTAACTGAAGAACATGGTTTGTGTACTTTGTCCACCACTGATAATCCGACATTTTGCAGTAATCCTGTTGTTCAGCACTCCTTTATAAGAGTCCTTCAATGTTTAGCACCATGTCTATCTCACATAATATACCATCTGTCCCTGAAACTGCCACAAAAGCTGTTCTAGTGGTCCATAAACCTCACTTCTTGTTCATGAAGAAGGTTTAACCAAATCCCACTATTATATTCAGAATAAATAGAGGAAATGATAGAAAAGCATACAGTAAAGATGTTGTACACTTAGGTTTGAACACAACAGGATGAACCTTCGACCACCTGCAGTGCTTCATGGGCGATTAGGTTAATAGAGATTTAGTGACATTCTCCAGGCCAGGACAGAGCGCAGCACAGAGTCCATCATTTTAAGCAAACGACGTTTATAAGTATTTTCCTGACAAAATGCATAAGCCACCAGATACCATACAAATTAGAAATGCATAGCCTGATGAATACATGAATGCATATTGTCACAAAAATGTCATATTGCATAGACAAGGCAATGTACTGTATACACATATCTGTTGAGTGCTGACCTTGCTCCTTGTTGCATGATGGTACATTTTATTATAGATTAGGTGAAACATGGTTCTATCACTAGAAGAACAACAGCTCGGTAAGATGTAAAAGATAGCCCAGAGATATCTGTGAAATGAATTACTCCATATTTTGCTATAGAGTTTTCTCATATGTGTGTACTGGAGGTGGTAGATGGGGCCATATTGGAGCCACATTTTCATCAGTTCTGATAACGGCCTCCAAATTCATAGAGCACCACTATTATCTCAGAATACCCCTAGATACTTTCGGCAAAAAGAGAATGCTTTATTGAGAATCAACCGCACCACTGATATGGCTGGTTCCAGTCATTGCAGACAGATTACAGTGTGTAATTATAAGGCTAAGAATAATTTGCTGACTGTCATAGTCAGACATACAAATTCATGAGCAGTGGAAAAAGGTGACAAGTTCAACCCAACCCTATAGGAGATCTGGAGGCTCGGCCTCTCAGTACACAATTATAACATGAATAAAACACAGTGAAACGGGTCATTTCTGTAGAATAATTCAGTCACTGACTTCAACGGTTATGTCAATACATGTCATCCCGTCAGGTATTTTGAAATTTTTTGAAATATCATGTTCAAGTCAGTGTGTATGAAATTTGACATATTTTGAGAAGCTGCCTCAACAAGTATTATAAGTAAAAACTCTGCACATCGTTTGTGTTCTCTCAGTTAAAAGTTCTATGCAAGCACATTTTGCTTGGACCCCGATGATTACCACCTGGAGTGTGATCTGTAGATGACCATTTAGCTCTCATAGGTTTATGACAAGCCACAGTGTTTCATTCTAGTAATTCTAGCTCAGTTAATGTTATCCAGCCCTTGTGGCAGTTCTGGAACAAAAAGAACCTACAGGGGTTCCATCCCTGGATAAGCCCCTGGTTGGAGAGGAGTATTTTTGAATTCCCTTATTTAGCGAGCAAGTGAGGAATGCCTTAAATCTTAAAGGAAATGGGTAGTAAGCAGGTCATCAGACATGATGAGAGAGGTCTGGGAATATTCCATGGTATTTGCTCTCAATTATCTCTCCAAATAATGCAGCCTCCTTCCTTTTAGGCCTCTTCCTCAGCTCCCGAGACCAGGTAATAGGTTTAGACAGGCTCCATCATTTCCGCCTCATTGGATTTGAACCTTTAAAGATTTGAGGGGGCGGGAGAAGCCATGAAGATCCGTGGTAATCAACTGAGAACGGAGCTTCCCTGGCCCTATTTATCACACCTCGCAGCACTCTTTGGTTTTAATAAATGTGCTCATTTCTTAATGGTTCCAAAGAGCCTTTCGTAATTGCCTCTGTAAACAAACACATTCATGCCTGCCCGGCTGCATCATCTGTGCCGTCATGTCAGAACATTGGTCAGTCAAGCTAGAGTGGGGATTTGTAAAATTGCCAGCTGTGAAGCTGCAGTGTGAACAGTACCTGTTTTCTTGGTGGCTTTAGCATGCCTTTTTGCTTCACAGCTGGACCCAAAGGCCTCAGAGGTCAGGGTGGGGTAAGATGATAACTTGTTATCATTATTGTGGTAAATTACATCAACATATGCTTTTCTGAGTAGCACTGAATAGCTACGTGCATAAAATAGACCAGTGATTTATGACCATGATTTAGACCAGTTATAGTGACTAGCATATAATAAGTGCATAAGCTGCATAGTTAAAAGTATGTGACTGATTATATTGCTCATCCTTACTTAATAAACAGATGTTTATTAGGGGCCACCCAAATCGTGGGCCAATGTGGATAAACAGTATTTTGGTGTACATATCTAAAAATGGCTGTACATAAACATTTAAAAATGTAGAAATTAGGATTTGCTCTCTCATTTTAACACCTGCTTAATTCAACTGGGTCGCAGGGGCCTATCCCAGCTCTCAAAGGGCAGAAGGTAGGATACATCCTGGACAGGCCACCAGTCCATTGCAGGGCAGACATACACATTCACACCTCGAGGCAATTTAGACCTCCAGTTCACCTGCCACGTGTCTTCAGACTGTGGGAGGAAGCCTGTGCAGATACGGAAAGGACATACAACCTCCACACAGAAGGACACCGAATCAAACCCAGGCTCTTCTTGTTGTGAGCACTACCCACTGCGCCACCATGCCACCTGGAATTGGGATTGGCATTATAAGGGAATGTAACACTTAAATATAGTAAGTGTTACAAAAGCAGTAAAATGACAATTGAAATGAAATGAGAGGAACCTCATATTATTATTTACATTAATATGTATATGTTATTTTTATTTGCCGATAGCAGAGGGCGATTTCCTGATAGAGCAGTTTCCAGAGTCTATACTAGCTCTACAATTCAGTTCAGGGCCAACCTTAACTCTGAAACTCTGATCCATAGACCTCGGAGGACATTTTGTCATGTTGTACTTCACTGATAGCATCTCAATGAGCCCTGGACCTTTTTGACTATGAGAAAAATGAAAACTCGCTGCCCTACACATTTTGGTGTTTTCCCTGCTCCCAACATACCTGATCCACCTAATCAGCTTATGAACAGCCCATTATTAAGTTAAAGTGGCTCTGGTAAAGCAGGGAAAATGTGCACCCAATGAGCGCCCAAGATCAGGGTTGAGAAACACAGTTCTAAATGTTCAGCTCCTCTGGAGAACAATAAATACCTCATCAAATACTGGTTTAAAATCTAAACATCTATAATACTGACACCATTACTGATATTTCTTCAGAAATATATTAATTTCTGCTGATACCAACAGAATTCCAGTCATCTGGCTAGAGATGCCTGCCAGTGGCTTTGCCAGTACATGTGTTAGTAATCGTCTTGAGTAATCTTCTTAAGAGATTTTAACCTCACTGTTTTTCTTTTTGCTTTTCCTTGCATGTGTGCACTGCAGGTACAGAAAAGGATGACTCTAAAATCTCTATTGTCGGCCATGATTAACATGCCCAGCCATTACCGTTGCCTGTGTGTGAGTCACCTGCTAGGCTGGACGGCGTTTCTCTGCAACATGCTCTTCTTCACTGACTTTATGGGCCAGGTTAGTAAGAGCTCACATTCATAATGTGCTGACTTTGCATATGACATTAGAAATAATTGATCACTAATAGTTTGTTATGCAGTATTTTTGCATACTATTGCAGGAGAGAAGCAAGTTGCATTTTAATGAACCTGATTTGTCTCAGTATAACCTGGCACCACCAGATACTCTTTTAGATACACTTACTTTGTAGAAGCTTAATAAAAAATAAGATGGCGTGCTATTCATTCTGTTAATCATCTCTTCTAAATGAATTTTAGCAGCAGTGAATCATTAATACTGAAAAACAAATTACTCCCCTGATTGACGTTAAACTTAAGCAGATGCCGAAGTGATGAAAGTAGCATCCTGAAAAATTTAATCAAGCTGTTTTTTTTAGCTCATCAATCATTCTAGACTTTGAACCCAGTCTCCGAGTAGCAGGCTGGACAGTCATATACCATCTAGTGGAGATGAAACAGGGTATGAAAAACTGACCAAAATTCCTGACTGCATCATCTCTGCAAACAGACTGGGACGATCACTTTTGGGTCTTCATGCCCAGCCCTTAGCTCAAAGTGAAGGCATGTAGCTAGGCGTTATTGTGGCTGTAATAAATGTAGATGGATTGATGTTGGGAACAGTATAATATAGTACACAAAGTGCCTTAAAAAACGGAATGTGTTGTTTGGAAATCTATCATGCCAGCAAAGTGCTTCTGAAGCTGTAGGAGGTGAACCAATTGATATTCGAATTTCAAGACGTTTAAAAAACAATATTCACCGCAAGGAGCTACAAGGTTCCAACTATGGAGCTGAGCTTCCTTTTCCCTATTTTCCTAGGTCTGCTGCCAAAACAACAAATATCAGTAGGCAAATGATGATGAGCGCATGGTTTGTCAAAAAATAGTTGCACCCAGAAGGAATTAACTGACAGGAATGAAACTTGGTGGGTAGGTTTAAGATAATGAGACATGCAAATGATTCAAGTTTCATGTGACATAAGCAAGAACTGGCCTTATCGCTGTACCTGACTGACCCAACAGCCACGATTGGTGACATTCAGCGATCAGTGACCCTCCATGAGTCATCCTGTTTGTGCCAGCACCATTAGCAGACGACTCCACGATGCAGGGCTGTATGCACGCAAACACTGCCAAAAACTGCAATGGTGTCGTGCCAGACTGTCATGGAGTGACCCGATTTTGTCCTAATGGAGACGACCAGTGAATCTGTGTGTGGAGGCCCCATGGTCAGACACTTTAACTGTAATGAGCATGAGATTGACACCCCTGGTAATGCAGACAGTGACAAAGTTAAGAAACTAAAAATTGAGGGTGCTCATCTTCATATTGGAACTTTGCAGGGGATGCATGTTTAGTTTTAAGGATTTTAAGAGTCTGAATATTAACTGGTTTGTCTCCTACTGCTTCAGAAGCGGTTTGCTTGCACAGTTGCTGAAGGACATCCATCCAAAATATGCTCTTTCTGAGGAATCTGCAAAGCTTTGTGCATTGTTTCGCTATAGACCGTGAGAATGTAACTGCAGTTTGTTCGTGGGGAGCGAGGATTTCTGCTTAAAAGCTCTCAGTGGTGCATCAGAGACACAAAAACAACCCATGCTGCTCACAGCAGAGTGGGTGATGTGTAAGCTATTATCAGATGCCTGGCCCAGCAGTCCTCTTTCACCTTGCAAGGGCCGAATCACAGAGCTTTACGCTTCGTCTGCTAGTAAACTGTCTGATTGCATTATCGGTGCTGGATCTCCTGTTGATAGGGTCTTACCTGTTTACCCGGCGTTCATTCCTCCTGTCGCCTGTTGTTTGTGTGTCCTTTATGCAGTGACAGGTATTGCTGATGGTTTGTTTCAGAATGGTTTTGTATGGTTGCTTCCTGCAGATTGTGTATAAGGGGAACCCGTACGCTGCTCACAACTCCACTGCTTATGCCACCTATGAGAGGGGGGTAGAGGTGGGCTGCTGGGGGCTCTGCATCAATGCCGTGTCCTCTGCTCTCTATTCCTGTGAGTATTCCGGCAGCGTAACTTGTGTGCATTATCATCCTACCTTATTGGAAATCCTCTTTCATAATGTGCCCATAACAGGTATGAACAAGCGCCTATATTTGGAGTGAAAATAAATAGCTGGTTATTATAAAAACGACAGCATTAATCACAATGGCTGAGAGGAGGCTCACACTATTAGTATTTATCATTAAAAGAGATTGCAGAGGGCTATTTTAAGAGCGGGGCCAGCTTTCCAGCCGCAGGCCTATCAAAAGAGAATCTAGACTGGCTCTTCAGTTCAGTTCAAGACTAACCTTAACCTGCCTCTGAAACTCTGATGCATAGACCTCTGAGGATGTTTTGCCATGTTGTAGTTCGCTGTGAGCATCTCAATGAGCCCTGGACCTTATTTTGGTGGGGTCTATGAGAAAAATGAAAATCGTTTTCTGCAGTCTGTGGTTAACCAGTAAATTGGATTTAATATAAGTCTCCGATGATTCTGCATGCACGCATGTGTTGTCCTACAATCATTTTCTCCAGAAATATCACAGTGTGATTTGAAATACAAGATCATTAAATAGTCAAAATTAGCAACATTGCTACATGCAGTCTGTGCTGCATGCATGCATTTAGCTGCCATCATAAATGGCAAGCTTTGCAGTCACATGTCTATGGATGATCAAAAAAAGCGATTTTAAAAATCAAATAAGAAAGTGTTACTAGAAGAGGTATAGAATTTATAATGAAGATGCTCTGTGGCAGGGGTTTTCAGCTCCAGCCCTGAAGAGTTTCAAGTATTCCCAGCTCTAATCTGACTCATGAAGGCTGTGATAATTAGCTGATGAGTTGGTGGACCAGGTGTGCTAGAACAGTTACAATCCTAAATTGTTCAGGGCACTGGGGCCCCAAGGGTGGATCAGTCATGCTCCGTGGAGTGGGGTTTAATAGCATCCAGAAAAAAGTGAATCTCTAAGGTTTGCTACTTAAAGCTATACTATACAAGTTTTGGGGATTTGGAGACCTCGCTGGTGTAAGAGCATTTTGTAATGTTGGTAATGTATCGGGCTCAGGTGAATGATTATTGCTACTATTGTTATCATATCTTTATCAGATAAAGATATAACATTCATTTTGCACGGGAGGCCTAAACATCAAGCCAGATATTCTTTTTGAGCTTGTGCATATAATGTTAAAACATAAAGACATATGATGTGGTCCAAAATCCAACTCAACACCCCTTACTTTTAAATGAATATACACTCATCATCGAACCACAAAGTTGTACCCAGAAGGAATTAATCGACAGGAATGAAACTTGACAGGTTTGATATTGTGAGACATGCGAATGATTTAGGTTTCATGCTCAGCCACACAGGAAAGAATGGAAGCTCCAATAAAGAACACAATAACTACTGAATAATGTGATATTATATTTCGTTGTTGAGATTTGTGAGTGATTTCATGATAAGTATATATGTTTTTTCCCGTTTATTTAATCAACTGTGTGTATTTAAAAAGGCCATTCTGACTAGAAACTAAGTAAATGGCTTTTGCACAGTACTGTACTGTACAAAGGACCAAATGTATTGACTTTAAAACACTTTCATGTAGCACATGGTGTAATGGGTGATTATTGTAGAGGTGTGAACATTTCCGACCAGAAATCCCAACTTCAGAAGTCTATTATTATGTATCTTATTTACCTTTTTAAACAGTACAAAGCAGCGTATGGAGTCCAGGGGGTCCATGGATCCCCCAAATGTCTTAAAATCAAAATTCTATTCATGACGTTGTACTGTCCTTTAGAAATAAAATGAAATGGTTAAATACAAATTCATACAAAAGTGTTAAACCAAACATTTAGTTGCCATTGAAGCTAGCATCTGCGCAACTATAGTGAGTGAGTTAGCAGCCGTCCAGTACAAAGCTGAATGCACCTCTCAGAGTTCACTGCTCAGTGCTGCTCAGTTACAGCAGTAGATTTTACCACTGATGTGGTTGAATTGTCTCACTTATTTCTCAACTCTAAAGCCTTGTCAGGAGGAATGAAGTTTCCACACAAGCACTATTAATATATCATTTATTTTATATGCACACAGATGTACAGAGACTGCTGTTACCCTACATTGGCCTGAAGGGACTCTACTTTGTGGGCTACTTTGTGTTTGGTCTGGGCACCAGTCTGATCGGCATGTATCCAAACATCATCTCCACCCTGTCCCTGTGTAGCGTCTTTGGCGTGATGTCCAGCACCCTGTACACCATCCCATTCAATCTCATCTCAGAGTACCACAAGCAGGAAGAGGTCAGTATCTGTGCAAGCTACAGCAAAGAGTCCAATCTGCACAGTCTTATTCACTCTGAAATAAAAGAACATTGTACTTCCTCTGGGAACCGTCACGGTCTCTCTTGAGAGGCAAATGAGTTTCATTATGGGTTCTGATAAGCATTTCATTGATGGGTGAGGACTCATTTTACTCATAATTTTAAAAAAATCAGTCCCTGAGTTTTTTTACAGTGCAGTATGAAATAACACGGAAGAGAACATCGGCTTTGTAGTAGTGAAGTACCTTGACCTCTAGAGGGTACAGCACTAGAACGCTGCGTCCTGAGAGTGCAGTATAACTGCAGATGTGGAAGCCATTTATTATATCAGTAATAGTAATCGTCTAAAATGCTGAGGGTAGCCATGCTTACTGTAAATGACAAAAAGACAGTCATATATAATATTGGCATTAGAAGCACCATTCGTTTAATATCCCTTCGCTAAAGACACATACACTGGCAGAAAGTCTGTATAAAGTAAAAAGTCTGTTGGTCCATTGGTTAGGTAAACCATCTGGTACCTGGAGTTTTTCTGCTATTGGCATGTATTTGGCTGGATGCTTTTTAGTATACCATACAAGGGATGTGCGTTCCGAATAACTTTGATATTGGCGTATTTCTAATAGTTCATGTACGGATGTCTGCGGAGAAATAAAAACAAAAAGACAAACAAACAAAGCCTTAATAGCTTGAATTACTGTGGCTTTTTAGATATCAGCACTAGTGTTGCACAAAATAAAATAGAAATACATTTCAAAGTATATTTTGTTTTTCCATAACAACTGCAGGAAGGCTGTAGGCTGGGTAGCAAGATGAGCTAGTGAGCTAAAACACCAGATGGAGACGCATCATCTTCTACATATTCTAATATTTTTCTTTTTTTTTTTTTTTTACTTATTTTTAACTGTTTCTGAACCTAGCTAACATTAGCCTAGCATATTTAGCATGAAAAACTGTGTAACTGTCTAAACTGCCAATAACCTAACAGGAAAGTCTGTCCAGTCGATGGCCGTCTTGGCATTGTTCCCGTGCAGTTATTTCCAGGCATTCAAGAGCAAGCTTCTATTTCTTGGGACGGAAAGAGAGATATCAAGGCTGTCCAAAAAAAACAAGTATCTCCAAAATGGCACCATTACAGAAGAGGGCTTTTTTGAAAAAAACAATTTTGGGCCACTTTTGTTGATCCATCCATCATGAAATTTTCACACAGTGTAAACAGCAGCTGATGTGTTCAAATGATGCATAAAAGTAAAAATTGACAAAAATGAAGAATATAAACCCTAAAACTAACATCTAATAAACACATTTGACATTGCTGGTAAAAATCAGACAAAAACAGCTGTTGTCATAATGGCTGCTTGCCAAGATCTTTAAACACCCCCAGGACTGACTAACGCTGGAGGTCCTGAATTGAACTGAAAAAAGTCAAGATTTGATTAAGAGCGACAACAAAAGTCAAAATAGTTTTTCCCTCTACATTGTGTCCTGAAACAACAAAAAAAGAATACCAAAAAAAAAAAAAAAGGCTGAATATATATATATACTCTGCCTGGTCAAGAAAAGGTCACCACCTGGATTTAACTAAGCAAATAGGTAAAAGCCTCCCATTGGATAATCACTGCATGGGTGATTATGTTTCAGCTGGCAACAAGTTATTTAACTCTTTTAACTATTTAACTGATGCAGTGAGTAGCTTCTCATTTGTTAGACAACCATGTGGAAAGATTAGGGTAATTAGGGTAAGAAGAGAGGCGGCTGAGGTGATGCACCCATCATGCCTAGTGCCTACCGTACAAGCCTGTGGGGGCAGTGCTATGATCTGGGGTTGCTGCAGTTGGTCAGGCCTAGGCTCAGCAACGTTGTGTGCCCAAAGAATGAGGTCAGCTGACTACCTGAATATACTGAACCACCTGGTTATTCCATCAATGGATTTTTCTTCCCTGATGGCACGGGCATATTCCAAGATGCCAGGATTCATCAGGCTCAAATTATGAAAGAGTGGTTCAGGGAGCATGAGACATCATTTTCACACATGGATTGGCCGCCACAGAATCCAGACCTGAACCCCTTTGAGAATCTTTGGGATGTGCTGGAGAAGACTTTGCGCAGTGGTCCAAATCTCCCATCATCAATACTAGATCTTGGGGAAAAATGAATGCAACTCTGGACAGAAATAAATGCAGAAGCTTGTGGAAACAATGCCACAGCGACTGCATGCCGTGATCAAAGCTAAAGGCGGTCCAACAAAATATTACAGTGTGTGACCTTATTTTTGGCCAGGCAGTGTATGACCTCTGTCTATGATTTCAATGTCGCACACTCATCTCAGTCAGCAGATCGAGCCCATAACAAAAGTGTATTGTTTTAATTAGCTTCAAGTTATTGATCATCTCTCTGAAAGGAAGGTTACTTAGACCACTGAGAACTTCTTAAGGGCATTTGGGCAGGGCATACTTTGTTTCATTGTAATGCTTCTTGAAATTGCTGAGCTTATCAATATATTTATTTTGGAGGCTAATTTAATGGAGAAAGTTATATATATATAACTCTCCAGCCACTTTACTGGAAACTCTCCCCACTTGTTTTCTCACTCACTGACCGCTTTATAAGGTCCACCTGCCTTATAGACTGAAGCTGTTCTGTGTCATGTGCAATTTGCCAGCCGTGCCTCCCCATTAATCATTGGTAGGTTTCTGACTTCAGGGCTGCTGTTGACCGGATATTATTTGGACCTTTTCTCTGTACAACAGAGACACTGATGTGGCATGGTAATGTGTGCCGTGCTGGTAAGAGTGTATCAGGCATTGGCGGAGTTGCTTTTGTTTTTACTCATCAGTGTTACTAGTGGCTTAAGACTGGCCCTCTACTTAAAATGTCCAGCGTACAGTGGCTCTGTGGTCAACAACTGTGACTACTGATGAAGGAGGGCTAACACATTGTTCAGAGCAACAGATCGGCCACAGTATATATCTGTATACCATCAATATACCTTTGTATGCAAAAGTTTGGGTTAGTTTTGAGTTTTAAACCAATCTCTACAACAAGCTATTTTAAAAAACAGCATGCATTTTTTGCTGATGACCATAATAAATATTTAAACTCTTCAAACATTGTGCTTGGCCTTAACAACAACATGGGTTCCTTTAAGCAGCTGGCTGAGGATCTGAAAATGAAGCAAATTGATGCCTATAAAAAAGAAAGGACTGTAGAAACACATCAAAGTGCTGACATATAATAATGATATAAAACATGCCTCAAAAGTCCAAAGTTTAGACACGGCTACTCATAGGAGGTTTTCCTTATTTTTAGCTTAATGCTTTACTTTAGAATAAAAGTGAAGACACCAAACTATAAAATAGCACTCATGGAATTATACAGTCCACCATAAACACCTCCAAAATGGATCTTTACAGAAGGATAAAACAGCTTACTTAACTTGAAATAGTTTATATGACAAGATTTTTTTCCAAGTAATTTTGCATGAATTCTGTTGGTCTGTGAATCATGAATGTTTACTAAATTGAAAGGGGAACTAGAGCTTTTATATCTTTTTTGTATTAAATATATATTAGAAGTGGAGATATGGCAAAAATATAATATTGCGGTACTGCAATATTGTATATGTGGTATATCAGGATATTTATTTTTGCAGAATAGCAGAAAAATGCAAGATGAAGCTTTTGGAGTGACCCCACAAAGCGTTCTGCAAAGATAAAAAGGATAAAAGTTCCCAAAACAAGAATATTGCCATCTACAATCTTTGCCAAAGTGGCGGTTACTTAGTACTGATCAGTACTAACATGTTAACATGTATTTCTTATGCTTTTTTTGATAATTAGATATAAAGTAATTTTAAGTTTGTTGCAGTGTTTTGCTTGATAGATAAAATAATGCATCAGATTGAGAGTAATGAATACAATAATCCATCATCCACTGATGGATTTTAATCCATCAATAGATTTGATAGATGTGTGACTAAATGCTTCCAACTCTTGCTTTGCTGCTACAGGATCAAAGAAAACAAGGCAAAGAAAACCCCTCTGTCCAGGGCCGTGGCACAGGAGTGGACTGTGCTGCCCTTACCTGCATGGTGCAGCTGGCTCAGATCATAGTGGGTGCTGGACTTGGTGCTCTGGTCAACCTGGCTGGCAGTGTGGTAGTGGTGGTGCTCTCTGCTTCAACCATGTCCCTCATTGGGTGCCTTTTCATTGCCATCTTCATAAGACATGTGGATTAAACTTGGACAGACTGCCAAATCAACACACAACATCTGCCTGTCTAATGGCCTGTTTCTGCGTACTGAACAGCCATTTTCAGAAGCTCATGGTTGGGACTCTTCTGGTCGCATCCTCAAACTGCTGTGCACCCACGCTTTCTTCAGGTGGACTCAGCAATCTCATGAAACGGAACCTCATACCATATTCAAAGGAACAGGCTCAGCATTACTGAGCCCGAGAAAGCAATTACACATAATCCGAAAGGATTTCATTAACTAGAAAGGTCATTATGCATGTTTAGCCCCCTACTGGGCTTTCCGTACGAGTTGATTCCCATGTGAAGGAGATCATATGCAAATCCAAATCTCTGAAGAAACAAAAAAAAATTGATCAGAAGTGTAAATCGACTGGGACGCTAAGATGAACAGAGGTGAATGACTGTGGAATAATAAAAGTGAATCCTTTAAATCCCTTGAATATACTTGCTTTATTGCGATATCTGTGGTTCTGTGGTTTTGAGGGTCCTTTTTTCGTAACCCGGGTGATGAAAAATAAGGGTCTTAATGCAAGCATTGTTCTCCAGTTCTGGTTTGTGATAAAGCGCACTGATTACGCGCACATGGTGACAGGTTGTTACACATAAGCACGCTGTACATTTGTGATGTGCCGTCTGTGACATACAAGTGAATCCCTTGAGCTGATTGGTTTGGCTTTGTCAAAAAGTCCAGTTACTCACTTTACAGTTACACCTTACAGTTACACCTTACATTCAATGATCTTCAAATACAAATGAAATAGACGTTTGTACAGTAAACAGTGGAACTGCAGAGTCAAAACAACAGAGATACAAAGGAATGACTGAACCTGAGACAGTCTGTGTCAGAAAACAAGTCATTAGTGATTGCGCAATCCACAACACTATTGTTATCTGACTGTATATTGTTGTCCTTTTTCTTGGTACACATACATAACTAGTCCTGCAGTTTTCATGATATTGACACCATTCCAACTCCAAAATGTTTGGTCTTCTTGGGAATAGTGTGCTTGTTTACAGCTTTTCGGTCTGGCTTGTTTCCGGAAAAAGTCTGAATGATTTTCCCCGTCAAGAATGAATGGAATGGAAAAGTACATGCCCGTCCACTAAACCTCTGCTCAACAGACAGAAACCATTTCACATACACCATCTAATGGCAGACCCCCAAGCAAATTCAATACTGGTCCTTCTTTATGGCAGAAAGTCATTGTCCATGTTCTGTAGTCATAGAACAATTAAGGGTCAGCTAGTGAGAGATGAGTGAGGCATGAAGGCATAGAGTCATACTGCAGTAAATGATTGCAGTAAATGCTCGCCCTGCCTGCCCACACTTCTTCAGTGCTTTTGCATAAAGGTCTCTCTAAAACCATTTACTTTGACATTGTCTCGCAGGGAAAGGTTGCTTAGATACAGCACTGGCAAATATTCCCTGACTGCTTAATATTTCTAGTCCTTAGGTTAAAACCGTTAAAACAACTTATATGGATGGGCATGGGCAAAATACTGCCTTGCTGTCCTCTTCCCACTGACACGCAGGATGGGGTATCTTGGCCACTGATTGCTAAATCTACTGTATGCTGCCTTCAAAATCAACCAGGTGGTGGCACCACAGCAGGAAGCAATTTATACAGAGACTGAATTGGGACGTGCCTTCCTGGCTGTGAATATTGACTGAGTGGGCAGCCTTCTTTTCAAATTTACAAACCCCTGCTGCCTCTGAAGACTCATTAAAGACTTCAGCACTAACTAGCAAAGCAGCAGGTAGTTAGCTTCAATTCCAGACACACAATCAATCAATCAATCAATCAATCAATCAATCAATCGGTTAGGGACAATGGCCGTACTTGGTCAGTTCACATAAAGGTCCAACAGAACAGGTGAAAGGAGTTGTCTCAATGAATGAATGAATGAATTAATGAGTCAATCAATCAATCAATCAATCAGTTAGAGGTAATGACCCTTCTTGGTCATCCCACAGAAAGCTCTAGCAGTATAGGTGAATGAATAATTGTGTCAATAAATCCATAAATTAATCAATCAATTGGTCAATCAATTAATTTGAGCAATAGCCATTCTTGGTCAGTGTATGGATAGGTCCAGCAGATAGGTGAATGGATAGTTTGGTGAAATTAATGAATGAATGCATGAAGTAATTAATCCGTTAGGGACAATAATAATTTTCGGTCAGCCCACTGAAAGGAAAAAATGCAAAACAGGCCAATGGATAGATAAATAAATAAATAAATGAGCCTATGCCTCAGAGTGCATATGGTGCCCAATGCTCTTTATAAGTAAAGGTGCCAAATAGGGTTCTTTGGAACAGTTCCATAGACAGACCCGTCATGATCACCACACCTTAGCTGATTATTATCTGCCACATAAATAATTCTGATGAACATATTACCTGCCATCTTATAGTACGAGTCTGAAGCTGACTGATTCAATATCTTGCTTTCTACCTATCAATACTTAGCAGCTCCCAACTGAGGACACACACAGCTTGAGCTCAAATAAACAAGCATCACAGAGTCAGAAGTTAGAACTTTGATGTTTTCACAAAACCCAAGACGTGTCTAAACACGTTTTTTCCTGTTATTTATATGCGTTTACCTCAAACCAACCGATCAAAACTCACCCAGCTCACATCAACATGTTCATGAAAGATCATGCTCTGCAAAATCATCGCTATGAGCTCAGATACTTGCGATGAGAGGATTATGTAACAACTCAGACAGGCCTAGCTATAAAAGAAACACTTTTGGTTCCCTAAAAGACCTCTCAACGGATGAACCTGTTTTGTAGATGAGGTGTGCTTGTGGGTCCATATCAATATAATGTGCCTTTGATCTCCAAATTTTACTCTGAGTGAACGCATTGTTATAAATGAATAAGAATGGTGACCTCTGCATTACCACATTATATTTTGTACATTTTATGCCATTTTCATTGATGCCTAGATGGGAATTTTGACATGTCCGATAAATCATTGATTAAGTTTAGTGTTAATAGACATTTTGATTATTCATTTTGCTATTTCCAAAAAACTATAAAGCTATTTAAACATGTCCGAGAATTGCTGAATTGCAAGAAGTGACCTTTGACATCAGTGACATCACAGCCACCATATTGTCTTATCTTCAGTGGACTGAAGACACATGTCCAGTGACTGTATTAAGTTCATTGTACATGATACAGTCTCCATACTTGGGGTCGAACTTGAGATATCCACCCTGTTGTGGTGCAAAATTGACTTAAAATGATTAATGATGTGGGAAATAGGACGTTAGACGAAAGCTCTTTTATTGAGCACAGCAGTAGTGGAGAACCACCACTAAGTGCTACTGAACAGCCAGGACAACAGGCAGGTCATAAACAGCTACACAATTTAGTGTCAGTTCTCAAGCTACTGGGGGCCATGACCACTGGGCAGTTTCCTTGGCCAACAGGTCCTTGCAGCTGGCCGCTGTCAAGGCACCCTCACTGCCATCTCTTTCACTATTCTCCATCTGGGCTCTACTGAAAAGCCTCTTCTTGCTTCTTCCTCCACCTTCTTCGATCATCCTCTCAGCACTGCTTCTGCCTCCACTGTCCCTGCCGGAGCTCAAACCTCTCCACCATGTGCCTTTCAGTTTTTGAAAGCAGTGTTCTTCTCAAGACTCCTGGGGCACGCTTTCTCACTTCTGACACCAGTGTTGCGTAAGATGCAGGAAATACAGCACTTAAAGCTATCTTGACTTGAACGCAAAGAGCTTTTGTAAGTCACTCTAGATAAGATTGTATGCCAAATGCTATAATTGTAAAGCGAATGCTCTTTTATTGGACTCAACAAAAGGGAAGAACCACTGCCCAACACTACTGACAGCAGGTTGCGGACAGCAGGTATGGGGCATGAACTCCCATGCAACTCTAGTATATGGTAGCCTAACTACTAACTACCCTACCGCCCAGCACAGAATGGGACCTGTAACACATGTGCACATCTTTAAAAGTTGACCTTATTTTAAACTTATGTACCAAGTATTGGTTCTCCTACTGCATGCATGACTTTGTTTGTTTGTTGTTTTACAGCAGGTCCTGTTAATTGTTGAAATACTGGTATTAAAAGAGGAAAGGGCACTAAAATAGTCAGCATGACCAAATCACAGGCACATTCAGTCACTCGAGGACCCAAAGCCACTCTCCACTGTCAAACATAAGCTTAGCTGTTTATTATGGAGGCACTGTGAATGAAAGCACTGCTGCGTTTATACATATGGAATGTTCTTGTCCAACCTTGACCACCCGATTATCTTCATGTTTTATTCAAATGTATTATTGATTCTTTACAGGTAAACAAACCATTATATTTGGTTTATTATATATAACATTGGGTCAAGCAATTTTATTCCCTTTTTTGGTCATAGATGTTTACGGCTACTGATGTTGGTGGGGGAGGGGGAGGGGTAAAGTATGTCTGGTGTCTGATGCAGTTGGGGAAAGCAGGGCACAGTAAAAAAGGGGGCACAGTATCTCTCTGAAAATGAGTGTATAGTTTGTGTAATACTTTAGAAAGAAAGAAA
>CM067487.1:24692043-24801634 GCA_034552555.1 Semaprochilodus insignis | reverse complement strand
ATGGAAGACTTCTTCCACGCGCGCCGCGACTTCATCAGGTAGAGCACGAGCACGTTGCCAACCAAGCCGAGCGCGCACACCACCGAGTACACCACGGAGATGAGGATCCGTAGCACGGCGGAACCGTCCGCCACGAAGTTGCTCTTGTCCAGGTCAGCCAGGTCCGGTGCGTCGCTCCACGACTGGTTAAACAGGTTGAAAGTCCTGTTAAACACGAAGCTGCCGTTGAGTCCAACGGCCGCGAGCTGGACGCTCGGGCTCTGTTGCATCACGGCGTCCGCTGCCTCGCGCTCACAATCGCTACGATGCACGCGAGCGATCGGGAAACTTTCACGGTCTCCATCTCCGCGCTCTCCGAGTCTCGCGCTTCGCCATCGCCTCGCCTTCGCGCTTGGCTTGGTTCTTCCTCCGGTGCGCAATGAATGGAAATCTCAGACGCTGCTCTTTTGCCAGCGCATGTCCTAAGAGCTTCCTGCGGAGCCCTGCGCGTGTGCTGGTCGAGGAGTGAGCGTATGTCTCTGCGAGCTGCCGTTTGTTGGGGCTTTTTTTATATATTGGAGCCAGTGCGCAAGGATTGGACGGCGCGTTTTTACGCACACACGTCCCGCCAGCCAGTGTGTACAGAGCGTAAACCAGTGAGGGGTTAATGGGAGAAGCAACGTGACCAATCAGCGTTCTCTACAGCTTGAACAAAACGCTGATCGTTTGTTGGGAGTTTACAGAAGCTGCAACAGTTGCCAACAAACTAGATGCGCGTTTGTGACTGCAATGAAGGGAGTTAGCGCTCAGGCAGAGATGAGTGCCATGCCAGTTATTCAAAGTCCCTAAAATATCACTTAGTGATCTGAGCGTGGGTCCCATGCAGTGACCCAGTAAACAGTACACAGTGTCCCTCTGCAGCGTTGTCACCCCAGTTGAAAGCAGTCTTGCTTGATTTGAGGGAGTGAAGCTGAAGTCACTCTGCTCTTCCCCTCTTTGGTATCCGGCCACTAAAGTTTACTCAGATGAAGGCTTCTGCATGCTCCCAAAGGTATCTGTGGAAAAGTTAGGAGTTTTTTGAAGTTGCATCGCCATTCCGTTTCATCCTGCCACTTGTTCCAAATGAGGCTCCCTCTGAGAATCACACACAGCACACAATTAAAGATCATACAGAGTCTGGAGCAGAAAGCAGAGAGTGGTATGTAATAGATTAGTTGAAATCCTGGATCATGCTGTGCCTGGTTTGGGGACTTGTGCTCTGGTTATACAGTTTAGAGTTATATGTAAATATTTAAAGATTATTACATAGTAATTACAACAGATGCAGCAGTACCACTTTTTCCCTTCTGATACTGACACCAATACACCAGTACCTGATCCATGTATATAGTATATATATATATGGAGTTGTAAAGTTCCTAATGGTGTCCTGTGATAATCCTTCCCATGCAGCTTGAATATTCTCACACAGTTCCTGCAGATTTTGCAGTAGGGGTGGAGGCCTTCTGGGCATGTGACAACAAACCGTTTATCTTGGCACTGACCACGGTGCCTCCACACACGGATTCTCTGGTGGTCTCCCCCAGGACAAAAAGGGGACTTGTCATTGAAGATGATCCGCTGCTATTCTGAGTCACTCCATCACAGTCTGGCACAACACCATTACAGTTGTGATGGTCTGTGTGCATGTAGTCCTGCGTCGTGAAGCTGTCTGCCAATGGTATTGGTACTAACAGGATGACTCATGGAGGGCAGCACTGCTCACAGACCATCCACAATCAAGGCTGTTGGGTCCGTCACACCCATCCTTGTTTACGTCACATGCATGGCCGAGCGTGCATGGCCGAACGTCAAACCTACCCACCAAAGTTTCATTTTTGTCAGTTGATTCCTTCTGGGTGGAACTATTTGTGCAACTGTTTTTTCACAACAGTTATGAGTGTAATATTAGATACCTAAGGAAACCTATTTTTGCTTATTTACTTTTTATATTTAGCAGTTATTGTCATATAATTAGTTATAAGAACAATATTTAACTACTTAAGTAAATATAACATAAGCTTTTGTCACCTGTGACAAAAACATAACTAATAGCATGTAATACCTCCACGAGCACGAATAACAGCTGTGACTTGATTTGGCATGGACTGAACAAGTTTCTGTATGTAGGTCACATCAATCAATCAAGAGTTTAGCCACTCTTGCATCAAAGAATTGCTCAATCTCAGTTTTTGTCCAGTGATCTTATCATTATTGTGCACAATAGTTAAAAACAGAACTGAAGAATGTATAGACAAACCTGTGGTGTGTACGTGTAAGCACCCAGCGGCTTCTCTGGCTCAGGAAAACAGTGCTGGATGTGGTTATATACCTGAATTCCTCAATTCATTGGTCTCATACATCATCTCTGTTTTGTCTGGGGTGTTTTCTGTTATGTTCCTTCTTGGTTTTTGTTCTTGTTTGTGTGTTAAGGTTTTGTTTTGCTGTTCTCAGTTGTCGACGTGACACCTGCCTCCTGATTTCTGGCACGTGCTGGGAATTTTGGTATGAGTCCAACAATAGTAATTACATAATAAAGTAAAAGCATTTTAAACTTCTTTTCCGTTTAACTAATAATGAAACATCTCCTCTTCCGCTCACAAGCACCTAAGGTGGTGGAAAGTATACAATTTGCTCTTTCAACAGCTTGTTTCAATGAATTGCACAAGAGACCTTTCAAAGCCATGGTGAATCTAGGTTAACACTTCAGAAGACACAGAGACAGAATGTTCTCAAAGTCCCTGTAACAGAGATGTAAGCACACAAGCACCTAGAACCTCCGCTCTATATCTGAGGGTCCACAGAGCAGGTTTGTATTCTATGTTTCTTTTAGTTCATTTCATTTCATGCTCACTGATCTCATGAATTTGCTGTAAATAAGGCACAGTTAGTTACATTAAACGATTAAGCATTTGCAAAGTATGATGTTGCTCACAAGCTTAATAGGAGACCGTTCATTAGGGACTCAATCAGGAGCACCCTCTAGCTTCAGACAAGTGTGAGCACTAATGAAAATTTACATTTCGGACACAATTTTTTGGGGGGGACCTGTAAAATGTGGCTATTATTTCCAAGTAAGTAAGTAAACATTTGGTACCAAAGCTTGGGGTGGCTATATCACTGAGCTCCCCAAATAGTAATAGTCCTGCTCTAATCAACATTTCAGTAATGTAGTAACAAAGCCAGATAATGAACAAGGCTGATATTGGCTTCCTGTTCACCAGCTTCCTTTTTGATTATTCCCATTCCACCTTAAATGGTGCATCAGTAACCATTTAAGGTGGTACTAGAATGGTGCCCCCCTTATTTTCTTTTTAGCTCAACTTGACCCAATTTCTTAATCCACATGTTCATAATAACACTACTAAAATCCACAACATTTCTGGTGAATTACAAGGAGAAGGAAAATAAAAGAAGGATGTATTCCATTAAAAAGAAAACTAACCACAGTAAGTTTTTCTACAGCAAACAGGTTTTGGGCTGTAGAGCGTCTGCTTGGCATGCTGAGCAGCTCAAAGCATTTCATGCTCACTGGTCTCGTTAATGTGCTGAACATAAGGCACGGTTAGTTAGTCCGACAACTGGTATTTAAAAGTGCTCAGAAATAAAACAGCAGTGTTGAAATATTTCAAAACCAGTCCATAAACATTCTACATTAAATGATTAAGCATTTGCAAAGTATGATGTTGCACACTAGCTTAACAGGGGCCCATTCATTAGGGACTCGCTCAAGAGCGCCCTCTAGATTCAGACATACAAAATGTAAGCACTAAGCCAACAGAGATTTACATGCCAGTATGCAAACACTGAGATTCCATTATGCACACAGAAAGACGGAGAAAAGGAAAGATGGAGAATCCTAATTTGTACTTGGGTAGTATTTGCAAGTAAGTAACCATCAGCATCCAGTTAGCTCTGTTAGCACATTAGCTCATCTTAGGAGGAAGCCTTACTCATCTGACACAAAAGCATTTTCATGGCTATTTAGGAAAACTGTCCCGTGTTTTCTAACTTAACATGTCAGACAATATACTCATCTGCGGGCTGCTAAATCTATAGGCAAATAATCTATATCTATAATCCTTAAACCTTATGTTTTTCCATACCCATGGGTAACTGCTCTTCTGTTCATTAACATACATGAGGTAAAACACTGACCAAGCAAGCCAAAATGCTGACGGCTGAAAAAGTGGACATATGATTTTAATTGTGTTGGTTTTTGTGCTATCATAAAATTGTGTTTTTGCAGATTAAGTGCTATTTAAGCAAGATTAGTATTGCATGGGAATATGCTGTAATCAGAGTTACTACAGATGACCGCTGTGATTTTAATCCTGTGTGAATCTGCCTGTCTATAGTCTTTACCAGTCTGCTAAGTATTAATTCCGGATCAAATTGCCTTTTAAATTAATTAGACAAACTCTGAGCTCCCCCAATAATAATAGTCATCCTCGATTCAGTACTGTAATAAGACAACAGGAAAATAGATAATGAAAAATGCTGAAATTGGCTGAATTTAAGGTAGTACATGAATAGTGCCTCAATTTTTTAGTCTTCAGGTTCATGCATAGGCTACTGAAATCCACAAAATTTTGGATGAATTACAAAGAGAGAGATAATGAAATATCTTGAAAGTCCTCCTCACAAGGCATGGCATTTTCTGTAATGTTGGGCAGCCTTCGGCAAGTTGAATGAACCCACTTTACTAACCTAAGGCTAAGCTACATGCCATTTAACCCAAATAGTGTTATTATTTATGAAGTGTGATAAAGCGGATGTACGTGTCCGTGTGAAGATGTTTTGATCCCAGCTGTTCGGGGTAATTTGGGGAAAATTGCAGCCACCATTTTTTATTTAAAAAATGTGAAGTTTTTGGTAATATGGGTTCTTTAATGGCTCAGGAAGCAGCAGGGTAGCTGATCAGTATGTGTTTTGGGTCACGCTCCTCTCCAGCTGTCTTCCTTTGCAGGGAGCTGGCGGCCTTCCTGGTCTTTGGTGATTAGGGCCTTATTTAATAGAAACTAGTGGGAGTGAAATACACTGGAGACTCTGCAATTGCTGCTGGGAGGCAGGCATAAGGAGTTCTCGAGTCAAGAAAAGGTGGATGAACGGACTGAGTAAGTTCCTTGTTCGCCACTGCACTAGAAAGTAGGTGTAGATGCACGTCAGGTCAGATCTGAGGGAGGTGAACATATCCACTCCAAGTCCTCATTATCAGCCTGTGTGTAATGGCAAACAAACACCATAACGATGCCCTATGGTGATCTGAAATGCAGCAGCAGTCAGGAAGCATCTGAAAGTAGACCTTGGAAGTTTTCTAAGCTTACATTAAAGTGAAACAAACAAAAATACAAAGAAAAGATTTGCAGTTGTTTTCAGTTTTCAATGTAGATGTAAACATAGCAAACGTGAACATTTATTAGAACAGTATGCTGCCTTAAACTAGCTGGTAAAGACTGGCTTACTGGCAAAATGCAGGCCTCACTGCACAGCAGTGGTGAACCACGACTACTAGAAGCTAGGCCTTCAGTTTGGGGGAATAAATGTCAAAACCTCCACATTAAAGTTCATTTCTGTCAGCAGTCTAGTAGTATGTGAGCCCTAAGCTAATGAAAATGCACGCAAACATTATTAGCTGTTTTATATTAGACAGACATTTGCTTGTAATAGACAGTAACAAATATTTAAACTTGTATACCGTCGCTGTTCGAAGAAAAACATATATCCCCAACTAGCAGAGAACGTTCCCAGAACTTAGTCAGATGTTACCTACTAAGTTCTAATAAGGTTTTAAAATATATATTTTAGTCAAATATTCAAATTGCAATTTAAAGACGTGTATCATTTCAATATCATTGAAATATCAATCTGTTCCTTAATCAATATGAAATATGAATAAGGTTAGATGTTAACTAAGACATAACTCAGGTTAAACTGCAATGTTCAGAGGATGGTTTTAGGAAGCTGTCAGGGATACAGATTATGCTACATGATAACAAAAGAAGAACATTCTCAGAGCAACATTCAGGAATGTTTTATGGATGTTACAGAAGCCTGAGATGACAGAATGTCTTTAGAGAACGTTCTCCTACCTTCTGAAAGAACGTTCTGGGAACCAAAAGAAAACTTCCTGCTGAAAACATTAATGGAACATTGCTTGGTATATTCTCAGAACATTTTTAGAACAAAGAATTTCTAGCTTGTTATTTTTTACTTTTATGCATTTTATGCAGCTGCTGTTTACACTGTGTGAAAATCTCATGATGAGTAGAAATGGCCCAAAATTGCTTGGAAATAAGACCACTGACTTACGTAATAATTAAATGAGGTTTTTTGCCTTTTCCTGTAAAGTTGCCACTTTGGAGATACCTGATTTCTGTTAGTGACAAATCTAGACTCCCAGAAGGCCTAGAGTAACAATATTTCTCATAAAATTGCTGGAAATCAAAATGTGATTGGTTGATTCTACTTTCACTTTCTAATTAATCTAGAGGTTAGTCTGATGCCTTTAGCTAAGCTTGCAAATGGGGAGCTCGCTTGGCTTAGGAAAAAAATCAGATTTTTAATAAATGTAACCATTTTGTTTCCAATCAGACTTTAGCTTTGGAATAAGTCACTTACTATAACACCGACAGAGTTTAAATACAACAAGAATGATTAGACTGAATGAAAACAAACTAAAAATAATCACAAAATGTTATATTTATTTCACAGAAAAGATTAGGCCCTGATGCTTCCCCTATTTAGCAGTGTACAAAATAAATCTATCTACAATAACAGTACCTCCACAATGATAGCTTTACAGGAGAAGACAAATTTAATGCACATGCATTAAATGGCATGCAAAAGTTTGGGCACCCCCAAAATGTCCGTTGACTGTGAATAGCTAAGATAGTACAAGATGACCTGCTTTCCAAAAGTTAAATGTGACAAATTTCTTTAATGTTTTAAAATGTTTTACAAATACGCAGTCTAGTCACATTATTATGACCACTTCCTACTTTTGATAGTGGTAGAATGTATCTAATGAAGTCACGTTTTTGTGGCATTCTCAGCCGCACTCATCCATGTGGAAGCTTGTCCAGGATTGTCCAGCAAGACAATGTCACATATCACACGGCTAGAAATGTCCGACATTGGTTGGAAGAGCATAACCAAGATCAAGTACTACCACTAATTCCCCGGACTTAAACCCAACTGAGCATCTGTGGGAGCACCTTGACCATTGTGCTCATTCTATGGACCCTCCCCACGCACACTCTAGCAGCTGTGGGATGCACGGCAGTCAGCGTGGTTACAGATATGTGTGACAACCTACCAGGACCTTACTGAGTCACTCCCAGTCTGCCTTGTTGCTGTCTGTGCTGCACACAGTAGCACACTGCACATTACTCTAGATATCAGCCAGTGGTCATATTAATGTGACTTGACTGATTATTAAAAAGGGGAGGGGGCCCTAAACAAATGTTTAGCACCGTACATGGTCAGTATTTAGTAACACCCTCTTTGGCATGTCTCACGGCCTCTTGTAGCTTAGCAAAAGCCTTCTAATTCTGCAACATTCTTGGGACATCTTGCATTTACAGCTTCTTTGAGGTCTATCCACAGGTTTTTGATGTTTAGATGGACTCTGAAGGTCATGGCACAACTTTCAACTTGCACCTCTTGAAGTAGTGTATTGTGGATTTTGAGGTGTGTTTAGGATCATTATCCTGTTGTAGCAGCCATTACCTTTTCATCTTCAGCTTTTTTACAGTGTGTTTTATGGTGTGATGTGTACTCCCTGAATATGCTGGTATTTAATTGAATCCATTCTTCACTCTAGCAGTGAAATGCTCCGGTGCTACTGACTGCAACACAAGCCCAAAGCATGACTGATCTATCCCCATGCCTAAGTTGCACAGTTGTTCTTTTCCTGAAATTCTGCACTCCATTTCCAAACATACTTTTGTTCTTTGCTGGTAAAGTGTTCTATTTTAACTTTATCAGTCCACAGGACCTTTCCAAAATGTTTCTGACTTGTTTACATGTTCCTTGGCAAACATCAAAATTTTGTGGTAACAGTAAAGGAAAGGTTTTCTTCTGAAGCCTAAGAAGCTCATAATTGAACAGGTGTCACTGTTACAACCCCTGGTCGCAGTGGTCTGCCTACGGCCGTTTTGTGCATTTTCCCCTTGTTGTTTCATTATGTGCAGGTTTGTGGTTGGCCACATGAGGGCGCAATGATGCATTAAAGGTCATCGAGCTACCATCTTGAGAGCTGTTTAGGCTTTCTCTTCTCTGTCACCTAACTTGGAAGAATAACTGTAGACTTTGCTTTTAGGTTTAGTGAAAGCCTTCTTAGGCGTTGTAAGACTCTGTGAGACGTAGGGGATGAGTGCCTTTTGTTTTGTTTACCCTTCTAACCTGTTTTTAATGTAGAGAGTTTGGGTAGCTGTTTGTACCCTTGCTCTTTTAGTTTTCAGGTTCACTTAGTTTTGCAGTATTCAGCAGATTTCTTTGTTGTGTTGTCTTTTGCTCATTCCCAAAGTTACCCACCAGCAGTTATCAACTTCAGTAAAGATGAGCTGGTTTGTTGGTGGTGTGCCATGGTAGAAGCCTGTGGAGAGAGCTTACTGTAACTGTCTGATACAATGAGCAGCACCATTCCTGTCAACCATTTCTTAATTACAGTACAAACTGAGGAAAAGGCAACCTGAAAACACTTTGCTATTTCCTTATAGCTTCTCCTGGTTGGTGGTCAGTGATGTTTTATTTTTCAGAGTGTTAGGCAGCTGCTTAGAGGAGCCCCTGGCTGCTGATTGTTGGGGCGAGGTTTGAGGAGTCATTTATAAAGTCATTTATAAAGCTTTAAAATTTGCATTATCTGATCTTTCCTAACAATGATAATAATTAAGCCATAGTGCTAACAAGCCAATTAAGGTCTAAGAGCTCAAATCTTTTGGGGTGCCCAAACATTTGCATGGTGCTTCTTTCCTTTCTGTATACTGTAAAACCGTACAAAACAAAAATAATACACAAATCTTTACTTTTATGCCTTCTGAAGATTAGTTCAATTTCAACTCAAACTTTTGCATGCATTGCAATTTCAACTGGTCTATTCCTCAGATATTTTCACACTAAAGAGCAGCTCCTGTGTACAAGCAGTGTACAACAAATAAAAAAAACTGAGATATTTATTTATTTATTATTTAGACAGCATCAATATACCTGCTCTCTATGCATTTCATATTGTATTTGAACACAGCAGCTGCTGTTTACACTGTGTGAACAGAAATGGCCCAGAACTGCTTGGGAAAGGTCTGGTTTCATTGACTTGCATTAAAATTAAATGAGGTATTTGCCCTCTCCTGTAAAGCTGCCCTTCTGGAGATACTTGTTTTTCTTTGGACAGGAATGATATGCTGAATAAGTTATTTGCAGTACCAGTCAAAAGTTTAGACTCACCCAACTAAATGGAAGTTTGTGGTTATCTTAAAGACTCCTAACAGTTCCAACTGATGAGATGCCTGAAACGATAAATACCCTGATATACCACATATACTCTTGATGTATCACAGTGTTATATTTGTGCCATATCACCGCCTCTTACATATAATTTGTTGCACAGTAGAAATACAACAAGTGAATTACCTATATAATAATTGCTTGTTCCTATAGCAAAGTATAGCGTTAAGGGGAATAAAAAAACTTGCAACAACCAAAGTGTTCTATATTATAAACTCATACTTATAACTCATACTCTGAATGATTAACGGCTGCTGTTTGAACAGGTAAAACATGTCTCAAAACCTTTAAACTCCTGCAAACAGTTTTATTTCAGCTTAAACTGTGTATGCAATAGTAATCCAGTCCCTTGGTATATTTTATACTGTGCTTGTTCCCTCCAGGCTCGAGGCTTCAATTCAATACACTCTCTCATGCTGTATCTATAGGCCAGTCATATCTGAGAGTTTCATTTTGAGGGGCTCATTATGCCACTGCTCAGTGGAAGTCCTGTCTATTGCTGCTTGGCTTTCCTTTGACTGCTGCAGTAATAGAACACCGTCTCCTTCAGAGAGCTGCTTCATGGCAGACATTAGCAGCGCTGAATGTATTAAGTGATATCTGCAGTTGGTTCACATGCATGCGTTCAATGACTGCAGGTACAATAAACTGTTAACCAGGCAATGCTGAATTCTTCTTTTTATTTTTCCACACTTAGTTCTAAATAGCTTTTCATCATTCCCTAAAGATGCCTTTTTATGCTACAGTTCATGAGTCAAAATGGTTTATATATTTCACAATGTCAATGCAAAATCATATATAAACTAAAGTATTAGTGCAGGTTATTAGAAGTGTTATAATCCTAAAGCAAGGCAAATTCATACACTCATGTTGTTGCTCTGTTCTAAGAGATTTGAGTTCTTGCACTGGTTCAGTGTGTAATTATCTATTATTATCACTATTAAGATTGCTATTATCTATTTTATCAGTAATACTATTAGTACCACTGATAGTAATATTAGTAATATTAATTAATTAATAATTAATAAATAATGTTCATGATCAGGGTGCCTTTTGATTTGGGTGCCATCCTAATAACATTTCATCACTGTCCCATTAAAACCCATGCCTCTTAATTGCATCTTCTTTTTAAATTTCTACATCATTTGAGCACAATCACAGTCATCATTCTCTCCTTCACTCGCTCATCTTCTAAACTGCTGTATCCTTCTGGGTTGTGAGGGGTTACTGGAGCCTATCCCAGTGTTCAGTGGGCGGGAGGTAGGAAACACCCTGGACAGGTCGCCAGTCCATTGTAGGGCAGACATTCACAAACACATTCACTCACACCTAAAGGGCAATTCAGCATCTCCAATTCACCTGACCTCACATCTTTGAACTGTTTCTCGAACTGTAGCTAGTAAATCAATCTTTTAATAAATGTAATCATTAAAATGTATTTCATGTCAGTGTGTCAGACAAAACACTACAGCTGGATAGTGTTATAAATAATAGATATTTACAGTAAATCTTTCCTAGTTGATTTTTGATATGCTAATGATGGGACTTTTAGGTGTTAACAGATACTGACATCCTGTCTTGTCTTTCTTAGGTTCTGTCTGTATCAGTGTTTGTTTACCTTCCCTTGTGTGTCTCTCCATGTGCTTTTGTGTGTTTTGTTGTTTTGGTCTTTGCTTTTTCCCACTGTCCTTTATTATCTGTGTAACATGTGTGTGCTTTATAGCTCCACCCCCTCATAGTCCCCTGTGTATATATACCCCCTGTTTGGTGCATTGTGTTTGGATGTTGTTTTGTTTATCGGCCTCTGTTTTGTTAGCTCTTGTTTCCATGTACCTTTGTCTTTTGCTTTCTCTCTGTCTCAGTATTTCGGTCACTTGTGCTTTTCCTTTGTTGTGCTTTCTTCAGTGTTTCCCAAAAATCCCAGGACATGCATGTGTGTAAATGTGATTATCTATATAAATTTGCATATGTTTGGAAACCTTTGGATGGCGCTACAATTGAAATTCATTTCTATGTCTAGGCACACCACAGAGAAAGAATTTTACAGAATGGATTGTTGAAATTCTTTAGCCTAGAAAACACTATGGGTTGTTATGATGAAAAATTTTCTATCCATAAGTAATACACCCACCGACCACTTCAGTAGGTACACCTCCTAGTATCTACACTAATTGTCCATTTTATCAGGTCCACTTACTAAATAGGAGCACTTTGTAGTTTTACAATTACAGACTGTAGTTCATCTGTTTCACTCTGTTCTTTGATGGTCAGGACCCCCACAGGACCCCCACNTTAGTACCACTGATAGTAATATTAGTAATATTAATTAATTAATAATTAATAAATAATTTTCATGATGAGTCATGAAATGAACATGTAAATGAACTTGTGCGTGATTGCAGGTTTTCTAGAAGTTGAGATTTTTGGATCTGAATGTAGTGAATAAAAATAAGAATGGGCTGCAAAAGTGGAGTGTGCAGAAAACATGCATCATCTGTGTTGAAAGTTAGTACAAAGGAAAGAGACTTTTTTGGATCTTAGATTCTACAGTAAGCTTTTCAATGGAATGTGACAAGACATGATTTTGGTAATCTGAGTGCAGAGTGCATACATGAGTGTATTAACCTTGCACTTACATTCAGTTTGCATGCTATATTAACAGGATGTTTCAATGCCAGAAAAAGATCAGAAAAAAAGTAAAGCACTGCAAAAAATGTAAAAAATTGTTTTCTTTTCTCAGTACTGATTGTATTTTGTGGTAACTGCTCTGTTTTTATTTTCGTATGCATTTATTCAGTGTTACTACAGTTAACTGTTAATTAGGCAACATTCTGCTACAGAGTTCCACACTCTGTTCTCAGTGGCTTACCATCAGTATTCTACAGTTCACCGTAGAGTTGATGCCATTGTTTGATATTAACAATGCATTCCATAAGGCCTTTAATGAAGAGCAGCAATACAACCACATGTGATTTCGCACTGAACATATATGTCAACTGCTGCTCAGTCTGTTGGTCAGAGAAGAGTTTGTATTTCGTATGCATGATAGTAATACATTAGACCTCCCAGTGGTGCTCAAATGAGGTTGAAGTTTGGCTCTTCACTCCTGTTTTAAAATGCATTTGCAAAGTGGGACAATGAATACTTAAGGCTTTAACACAGTAAAAACTTTTCTTCTGAGGCTTCAAGCACAGTCAGCCCCCCATGTGAGATGAGAGCAGAAGTTAAGCATGTGTGATTGAACGGGAAATTGAGAGGAGCATGTTAAATGAGAGGGGGCAGGAGGAGCTCACGGCCTGCTGCTTGAAAGCAGGAAACCATGCTGCTACACTTTTGATTAAGACAATATTCTTTCTAATGCACCTCCATGTGGATCTTTTTAGCCCCATGTGCCCAACCATTTAAGAAATCTCTCTTCCTTCTGGAAATTTTTTTTTTTCATATATGACCAGAGGAAAGTAACTTTAATTGATTTAGAAAACACAGTTTAGGTGCTGGATTAATGAAAGCTGGACGAGACACAACAAAAAAAAACAGCAGTCACATTCTTGTGCAAAGAGCAGTGAACCAGAGACCTAGCCAAGGGGTGGCCAGGAGTGACCACTTCCATCCTGGAATGAAGCATGGCCACCTTTCAGGCCATTCCAGCTATAGAAAGTGAGACAGTCAGCCATCATCACCCAGCCATCATTAATAAAGCAGAAATAATGCTATAAGGTGAAAATCTGCTGGGGCATTTACCTATAAACTGAGGACCTGATAACACTGCATTTAACATTTAGTGTATGGTCGCTGTCCAAAGAAAAACAAGTCTCTCCAAAATGACAGCTTAGGGGCAAAACCTAATTTAATTTTAATGTAAGTCAATGGAACCAGACAGTTTTCCAAGCAAATTTGAGCCATTTCTGAAATTTCTGAAATTTTTACACAGTGTAAACAGCATCGGCTGTGTTCAGATGATGCATAAAAGTAAAAATTTAATGAAATGGAGCTACTGGTTTTACTTTGGATAGCAACAACATGTTGTTATGATTTACTCAGCAAACAACTGAGTAAATGTAAGCTACTTTATTAGCTACTATTCAATGGTAAGATGTGTTAACTCTCAAAAATTAACCAGCTATAATAATTTATAGTGCTAACTAATTTCTTTCTACAGTTGAATGTGTTGCGGGCTCAAAGAACGAGGTCTTTTTTTATGTACAAATACTGTCCCTTTAATGAGGAGACAAGAGTAGATCTGTTTACAGGTCTTTCTTTTAACCCTTTTTTCCTTTTAAGTCAACAATGACATTGACTGACTGTGCTTCACTTGCATGCATGTATTGTATGTCACATTATACAGAGCTGTATGTCTAGCTTTCTAATCATTAGACTGATGTATAGCTTTTAGCGAGATCAGCATACATTAATCGTTTCTATGGTCTGTCTATAAAAATTTTTTTCTTAAACGTAGAATGTGAAGAAATACATCTTTGTATCAGGTTGCAGAGATATCTACTGAAGTTAGCATGCTAACCAGCTAACTCCAACTTATCCTAGCTCGTAATATATCTTTGTACCTCCAGAGGCAATAGTGAGTCACTGTAACAGCAAGGCAAATCAATGTGAAATGAGAGGATGAAGAAGTAGCACTGCTGCCCCGATTGTGTATCCTAAGCTCTTGTCAATCGTGTTGAAGGTCCTGCTCCATCGAAAAGAAGAGTAAATGCAACAATGGCTGAAGCTCTTGTCAAGAAACCACATTCGGCAGCAAACAAGTAATATAAATAGAAGTAAAACTGCCGGAGACGCTCTTGGCGAGTAAAGGGATGAAGTTTGATGCCAAACTTGCAACGTTTATTCTGGACTGGTTAGATGTAAAGAGTGAGGAGGATGATGGACTGTGCATTTCCTTATGATAGGCATGGACTGAACTTTCTGGTGATATGTTGCCCCCTGTTTGCTTGGAGTATAAATCTGACAGGTTGCATCAACTTACAAATTGCAAACTTACCATTTCCACATAAATGACTAAAATCTGTTACATCAACACAGTTTTGTCTTTCGGTTTCCTTTCAGGAATAATTCATGAAGAACAGATTTAATTATGGACAGAGAAAATGCAACACATCAATCTATATGTCATTTTATACAAAATTGCTATGTTATTTTATTTATTAATTATTTTTACTATTTTCTTTTACCAGTGTGCCCCCCTAATAGAATCTCTGGGGTCTTACCTGACCAACCCATGCTAAAAGTTCCAGCTATTTCCCTGGAATGATTAGCATTATGGCTGTTTCAGTTCATGTCTCAGACATGCTGAAGACCTTGGTTGACTTTGGTAAGAAATTGATTTAATTGATTCCTGTCAGACTCTATATATCCATATTACTGCCAGTGACCCTCTCTTACCATGTCCTCTGTCAAGTACAGTACTGTGCAAAAGTCAGAGACCTCCCTTCGTTTATTTCACTTCTGAAACGGCCAGTAAGTACAGGCTCATTTTTCAGGAGGTATTTGTGAAGTAACAAGACATAATCCAGTTACCTAAGAAAGGACAAAGTCAAAGAAAAACATGGGGAAAAACAGAAATTTCCAAACAACTGTCAGGACCCGAAAAGACCTGCAAGACCACCAAAACTGTGACCATGAGATAAATGGCATTTAAACAAGAGCTATACAAGCTTAGTCCATCTATAGCACTGTTTCCACTCACGTCAGCATAATGTGGCCTAACATATAGCAACCTTCACCTTCATATTTGTTTCCAACCATTTATAAATCTGTTATTTTTAAACGTTCATAATCGATGACTATTTTCAACAAATGCAACATGAGGGACATCTCTTCCCCTCTGCATAAATGTGAGCCTAGTTGGCTTTTAATATATGTATTTGTTTCGATGTCAAAATATGCTGTCACCAGAGCTCAATGCATGAGTAAGTGGAGTAATCTACATGCCCAAGACTATTTCAAATTGCCTGGCTAATATTGGCCTGGAAGACACATTTTAATTACACTAAGCTTGACTATGACTTTAGTTGGATAACTGAACAGCATTGCATGTTCATAACTTAGAATAGACTGGTTAGAATACCAGTTGTTGTCAACTAATATCAAACTATTGATGTACATGTAGTTTTAGTTAATGAAGGGCTTTATTTTGTACTCGTTGGTGAACACAAAATATTGGAAAAAATGTTATTGTATTTAGTTGGTGAGGCATCTGTATAATACTGGATACACACACACACACACACACACACACACACACACACACACATACATACACACAAACACGCACTCACACATACAGTATATAGAACACTTACATACACTCATCTTCAAAAGAACATTTGTATGCAGAAGGAAGTGTCAGACTGCAATGGAGAACTCATGGAGGGCATCACTGCTTGCTGAATGTCCGCAATCGTAGCTGTTGGTTCAGTCAGGTACAATGTACAGGTACAACTCACAATGTTTCTTGCCTCTCAGTATACAGGAATATATACAGTAATAGATAGATAGATACATAGATAGATAGATACAGAGAGATAGATAGAAAGATTGTATTTGATTTAATGCTTCACAAGCCAATTAGCATCTCAGCATGCCTCATGTATGAAATACCCATAGATCACTGATTTGAGTCTACATTCAAATTAAGCCTTAATTAACATCCTTAATTGCATCATGCATATCATCATAGTTCTTAATTATGTGAATTACTGGCCATCCTGAGAGATAATTGGTCACACTAATGTTTAGATGAATGCAGGCCTATGGAAGAACGTCTGCATCAAATCTGAATTTGTAGAAGCCGCTGATTTTTTTGGATGTACTGCTATTGTGTGGCACAGAGAGGTATTGGTTATTAAACTGCAGGGTGTGAATTTGCCAGTTCAGTTCAGCATGAAGAGTTATTGGCCTTGTTGCGCTTGAGGCCAGAGCTGAGTCACAAGGCACAAAGAGTTAGAGGTTCTGTCACAAGAAACAGACCAGAGCGAGTTCAGTCTGTAGACACTCACTCTCTTTTTGTCTCCCCCAAGGGAAGGCCATTCCAAGGGGATATGTGTGCGGTCAGAGTGAAAGGCAGTAGGCACTGAACTTATCTCACTCTCAGCAGGCACACATCTACTTTGATGAATTCCCCCTATACTGAAAGTGCCATTAAAGCAAAATGCTTGGAATTCTGAATGCAATGCATATCTTACTTTTGCACAGCTACCACCCTTTTTTCAGCCGTAAACACTTGTTGTCTAGTATTGGAAATGTGGCCAGGTGTTCCTCTTCATGCATCCTGCTGCTCTCATCTGTTGGAAGTATGAATTTATTGGACAGCGAAGAGTTGTTTGAGTAAAAACAAATGTGAAGGTGAGAGCTGCTTCAGTGTGACACTGTCTTCCAGCTTGTTCACAGTCATATTTGTCTTACACTGCTGTGCACATAAACATCCCATAACTCTACAGTCAGTACAAATCAATTCACAGATTATGCTGTCTGAAGCGATAGACTGTATGCATTTGTTTGACTTTATCAATGTGAATTACAACTCATTATTATGCCAAATGCTAATACGGTTTTGTTTTGACAGTGAAGACCTATTTTTTGTACAAGCCAGAATGGTCCTAATGCAAAAAGATGATTTATTAGCATTTGTAATCATCTCAAATCCAGTTATCATTGCAGTTGTAGTCAATACTACCTTTGTTGAGTCCACAGGACTATATTTATTTTATGGCATTTGGCTGAACTCCTTATCCAGAACAACCTGCAGTTTTATCATTTTATAGATGATTGAAAGATAATGCCCCTATAGGTATTGCATAGGGTGTTTGTCCGGGCAGGGGGTTCCCAGCTAGAAATTCTTTGTCCTAAAAATGTTCTGAGAATATGAAATGGAATAAATTCCATTAATGCTTTTAGCAGGAAGTTGTGTTTTGGTTTCCAGAACGTTCTTTCTAAAGGCAGGAGAACGTTTTCTAAAAACATTCTGTCACCTCAGGTCTCAGTACAATTAAATGAAACAGGTGCAATGATTTGGTTTTAACTTGAATTCACATTGTTGGCAGGTAAAGGGTAAAAATCTACACACACACACACATATATATATTTTAATGGTAGTGGGTCAAGAAAGTAGGATGCAAGTCCAAGCTGGGGAGTTTATTAGTGTCCATGTTAAAAAAAAACAAAAAAAGCAATGTTAAAACCAACAAAGAAAAGTTACTTAAACAGAAAATTACTTAAAAAATGACAATTGGAAAACAAACAGAACAAAGGCAGGGCAACAGATCAAACACAGGTAAGAGGGAAGGCAAAGGGGCAGAGCAAATAAGGAGCAAGGAACCAACACAAAACAAAAGCACAGAACAACACAAGGGCAGGGCAAGACAGCATAATACAAACAGCAAAACATGTGGCATACTAATTATATTATATACCAATAATTGTATTTCTCCATGATATATGTCATTGGTAGTTGAGAATTTACACATACAAGAAATATCAGTGCTATATTATAATTAATAGTACCTTTATTAGTAAAATAAAATGTGGCTCCCATTATATTGTTATGTGAAATTGTTACATGTGACTATTGGCATGCCTCCCTCCAGCTCTGAGTCTTTCTGATCCGTTACAGATATACAGCATTTTAGAAAGTCAAATTTAGAAGACAATAAAAAGACTTCTTTGAGAACCACAGCACTTATTAATGTATCTACAGTAATATTTCTCTTTATGAAGGTTGTTCAACAGATTTCTATAATAACCTATGTCTAGAAATAGGCCGAAAAAGTGTAGAGCATTATTAGAATGATCTCATGTGAGAAATATTATATTGTTGCTGTCTATTTTTATCCATGTTTTTATTTTTTACTTGAACATAGCAGCTCTCCTTTATATGCAACTTATATTAGTAAAGAATATTTTTGTCTTCTGCTGGGTAGCTTGTTTTTTTCCTTCTTTTTTTCTTCCTGCACAGCAATAATATACCGAATATTCAAAAGATTTTGGATCATTTTTCTTTTTTATTATGAATTATTTTGTTTTTTATTTTATTTTGCATATATATATATATATATTTAAAGCAATTTTAAATGTCAGAAATAAATCATGCCAATGTCCTTCATGTGCTTGATAGAGCTTCTTAAGTACATTATTGAAGCCATAGCCTAATTTATTAAACTGCACTCTTTAAAAATTAAGCAACTTAAAAAAGTTAGTTGGAAGAATTCAATTGAGGAGCCACTTTTGGTTTCCAAAAGAACCTTCTGTTTTTTTTAAGAACCATTTAGAATTTTTAAAGTTTAAGGACAACATTATGTAAAGGTTTTCCCAAAACTGAATACGTAAGCCATGAAAGCATTTATGAGCCTTTTAATAGTTGATGTGTCTCCTAGTTATGAAAAAAAACCCATAAGTTCTTAACTGTTTAAATTGCCTCTTGTTTCCATCACTAATATATGCAAAATGCATCTACTTTGTTATCATTCATTCGACTGATGTTATTTGACGGATCATGTTTAATTCAGACAGCAGTCAGGTCAGCTGTAAATGACACCCTGCAGTACTTTGACTACATGTATCCTCCTAGTTTACATCACCACACTTCCTTTGCCCCTCTATAACTGTGTGATATTGACGCAGCCCCTGGGATATTTAGATTTATGAATACTTAAGCACCAGACTTTAGCCTCAAAGCAATATTATCCCATCATGAATTAAAAGGTTTTACAGGCTACCATGTGAAGGCATACATCTGTCTATTAATTCCAGGCTTATCATGAAAAGCCCTGGCTACTGCCAGTATAATCAGCCAGCTAAAGCCATAGGTTGTGGAGTGAAGTCATACTATTAATAAAGCTTCAACAGTGGAACATACCAGTGAAATGAGAATGCCTAGATCCAAGTCTTTCTTCTTTGTACAAGTATGCAATCTCGGAGAGGTGCTGAATAGGGACACACCAGAGCCACCCAGCAGCCTATTATAAGTCCTTTCTCTTCAGTCAGAAAGAGACAGTTGTCACCTTTATGAAGCTTTCACTGGGGAGTGAGTGAAAAATAGAGAAAAGAAAAGAAAAAGCAAAATGGCTCTGGGATTTCAGGGAGAAGAAGTAAAAACCCCTGCCATCAGTAGTGGGCTTTGGAAATACTGAGAGACAGAGTCATAATATGTGAGAATGAGTGTGGAACTAGTTGCGGGAAATGGAAAAGGCTACAGCTGTGTTTCTGAAGCACAGTAGATTTCCCAGTAAAGCACAGTCTCAGTACAGGCAGTAGCTTAGTATAGCAGCTCAATACAAACACCAATCAGTGATATCTACACCTAAAATGTAAATAAAACTAGAACATCTACTTCACTGAAAATAGTACACAGACAGCATATTACAACATACACAGTCGAATCACTTTATTATGACCACCCGCTAATATCCTGAGTAAACGTGAGCAGCATGGACAGCAGCTAGACGGGCTGGGAGTGACTCAATAAAGTCCTGGTTGGTTGTCACAGGTATCTGGAGCCATGCTGACTGCAGTGCATCCCACAGTTGCTGGAGGGTGTGTGGGGAAGGATCCATAGAGTGAACACAATGATCAAGGTGGTGGAGGAATTAGGCAGCCCGAGTATTTGAAAGTGTTGGTCATTGGCCAACCAATGTCGGACATTTCTAGCCATGTGACATGCCGCATTGTATGGGCATACGTGATCTGCAAGGATGAATTCATACCCAAATCAGCTGAGAGTGCCTTCCACATGGATGAGTGGGCCCAGAGAATGGCACAAAAACAATGTGATTTCCTTCATGAGCTATGTGCTGCTGCCGTCGAAAGCAGGAAGTGGTCATATAATATTGTGACTCGACTGTGTATAACAATGTTAAAACTGCAAATTTGTATTGTTGTTTTAATATTTGCCCATTTTGTATTCAGAGCATCCATGAAAGGTTGAGTCCATTGTGAGCAAGGACAGGTCAAGGCTCCAGATAATTGCAAGAATTTTAAGCATTTCAGGCTGTGAAGGTCATGTTAGCAATTTTGATCATTTTTCCAAGGAACCGAACTGTCAGTGGACATGGTTGACGCTCATCTTTAAATGAGGCTGGGGTTGGCTTCCTATTCACCGGCATCTTAATCAAATCTTTCGTTCCACCTTGTACAGGTGCCAGAATGTAACTGCGGCATTGTTTAACATGGAACATAAAATTCACTGAATAGGTTTGTGCACAGGAAGCCAAGATTCTGGACAACTGAAGTCTATCAATATTGAGCAGCTTCGCTCAGTGTTAAACACTGAAGAGACTGAGAAGAGGAGTGGTTCCACCTTTATTAGCATCACACTCCCAACCACAACCTGTAGTGATGCTGTGTGATTGTATCCTCTGTTTGCTGGTTGAAGCAGATCATCTTACACTGAAAGGTTCATAGCGAGTAACAACTTTAATATACTCTGTGTTGATGTTGAGATTGAAAGCAAGTAGCTAGTATAGGTAACGTAAGCTATTAGCAAGTACCTAACATTAGCATAGTAACTAAACAGTATGAGGACCAAGCTTCTATACATGGATTTTATTTTTCTGACTGTGTCTGTTTTGACATGTTGCTTCTGTGTGACCATTGCGGTGTGTCACTGTAAACCAGCCAATCAGAGCAGAGCTTATCAAACTTATTCATGAGCTCACCAACAAAGTCATACAGCTCATTTCATTGTAGGGCCAAGTCATAGGGTGTAAATGAGCATGTTAAACTGCATCTGGGTATTTTTCACCCCAGCCAAAGTCACATACCTTCTATGTTGAACATCAGAGAACAATTTAAAATACTGAATAAATGTATTATATGGTATATTTACTGTATAACTTACACTGTGGAGGCTCACTTGAAGTCTTGTATAATAGAAGAATGGCAAAAATAAAATGTGTTTTTGTAAGGATTAACAAACTGAGTTTGACGCACGCTGAGCTAAAAGCGAAGCTAGGTTTATTGTGCATGTTGGTGGTGAAGCTCAACGTCAGGATCAGGGCAAACATAACCGGAGGGCAAAGACAAAGTCAGAAACCAGAAGGGCAACCAGCAACCAAATACAAAGGGAAGAACCAGAAGAGAAAACCAAACAATAGAACAGAGTCAAGACCAGTACAGCAAACAAGAAAAGCTTAGCACACAACAGAGTGGCAATACGTCGCAAGGTGAGTGTGAAAACCCGGGGTATATAAGCAAACAGACTCATTCCAGACAGGTGTGAGTGTTCAGAACTCCAGGGATGATGATCTGAGAAAAAGGGGCGTGATTGGGTGACGGTGATGGTGACGAAGGAGAACCCAGAGGCGTGACAGCTTTTAAATTGTATCAGTTTATGTCTTCAGTCCCAAAAATTTGAGTATTGTTACAAGGAAAGATAAACATATTTCTGTCCCAACTGTTCTGGAATGTGTTGCAGGTATGAAATTAGGAATGAATGTATATGCACAAAAAAAACCAATGAAGTTCATAAAGTAAAACTTAAAATACTTTAAATGTGCTTTGTTACATTTTCAATTTAATCCAGCTCAAACTGAATTTACTAATCGCTGCTTTCTGTCTTAGCATTTCACATACTGTCCCAGGTTTTTGGAATTAGATAAATATATTATCTAAACATTACAATCTTAAAAAATTGAAATTCATAATGCATAATGCAGAGTGTTTTAAGACCTTGGTTAGACCTTTGGTGTTAAAGCTGATGTAAAGCAAAGCGTTGGAGAACTAGAACCTGCAACTCTTGCGCCTTGAGTAATAAATAATAAATGAAGTCATGTTTATTCATTTGTGAAAATTTTTTGAGAAACTTCAATAAGTGTTATGAATTTCTGGCAAAGTCCAGGGCCTCTCAAAAGGGGGGAGGAGGGGATGGGTTCAAGGGCAAAGCTTCCACAGATTCTGCCACTAGTACGGACCCTAGAGGCTGTCTATTCAGAAAGCACTCCAGTGGAATCATTGTTTTGGGTGGTACATGCTCCACTTCTCATTCTGCCCAATCACAATTATGCACATATTAAACAGTCCTGCTGTTTTTATGTTGTTTTAATTTCCTTAATAAATGTATTCATCATGCCTCAACATTAGAACAGCCCAGGTTATTTGCTGTTATTTATCCTGGTCTGTCAGATCGCATAGCCAAATCCAATTCACAGCTAAAGCAGTCATTTGTTCATGCGGTGTGCCTGTTCCATGTAAATGGGTTTTCACTTAACACCGTAGCATAACTATAATGCACACTCAGTGGCGACTCTAGGGTTTAGTGGGACCCTAAGCAAAAATTCACAGGGTGCCCCTCCAACCAGTATTTATCACCATTATTTTTTAAATCAACTGATATCAACAAAAAAATGCAAAATCTAAACAATGTTTAACTTAAAAAAATAATAATTATTAAAAATATAAATACACCCTCAGGGGCTCCCCACTGGCCTGGGGCCACAAGCAGTTACCTGCTTTGCCAGTAGTAGCTGTAGTAGTAGTGGTAGTAAAAGTGATAGTAGTGGTAGTAGACGTAGTAGTAGTAGAAGTTGTAGTAGTAGTAGTGGTAGTAGAAGTAGTAGTAGTTGTAGTAGTAGTAGATGTAGTAGTAGTAGTGGTGGCAGTAGAAGTAGTAGTAGTTTTAGTAGTATTAGATGTAGTAGTAGTAGGAGTAGTAGTGGTAGTAGAAGTAGTACCAGTTGTAGTAGTAGTAGATGTAGTAGTAGTAGTAGTAGTGGTAGTAGAAGTAGTTGTTGTAGTAGTAGTAGTAGATGTAGTAGTAGTGATGGTAGTAGAAGTAGTAGTAGTAGTAGTAGATGTAGTAGTAGTAGATGTAGTAGTAGTAGTGGGGGTAGTAGAAGTAGTTGGAGTTGTAATAGATGTAGTAGTTGTAGTAGTGGTAATAGAAGTAGTAGTAGTTGTAGTAGTAGTAGATGTAGTAGTAGTAGTGGTAGTAGAAGTAGTAGTTGTTGTAGTAGTAGTAGTGGTGGTAGTAGAAGTAGTAGTAGTTGTAGTAGTAGTAGATGTAGTAGTAGTGGTGGTAGTAGAAGTAGTAGTAGTTGTAGTAGTAGTAGATGTAGTAGTAGTGGTGGTAGTAGAAGTAGTTGTAGTTGTAGTAGATGTAGTAGTTGTATTAGTGGTAATAGTAGTAGTAGTTGATGTAGTAGTAGTAGTGGTGGTAGCAGAAGTAGTAGTTGTTGTAGTGGTAGTAGAAGTAGTAGTAGTTGATGAAATAGTAGTGGTGGTAGTAGAAGTAGTTGTAGGTGTAATAGATGTAGTAGTTGTAGTAGTAGTAGATGTAGTAGTAGTACTAGTGGTAGTAGAAGTAATAATAGTTGTAGTAGTAGTAGTAGTTGTAGTAGTAGTAGATGTAGTAGTAGTAGTAGTAGTGGTAGTAGAAATAATAATAGTTGTAGTAGTAGTAGTAGATGTAGTAGTAGTACTAGTGGTAGTAGAAGTAAGTATAGTTGTAGTAGTAGTAGATGTAGTAGTGGTGGTAGTAGTAGTAGTAGTAGTACTAGTGGTAGTGGTAGTAGAAGTAGAAGTAGTAGATGTAGTAGTTGTTGTAGCAGTAGTAGAAGTAGTAGTAGTTGATGTAGTAGTAGTGGTGGTAGCAGATGTAGTAGTAGTAGTAGTAGTGGTAGTAGAAGTAGTTGTAGTTGTAATTGGTGTAGTAGTTGTAGTAGTAATATATCTGAAAAGTTTGAACTACAAACATACGGACAGTGTTTCTGCAGAATGTCCTGTCCTCCTTTTGGGTCTTGAGGCTTCTTAATGGTTTGTTCATGACTCCTCTGATTGGATCCATTCATCATGTTAATGGCTGGCCTCTTCCTGTTTTACCTTCAACTGCTCCAAGCTTAATTGTCTTTTGCAATGAGCTGGTTCTTCTCACATGTCCTAAATAAGAGATCTTCAGTTTTGTGCTCTGGGCTTTGAGTGAAATATGAGGCTTAATTTAGTTGAGAACTCGTTTGTTTGTTTCCTTTGTTTGTTCCTTTCAAGCCGTTTTTGCCAACACCAGAGTTCTGGAAAAATTGCCTGGACAATTCTGACCTCACTTGCAGGCCGTTATAGGTTAGTAAGTTAACTCAGGTCTGGTGAGTTCACCGAAATCTCCCATATCCATCACTTTGACAGGATGCGGCTAAGAGTAATGCTTTGAGGCACAAAGCCGTTGCAGGGAGTGATGTGGTGGCAGTTGGGGAGTGCGAGGCTTGGCTAAAGCCCTCGTCACAGCTGAGCTCTCCTGCCAGCTCCCGCTGTTTCATCCTACTCAGACTATGGGCGTTCTGCCTTGGCATGGGAGCTGTTCTGCTCCCCTGTTCTATGATCAGTCTCAAAGACTTCCGCGAGATACCAGAGCTTTTTTGTCAGCAATATTTTATGAAAGCGATCACAGAGCATTCAAACATGTCATGAATATATTGAAACATGCTCAGTCCTTTTTCCTGCTCCAGGCATACTGATATTCCTTCATTGCTTTCCTGTTATTGGTTTTGGAAAATGTTTTTTATGGATCCCCATATGGAGCCACAAAATTCAGTATATGCCTTAGTCATGGTGGTGTTCTCATTGATTCAATTTCCAATAGCTTCAATTTACCAAGAGGGGTGAATAAATAAGTCAGCTTTTATGTAGCTTTTATGCTAAATAACAATTTATGGTAAAGCCCTGTCCTTGCAGGCTATAAGCTTCTTATAAATACGAGGGAGATAGTGATGCATTATGTTCATGGTCATATCATGTTCATATCTTTCTGTATAAAGTGAAATAGGATTTAAATTCGTCCTCTCCTTTGATGATTTCATTAGCTTTCATGAACACATAAAGGTGAAAAGAACAACACAAGGACACTCCATTCCAGTTAATGGGCTCAGAAAATGTCAATACTCCTTGGCAGGGGGATTCAACCTTATTGCAGAATAAATAAGCAGGTGATGGAAATCCACTGAGAACCGATCACCGGTAGTAACAGGTTGTCAAAGACAAATTTTGACTCAAAAATTAACTTCATGCACTGCTTCCTAGAATAAATATGTTCTCTGACAATCACTGTATTCTTAAAAAATAAAGCTGCCAAACCGTCTTTTATAGAGAGATGATGTAGAGAAGAACTCTAGTATTTTTTCAGCATATGGTTCTTGTGATATCTCACTGAGAAGAACCTTTTGTAGAGTTTACATTGCATGTAATTTGCTGGTTTTAATTAGTTTTTATTTCCCAGAACTTTACAATCGTATGCAAAGGTTTGAACATTCCCAGTTAATGACATGTTTACATGTCCTCCCCAGAGAACACAGATTTGAATCTGTTTATACCAAATTTGTCATTAAAGCAAAATGTGGCTATTTTGAATAATCTAAATTAAGTTAATTTCATTTACTACATAATTCTGTATGTGTTTCTTCAAAGTTTTAATGTCTTCAGTATTAATCTACAATGTAGAAAATGACTGTATATAAGTATATACTGTATATAAGTACTGTATATAATATTCTTGCTTTAAGGAATATTTACTGTATAAAACTGTGTACCAGTCCTATGTCTGCACAACACAACTTATGGTCTCAAACACATCAAGAAGGCAAGCAATTCCACATATTAACTATTGATAAGGCACAATGGTTAAAACCATTCCAGGTGACTACCTCATGAAGTTGACTGAGAGAATACCAAGCATGTGCAAAGCTGTCATCAAATTCACATTTTCTTGTTTTTTACACTTTTGTGTTTACTACATAATTTCATATGTGTTCTTTCATAGTTTTGATGTATTCAATATTCAATATTAAATATAGAAATAATAACAAATTAAGAAAAACAATTGAAAACACACACACACACACACACACACACACACATATATATATATGGATTCCAAATGTGTGTAATAAACCTTAATAAACTGCTATTAAATTGGTATTTTAAATTAATTCAGTCATGAGGACAAATCTAAAAAAGCACACATATAAATGACAGAACAACAGTGTAAAAATGTTCCTCTCTGTGTTCAGTTCATGGGTTTTTGGCCTTTGCCCTGAGCCTCCTACTGAGATTCACACTTGTGCACGGGGCAGCACGAACACGTTTCCAGCTTTGCAGTTACGCACCTCAATTTGTGACAAACAGCTCAAGGTGTGAAAAAAACAGCAGTTGCTGGCTTAGACCACACTTTAATCCATCTTAGTAAGGGGCTCCGCACAGCCTGGCGAGATTTCTTGTAAGCCTTACCTATCGCAGCTCTCACAGCATAAGGCAGTTCCTCTTATCCCGCTTTTAATGACTGCACTGGTAATACGGAAATCTCTGGAGACAGAGGATGGAATGATACATCAAAGTGCTCATGTTTCCTCTAGCTAGCCTTATCACAAAGCTTTCCAGCTAGTGCTTCATCTCTTTCAATTTCATCTTCACCTCATTTTCCTTTGCCTGTTTATATAACAGAGGGGCTTATTTACTGACTGGGGTTTACAGCAGATCGATGTAAACAGCTGTAAATGCTTGCTTTTTTAATTCTGATCATTTCAAATCTTCACTGATGTCAGAGGTGTGTAAGTGTTTATGGAAACTTCATGCATCACACCCACCTGTCAGACATAGTGTGGTCTCAGTATGTCTCTGCCCACAAAAGAAACCACAACGTTTTTTGTTCGAGCTCATAAACGCTGCACAGTTTCCTCCAGCTTCTTTAACTCCTAGGCTCCAACTGACGATCAACAGTTACAGCTATTCTTCATCTGTTCAAGTGTTCTTGCAGATTTTGAGAGCTGATCAGCCGTGATAATGCACAGTCAACGACTTTCACTCGTTCTCCTTTTCACTATTTTACAGGTTGTAGGTAAGACGGTTTGTCTGCTTATTCGCTTTTAGTCCAAAACAAATTCGCTAACGCGTTAATCTCTGTAATGGCCTATGATTCTCTTTACAGCTTGCATGAACGTGTCCATCATTGGAGGCAAGGAGGCCAAAAAGCCAAAGCCATGGCTGGTGTCCATACAGGCCCGAGACAAACAGGTGTGTGCACTATAAACCCTAAAAAGTTACATTTACTCAGTTCATTTGAGGTAATTCATTTGCCTCAATTGAATTAAGTTTAGAAAAGTCATTTTGAAATTGAAATTATACGTTGAGTTGAATACATGCTTAAGTTCCACAAATCATTTAAACTGTACTGTTACATAAACCTGAGCTTTTAAGTTACTTTTTCCTATTTTTTTCCTATACTTGACAGCGATGGTAGCGATATAATTGCAATGATCACAAACTGAGATGTAAAACTTTAATAAAGATTCTTTATTTGTTGTCTTTGTATTTGTTACAATCAAACTGACCACTCAGCGGAGTCACTAAACACATTCGTAGCAAGGACACCCAACACGTGTAAAGAGCATCCAAAGTTGCATTTAAACCGGATATAGCAAGTTAATGTGTTGGTTATTTGAAAGCAACGTCTGAAGGAAAAATAAGAGCTAATAAACTAACTAAATAAATTACTCACTAGAAATTCTGGGTAGCTCTGCCCTGTATTCTCTTATTGCTTGTCTTTTTGAGTTTGTTCTGAACTAAGAACCTTTGAATTTTCAACCAGACAGTACAAGCAACTTGCTGGGATTAATTGAGAGCAACTAACTGCAAGAAAATTAATAAATATTACATGATTATTCACGTTCACATAACATCAGGGCTTTCAGCGTAGAGGAACATTGATTCGCAAATGTTTTTCAAGTAATTTTGATAAAACGCAAGCAAACAAGACATATGCAGTCATGTGCATAAGTTTGGGCAACCCTGGTCAAATGACATGTTTTCTTGGTCGTGCACGTCAGTACACATCATCCATAGAGAACTGTATTGACTAAAATCTAAAATGTGGCCTCGTCTCCCACACTACGGAAAATGTCTTGATTGTATTTTCTGCTTCTCATGATCCAAGTGATTCCAATTACATTCAGTAATCTCGGCGTCACCGTTCTGAGAACATCAGCAGCTTCTTTATTTCATATTCCAATTTTCTTCTTTTTCTCTGTGACATCATCTTGATAGCTAAACATCCTTTCAGATCTGTAACGTTCAGTTGTCATTTCTTATCCAGGGCCAGTACTTTCATGTGTGTGGAGGAACACTGATTCATAAGCAGTGGGTTTTGACAGCTGCACACTGCAAAAAGTAAGCAAGCGTGTACAGTTTCATAGTACATCAGTTCTGATGCAACTGGGAGTCGATTAAAACTCAAATCATAATTACTTCAAACAATTTAAACAGACACAATTACTATTTATTTGTTGAATTTAACATATTGTGTGTGTGTGTGTGTGTGTGTGTGTGTGTGTGTGTGTGTGTGTGTGTGTGTGTGTGTGTTTGGTAACACTTTCTATGAATCCTGTACTCATAGTGTTACTATCCAAATGCCTTTTAAGGGTTATAAAGCAGACATGATACCTTATAATACCAGGCATAAGCTTGTATATTCCATTACTTACAACGAGCTACAATAACATGCATAACGCTTTATAAAACAAGAGTGTGCAACTTTATAATGCCAAGTTTCAGAATACACAATAGTGTTTGCTCATATGAACATTATTAGCACCAGTGCTGTACTAGGTCAGGTATGGCTGTCAACAAGTATTACTTATTTAAGTTTTAAGAAATTCAGCAGTGCAACATATGAATCTGGCAGTGCAACATATTATAAGCTATTTATGCATACTCTATAATGCCTCATAAATGCATTTATAGTGCATTATGAATAAGGGACTCACAGAAAGTGTTTTTTACCCAATGTTTTTATGAACAGATATTGCAATGTGTTATGACACCTTTAATGACTTTATGAAGTCACATACTTTTACTTTATAAAGGGTTATGCATGTAATTATAACCACAGGAAACATTACACAAGCTTATGGCTGGTATTATAAGATGTTATGTATGCTATATAACAACTCATAAATGCACTTATAGTGCATAAATAGGATTCATAGGAAGTGTTACCAAAAAGCTATGGGATTACGTTTATTTAATCCTCATATATTTTTTGCATATACATTGCGATACATATGCATATAGTGGCATACACATATATTTATCAGATTTAACATTTATAATGTGTTTCATAACTTCTATAGGGTAATATTTGATCTGCAGCCTTTTTGGTCAGAACCTGTAACAACAGCATAAATAAAATATAAATATTAATTTTTTGTTTATTCTTTTCAGCGTTTTGGGACCTGTTGAATCAGTGACGGTCCTTTTAGGGGCTCTGTCTCTGAAAAACAGCAAAGACACTCAGCGCATTGGAGTTCTGAGTTACCAAATTCCACAGAAGTTCACAGTGAAGACTAAGACTAATGATATCATGCTGCTAAAGGTAGAGCACTTATAAATGTGCTTCATTTTGGAAATATTTTAGGAAAATTACACTGCAGATTTTGGGGATAAAAGCAGATTATCATGCATTAAGATGACGGCAATTTTTTGTCAACTCACTTTTTCTGCCATAGCTCCAAAAAATGGCCCAGTTTAATAGAAAAAATGTGAAGATGAGTCCGCTCCCTAAATCAGGAGTGGACATCAAAGCTGGAACTAAATGTGAAGTGAGTGGATGGGGAACCACTAGAGTGGAAGCTCCAGCACGGTCTGATATACTCCGGGAGGTGGAGGTTACGGTGGTGAGCAGGGAACTGTGCAACTGCTACTACAACAACAACCCTGAAATCACTACGGACATGCTGTGTGCAGGGAACAAGCAACAGGCAAAAGATGCATGCTGGGTATGTCCAATTTCATGATCTTGTCTTTGATCTATACATGACGCTTTGATCTTTGCAGAAATAAAAGACCACTGGCAACTGACGTTACCACACTTTAGGCTGGTGTTATACTGCTTTGACTTTCATTTAGGTAACCAAGAGTTGTTCTTTGACATTATCGCTCCAGAGAATCCCTTTTTGGGACCCTCAGTGCAAATTACAGTGAAAATACTGTAGAAATTGAGTCCACAGTACTCCACAGAAGTGACAGACCACCTTTCATTTATTTCATTTCCTGGCAAAATGGCTATTAAGTACAAGTTTTCAGTTCCAGCGGGGAAAAAAAGGAAAACAAGTATTTCTTATAACTGTGTAGTTAAACATGAACAGCACACGCAACAAAAATGTAACTACTAGTGACGTAGCCAGATGGATTCCAGTTGTTCTTACTTAATTACACATGTGTACCAATTTCTTTTTATGTCCCATGTCCCTAAGGGTGTCTTTGTAGTCGTAACAGCATTACAGTATTCTCTCTTATGTAATTATAAAGGTGTAATAACATGAGTATAACGGCATTTGTAATTATACTTTTCCAGCATTCTAAGGATGTGTGTAATAACTAACATTAAGACAGTATTTACACTGGAAATGCCAGTTTTCCTAATCATTAACTAGCATTTACTTTGCTAGTGTTGTGACATTGTAAGTTTCGGTTTTAAACCATTATGTGATGGTACTTACATGGCAATAGCGGTCCACTTCCTACGTATGTTTCATGTAATTAATGAAATGTGTTTTACTCACAAAGCCGTGCCTATACTAACAGTCCATAATTACACAGTACTTACATAGTTAGTTACACATATGTTAAAGTGTAACGTTTACATACTTACTGTGGAATAACAAAATATATTTAACAGAAAATTACACAGAGGCTTTTTACATTTGATATTACCCCTACCTTTTATTACAGCTTTCAATCTTTTCAGGAAACTTTCAGTTTTTCAAAGAGATTTTCCACACATCCACAAGTTCAGGCTTAGAAACTGATTGTATTTTCTGCTTCTTGCAATCCAAGCACCAGCTGCTTCTTTGAGTCATTATAGGGCTTCACAATCCTGGAATAACTTGACATTGCAATATTTGTTTCCGCTACTACACTCATCGTCAAAAACATAGTTACACAAATAGTTGCACCCAGAAGGAATCAACCGACATACACAAGGACAGGCCTTATCGCTGTACCTGACTGACCCAACAGACACGATTGCGGACATTCAGCGAGCAGTGAAGCCCCTCCATGAGTCATCCTGTTAGTGCCAGCTCCATTGGCAGATGGCTGCACGACGCAGGACTACATGCACGCAGACCGTTATGATGACTGCCCTTAACACCACGTCAACATCACCAAAGACTGCAATGGTGTCGTGCCAGACTGTCATGAAGTGACTCAGAATGGCAGCAGGTCATCTTCAGTGACGAGTCCCACTTTTGTCTTGGTGGAGACGATCAACGAATCTGTGTGTGGAGGCACCTTTTCTCATCTTCTTGACAGCTACGCATCCTTTCAGGATCCATAACATCGAGTCTTCTCACACTGGAAGGATGGACAGATACACTTGTGTTTTTTTATTTCTGATCTGAAGCAAGAGTGGAGCTTGATTCTCTCCTCTCTCTCAAAGATGAAAACTTAAAGTAGTGTTTATAATATGATGACAGTTTTGGTGGTCTTGCATAGTTGCCCCAGTTTTGAAAACTCACTATTTTTCCTCTGTTCCGTTGGGTTATCTAACATTGAATATCCTCAGAAACGCCTCCAGAAAAATGAATAACTTGTACTTAATGTCTGTTTTGACTGAAATTAAATAAATGAAATGTGGTCTCTGACTTTTGCACAGTACTGTTGGTCACTGGTAGTACATCAGTGGAAAGAGGAAAATATTGGAACAAACAGATTAACTGTACCTTACTGTCCTTTTCAGGGGGATTCTGGTGGTCCTCTCATGTGTAAGAAACAATTTGTGGGGTTGGTGTCGGGGGGAGATGGATGCGGAGATCCTAAGAAGCCTGGTGTCTACACTCTTCTCTCCAAGGCTCATCTTTTCTGGATCAAGAACATCATTAACAAAAAATCAAACAGCACAGCTCTGTAGAACTGAAACGCTTCAGTGTTGGCATATTCAATGCTTTTGTGTATGCATGGTATTTAGATACATGCTTTCTGGTTTTCTGTTACAGTTCTTTGCTGAGTGTACATTTTAAATATGGAGTTATGATTTAACTGAAGTTTGGGAGGAGGAACGCACATAAAGTGCCTCTCTCTTTGTATCTACCTTCCTACAAATTTCCAGCTGTCAGTCCTACCACAGTTATCAAGAGTTCTCTCCTCTTCTACAGTCATACAGTGTCTTCTCATACAATGAGTATACACTCATCATCAAAAGAATAGTTGCACCCAGCAGGAAGGGTTGGACTGCAATGCTATTGGGAAGGAAGATAAAGGTTACCAGGAACGATAAACGATGATAAATTTAAACTGATATGGGCGATATTTATTGAGCTACACATACAGAAGTAGTAGCTCTCAGAATGGTGTCGGGCCGCCATGTAACATGCCAGACGTCTCGGCATGGAGTTGTAGTGGTTCCTAATGATGTCTCACATAGTTCCTGCAGATTTTGCGGTAGGGGTGGAGTGACACCAGGCTTTCTGGACATGTGACGTGTGACAACAAACCATTCCTCTTTGCAAGGTTGACATGGTGTTAAGGGCAGTCAATGTAATGGCCTGGGTGCATGTAGTCACATGTATGCCAGTGTCAGTCGTGGCTGTTGGGTCACTCCACGCATGTCAGACAAACTGTCGGTTCTCACTTTACGTGGGTCTCGCAGATCCTTCATGTTGCTGGTGCGTGCCTTCCTCTATCCACTGCTGCCAACAGCACACTATGGTAGTATCCGCCTGACCTGTATGGCGCGCAATACATTGATAAGACCATCCAACTTTCCTACAATGCAACCTCTCTCCAACTCTTCTTACTGCTGTAATTTCTTTAAAGCTCTTCTCTGAGGCATACTTCGCTTGCAAAGCATCCTACCATAACAAGTCAGAATGGAAGGCACGCCCAACAGAACAACCTTACACAGTCAGGTACAAGTCAGGCACATTTGCAGCCAAATGTGAAATTTGAATCATTTGCTTGTCTCACAATGTCAAACCTTCCCACCAAGTTTCATTCCTGTTGGTTGATTCCTTCTGGGTGCAACTGTTTTTTTGATGATGAGTGTATATTAAATATGTGATCCGAACCTCCCACATAAGTATTGCACTTGTATTTCTTGTATTAGTTAAACATTGTATACTTTCGCTTTTTTACCGTACATAAACTTGCTTCATTTTTTCAGGCCACAGTGTTTTTGTTGGTAATAATTAAGAGTACCTTCTATATCTCAATATTATCATAATAACAGATCATGCCAAAGGCCTGATTACAGCCTGTCCTTACAGATAATGCAGGTAATTACTTACAGATATGTCTAGATAATTTGCATAACAAATGCAAATACAAGATAGCCAAGATTCTAATGACACAAAATCATCATTATTTCTCCATGTAGATTTCAAAAGCTTTTAATATATTAAGTGCAGTGCTTCAGTTTGTCTAGACAGAGTCTGTTCTCACTGTGCATCCACACATATCAGTTCTCTGCAGTATTTACTGAGCTGGAAAGCTGAGCATCCCTGTCGAGAGCACACAGCCCAGTTTCCGACACACAGAGCAGTCAAGTATTATATGAAAGTTCCTGCTTGGGGGAAACATAAAGGCTAACAGATTCATAGATCCTGTACAGAGGTTCTATACAGAGGCAGGCATCATAACTTTATTCCCATATATTAGTTTTAATATACGATGCTGGTTCAGAATAATGTAGTGCAGTGGTCAGACTGGCTCTACAGTATTTCCGGTCATTACTGTATAGTGAGCTCACGTCCATGAGAACTCCCAGCATGTGCAGTCTTTCACTGTCAGGAGTGCTCACTAAGGACTTTAATCAGCCTAAGTGCAGGCACAGTTCCAGTGTCAATTCAATCACATTGCTATGTGCCCTGCCTGACATTCGTATGGCTTTTGCCAGTTCTGGAATATAAAGATGGATGACTTCCAATAGAATCCCCCAGGAGGTTATCCGGCTATCTCGAAATCAGAGGGTTCCAAAGTAGATAAGTTGAGGCCGGAGACATGACAGACTGTGAAGCACATGTCTGAAATGGCATAGCAGATGTGACAGAACTGTACCACCCCCTACTGGATAGACAGCAATTAGAATGAATGCAGTGCCTCGTAATTGCTCTCCAGGGCTGCTCTGAGCCATTGGCCGGCAGTAAACAGTATTATCATGTAATTATAAAGAACACATTTGTTTCTCTTAGAAAAGTATTCCTCTGTGCCTGACGGTCTGTCTCTCTTGCTCTCTCACTCACTCACTCTATCTATCTATCTGTTTCTTTCTCTTTCTCGCTTTCTCTCTCTCTCTATGTATCTGTCTGTCTCTATCTGTCTGTCTGTCTATCTATCTATCTATCTATCTATCTATACTGCAGGGACCTTGAAGAACATAAACATCAATAACATGCATATAATCATCAATATAATCAATATTATCATCATCATCATCATCATAATCCTTATAATAGTCATAGTCATCATCTTCAACAACAACAATAATAATGATGGTTCTGTAGAATGGAACCTTACTGAAATTGCAGCATGTAGTGGAGATTTCCAACGGAATCTAATTCTAAAAACAAGTTAGATATTGAGAAACATTCAAACAAACAAACAAACAAACAAACAAACAAATAAGAACATTCTTTGCTCAGTTAGAATATTACGTGCAGCATTTCTGTACCAAGTCTTTGTACCAAGCATTTCTGTACCAAGCGTTTTAGACTTGTTTCAGCAAATAAGCTGCCTATATTACATCCATCTGTTTGACATGATTTGACATGAAGATCTTAAGAATAGCATTTTTGGTTTTGTCCTCAGTTGACCCCAGGATAAGGTTCTGGATATGAAGGATATTTTTCCAAATTATACTTGAGCAATGAGTTTGTTAACTTACAATTACAGTAACAGCTGTGGTATCTTCTGTTGTCCTTCCAGCTGTTTGAGGAGCTACTGGAGAGTACATTTCATATCGTCCCCTTATTTCATCCTTGTTTCGTCAAGACTGATGCTCATGACTGCAATCAGCATGGAACCTTTTAAACAGAACTGTCCTTGAAGACATCAGCATTGTTATGTGTGGAATACTTTGTTGCAATCAACATTAAATTGCTGCCGATTGTGCTACAGATCAACTTTTAGAACAGTTAGAACTTGCACTGAAAGAAGGCATATTGAACACCAGTTCCCGCTGAACCATGGAAACGTTTCTGTCAGGCACAAACTGAAAAGTGTATATCTTGAAATGGAGAAATGCCTGTCATACTTGTGATTAGATGGTTACATAGAGGGATGGAGACAGACAACTCGGCTTCTATTGACCAATTCATCTTCCATTTATCATTCTGTCTGTGCTGACACTTCTTTAGCAGCAAACCTGGCATTTCCAAACTGATGTTTTCTCTAATATTACGCTTCTGATATGAAGGATAAAGCTTTACAGACTGAAAGGTGTCGTAGAAGGCATATATTTCTTTGCATTAGTCTCTTTGTCTGAAAAGATTATAGAAAGTAGACCATAAATTCCCTTCACTCACAACGATGAGTGCACAGTATGAGTCAACTACAGACTGGGAGTTATGTGCTGTTGAGATTTCTGCCACCCTGAGAATAACTGAAGATTTCCAACCGTATAGCCACCCCTACTGCATGCTAAGGAAAACCCAGGTATCACTTTTACCTAAAGCGGTTGGTGCAGAGAAACTGACCTCAATTTATCACTTGTTAAAGGTTCAGAGAGCAGCTACAAATGGACACATGCTGGGACTGCTTTTGACAAGGTAAGGCAAAGTCTGCACTGTAGTTTCTGCTGGTAGTTGTGTTGATGGACAGACAGATTGTGACGCGCGCTGAGCTAAAAGCAAAGCCATGTTTATTAAACAGACTGGTAGTACAACACAGCAGCAACAAGATCAAAGCAGACATAACAAAGCGGCAAGTCCAGAGTCAGAGAAAGAAAACAGGCAGAAGTCAAAACCAGGCAAACAACCAGACCAGCAACAGTACCGAAAGGGAAAAGACAAAAGAGTAAACCAGAAAGCCAAAATAGAGTCAAACCAGAGACGCTAACACGAATAACAACAGGGAGAAACGCTCAGTACACACAGAGTGGCAATACTTCGCAACGGGTCAGTGTGAGAGAGGAGTATTTATACAAACAGACTAAATTAACAACAGGTGGGCTCAATACTTGGGAGACTCAGATCTAGGAAAAAGAACAGGATTGGGAGATGGTGGACATGTGAAAGTGACGTCATCGGGTGGTGGGTTATGGGAAATGGAGTCCGGGAGATCGGAGACAATGTGACAATTAAATGTGCAGTTCTACCTTATCCCAAAGGTATTGGATCACGGTGCTCCCATCACTCCAGAAAAAAAGGTTCCACTGCTCCAGAGCAAGGTAGCTTTATACTCCTTATTAGGTACAATGTCTACAGGCATTTAAGACATAAAGCATGAAAAGCAAACCAAATAACCAGATAAAATTGAATGCTGGCATTAAATGTAGTATATAATACATGAAGAATAGTGTGGTAGCATCCAGACACCCTCTCATTCAATGTTTCCTCCAAAATCAAGGGTATTAACCCTTTATGGGACAGTATTGCCTCTAGGTAACATACCCAAGGTTAGTCTTTTACGCTCACACAATACATCCTCAGTTATGAAGCAATACTTCAATTAAAAAAAAGCCAATAGCAGGAAACCAATAGCAGCGGTTTATTTTGTCACATGACTCTCTGGAGTTGAACTGCATTTTTGTGGCCTTCGTCACATGGTCCAGCTCTGTCATCTCTCTACACAAAACTGATGTGAAAAGGTCTTTTACTGTCATTGTTACCCTATTCCAATCTGGGAAAATTACAGGGACTACAGGGAACTAATATTTTGTTTTTTATTGTTTAAGGTACTTTATTTGAGAATTAGGTCATGGAAAATTGCTCAAATGCAACTGTTGCCTTGAGGTAACACCACAGCTTTGAATTCCCACCATGACATTTTTTATCATTGTGTATTTAGGATTATATACTGTTACAAAGCATAACAGTCACCATAATTCAGATATTGTCTTTGCATTTTAGCCTAGATAAATTTGATAGTGTTAGTTCAGGCTATTACACAATATATTCTACTTTAGCAGTGCACTTTTATTGAAAACAAGCATTTAAATATAGCACAAACACTGAAATGCGGCTCACTATCCTGCTTTAAAAAGGGTTTGATAGATTGCTGAGGCAAAGTTTGCTGAAATATGCTTATGCTCTTTAATGCATTCATTCCCTTAGGCTGTTCTACAATATTACAATGTTGTCTGAGGGTAATGTGCAGACAAACAAGCTTTTTTCAATTGCAAATGGCAGTTTCAAACTGGTGAGGCGATTGAATATTTCCCATGAGTCTTGTAATAAATTCCATTCAAATTATAAATGGTACTGTATTGCTTTAACCCCCTAATATCTCAGACCAATACTTATTATTCAGTAACAACAATACAAACCGGGATAGTTATTCCTGGGTTGTAGAGGTGTGTAGTAATAAAATGTGGCCTTTTGAGGAGTAAAGATAATGTACACTAAAGCACTAAAGTGCCCCACCCCAACAACTATATATATATATATATTGTTGTTTTATATATATAATTATTTTTTTATTTTCTTAAAATGACCTTTAATTATATTTAACATGTCTATTTTATGACCAAAATAAATTACAAACATTTTTTTAAATCAATTGGCATCACAATGTATACCCTAGTTGGTTAATGAGGAGTTATTTTCCCTTCTTTGCTCCACTAACTAACTCAAATTTTCTGGGACGGATTTAAACTAGTTGTTAAAACATTGCTGTGAAGATTTGATAGTTTCCAGCCACAAGAGCATTAGTAAGATCAGGTATTGATGTTGGGTAAGTAGTTCTGGATCCACTCCAACTCATCCCAAAGGTGTTGGGTCATGTTTGGATCAGGTCCATTACAATACAATATTTACGATAAGTTCCAGTCTGGATTTGGTAAATGACACTTCACAGAGACCGCTCCTCTGAGGGTTTTAATGATATGTTAACGTCCTCTGATGTGGGTGATTGTTCTGTTTTAGTACTACTTGACCTTAGCTCTGCGTTTGATACTGTAGACCATCATATCCTGATAAATAGGTTATGCAATTGGTTGGACATATCAGCCACAGCCCTAGATTGGTTAACATCTTATCTCACTGAGAGAAGTTTCACTGTGACTATGGATATTTTGTGTCTGAGTCTACTCCATTATCCTGTGATGTCCCACAGGGTTCGGTTTTGGGGTCTCTGTTATTTTCTTTATATGTGCTGCCTTTAGGACGGATTATAAACAGTTTTAATATGTCTTATCCTTTATTTGCTGATGATATCCAGATCTACTTTTCATTTAAACCTAGTGAGGTGCAAGCTTCCAAGTTTCCTGTCTGTAGTTTCCAATGCAGAGCTAGAGATGATAATACATGCTTATATTTCATCTCGTATTGATTACTGTAACGCTCTTTTCTCCTCACATAGTTTGTCAGACAGTGATCGTTTGCAGGTTACAGAAAGGTGCTGCTAGATTACTTGCTGGGTCAAACAGGCAGTCCCATATAACCCCTTTGCTAATATCTCTTCACTGGCTTCCTGTTGACAATAGGGTCCAGTGTTAAAGTTGCACGGTCAGGCTCGTATGTATGTTGCTGCTTTACTTCATCCATATTTACCAGCACGTTCTCTTAGGTCCAGTAAGTTAAATCTACTATCTGTTCCCTGTTAACGTCTAAAGACTCATGGGGAATGAGCATTTGAGGATTTGAGGTCTTTGAGGCCCAAACTGTGGAACACATTGCCTGCTTTTTTAAGAGCAAAAGCAAAAGCAAGACTTTTATTCTTATTTTCTCGTTGTGTTTGTTAATTTTGGTTGTACATTTTATGTAATAAAACGTCTTTGTAAAGCACTTTGTGGCTTGTGTCTGTTAAAATCACTGCATAAATATTTTACATTTTATTTATTTCCGTACTTACTCTAGAAAACTAGATTCTAGATAAACTAGGACGCTTAATACCTCTCTTTCCGACACTTGGCTTAGGACATGTCCCTTTGTGCTTACATGTGATCAGAGCGTCCAATTCTGTAGAATCCTATTAGATTATACAGACTTGACCAGACTTGTTTATTTGACGGGGTGCATCCTAAAACTGCTGAAACTTTAGAAAGCGTGTCTGATACTTAGGGGGACGGATACTATAGATTTGATTGGTACTTTGCAGTCAAGCAACAGTAGCCTAATCGCACTCGTGGGATGTATCCACCTTGCGGCGCCCTTTGCTAACACTGTTAACGTCCCTAATGTTATGGCCTGCAGCGAGTTCACTGTGAGTCCTCAGCACTCGGTCCGCCCACTGGGAAGAATAACAATCAAACAGCTTCCCAGGTCCAGTTCTTTTGTTAAACACCACCGTACATATGTTGTATGTACAGCGACAATAAGTAAGGAAAGTTTTATTTGGGATTTGAACAAACCCTACTGCTATTAGCGTTGTTGTTCTCCCCAGCCGAATTCCGACTAATCCCGCTTTCAGCCTTGGGATTGGCTAGAAAGGCATGTAAACGTGAACTATTATCCAATAATAGCGCAGGAGGCGGGACTTGTCTAACCAGTTCGCAATCACATGAAAGGTGATGTCATTTTCTCTCTGTTCCGAGGACCAATCAGGGCAAGGCGAGCGCCTCCGCTCCACACTCACGAAGCAGAGCGGTGGGAAGTTTGATTCAGTTCACAGAGCCGATTCTTTTGTGCGGTCCGTTTCAACGAATCGAATGATTCACTTTCTTTTCGGGCCATAAGGAATAAGTAAGCTTTGCTCTCGTCTCATTCCTATACAGTGACATTCAGAGAGAGAATGAGTCTAATGACACGATATTTTCACTCACGAATCGAGTCAGGCTGGGATACACTAAGCACAAATCACAAAACAACACGAGAAAGCTGTCCACAAAGAGAAAAGAGGTCACTGTGTGGTGTTTTATGTCACGACTTGGTTTCTAACTGGAATTTTGGTCTTCAAGGGACACAGTGCCAAAGAAGGTCTACTCAGTTGTACAGATGAATCGATTCCGGTTTAAATGAACTGATTCATTCACGAGTCGGACCTCGGCCGTCTGAATGGGGTCTTGTCGGTGAGCTGCAAGGCTGTCGGTACAAGCGCTTTCTGTCTTAATTAGCTTTGTTGCTCGCGCATTCCCCAGCATTTCACAGTCCAGCAGCCACACTGCCATCAACCGCGATGTGAAGTGCTTTACTGCTCCCTACAGGCAACATTTCCTTCAACTTTCTCCGCCTTTCAACTTTCTAGTAAAAGTGGGTAAGTGTTCAGCAGACCTCCTCTCCTGTGTCTCTTTCTCCCGTGAGAATTGTTTCACGAACGCGAAGCATCTTGTTAGCATTAGACTCTGCCTGGACGATAACATGGAAGCCCTCTGACTGGAAAACCGGTAACAGTAGTGTTGTTTACATGTACAGTTACCATTCTTGTCGGCTGCTGCTGTTTGGGAATACAATGTTGTCCTTGTTCATGTTCGTGAGCGCTCTTGGCGAAAACGTCGTTGTTTGTTCTACTTATCTGAACATTAGGGGCTAAGTTAACGTAGCCGAGCTAGCCCGGAGTGTCCTGCTCTGAATGGCCGAGCTGGACTTTTCCCTTTTCCCGCTGAAGTTCAGTTCAGCCCTCAGCAGCAGCAGCACTTACTGCGTCCTCAAGGGTGTTAGTGTCTTGTGCTAACTTCCTAACAGTGCCAGCACCTTTCTCTGGCCTTTTCACACCCAGCAAACTGAAAAGTTGACCAATTCTGTGATGTTGACAAACTTGCCAAAAATGGAGAAATCTCATATCGACTTCTTAGAAGACACTGGTGTGTTGGATTTGGCTGCCACTTCCATTGAAGGAACAATGGCTGCAGGCCCATTGACCCCTTAAACAGTAAAGGGTCCTATGGGACCATTATTAATACCCTGGTCCTGTAGTTTTTATACTTCTTAATGTTTTTTTTTAGCACAATAAGACAATATTCATTTGCGTACATGTAAAATGTGACTTATGGTTTTATTTAGACCTGCCTGGACCTGTTGGAATCTGCATGGAAAAACATGAAGAGCCTAAAAGCAAAGTTCAGGAAGAGTGATGTAAGTATACTGGAGCTTAGATCAGTGTTGGGTGTGAGGAGTTCATCTGGCGTATTTGTGCAGATGTTGTGTGTGTGGGCTTTAAAACAAGATGAAGCTTTTGTTCTGTTGTTGTTGTTAGAACAAACTAATGCAAATTAAACTGGGTGCTTATTTACATGCTGTTGCTCGTTTAGGTTGTGTTGTATCGGCTTTTCTCTCTGTTTGCATGGGCGCTACTGTTGGGTGGAGTTTGGCTGATGAATGATGAACGAAAGTAGTAAATCCTACATCCCTACACTTCTGTTTGGCTCACTAGAAGGAAATGTTTGATTTGTGCTTGTGGCATTGACTGCTTTTCTAGTTTGCAAGGCTAATTCCAATCCCAGACAGCCTTCAGCCCAGGGGTGCAACGATTAATCGGCTTAGTCGACTAAAATCGGTGACCAATTTAGTTGGCAACAATTAGTAGTCAATTAGTTGGTGGTGCCGTCACGCGTGGTTCTCGTGCTAAATAGACGTGTTTTGATATTACCACTTACAAATTCTCTAAGGCATTGTTATGAACAGATTGGCAGTTGTACTATTTGTCAAGCTGACCTTAGCTGGCATGGGAGCACATCCTCCATATTGGAGCATCTGAACAGGAAACATATCGGCTCACTGAATGAAGAAGATTCATCTCAGTAAGTTACTTGTGCTAGCCAGGTGGTTGGCTAATGGTATGGTTTGAATCCTTCCTACTTCATGTACTGAGCTGTGACATTTTCTGTTTCAAAAAGCAAAGAAGCATGGAAATAAAAAATCAACAGAACCTCAGGCTAAATTTAAAATGTCAGTAGCTACATATAAGGCATTTGGTAATTTGAGCAATTAATAATTTTGTTACTTGATTATTCAATTCTCAAAATAGTTATTTGTTGCAGCCCTACTTCAGCCAGAGAATTGAGTCTTTAGTCATCTACTAGATTGCTAGACAGTTCCCCTTTTGACGGTGTACAGTGTAACTCAAGAATTAGTCTTTGTGTAGATGTAATGCAGTTTTTCAATAATGTTGTGACACTCACAGTCCGAGGGCACATATTGTACCCTATTTTTTTTTATACACTTTTGCTGCATTTTATGTTGTATTTTCTTTTCCAGAGGTCCAAACATCCCAGTACATTTTACTTGACCATTTCTTTTTTATCTCTTTGAATTAAAGCGACAGGGAACCTAAATCTGTGTTTAGGTTGCTCTTGTCCCTCTCGCCCATAATATGCACATACAAAGTATGTCTTATGGATGCCTTCCTAAAGCCTAATAAATGTGAAATACAGTAGACCATATGTCTCTCCTCCCAGTGTAAAATGTGTGGTCCAGTTCTCAGCCGTGGTGTGGTAAACATGAAATAGGAGTTCATAACCGCTGTTTCTCCTTTTCCCATGTTATATGATGCATCTTTGTGTGTATACATTTGAAGAAAAATGCAGTGTGGAAGAAAGTAGCAGATATTATTGGTGTCTCTGGGGAGTTAAGTCGCTCAATAGCTAGCTTGCTAGCACTCCTCCTGCCTCCAGCTCTATTGTCATTAGAACGTTGTGCAAAGACAGGAACATATATTAAGTGCTAAACATTCATTAGTAAACTTGAGTGCAGTGCTGTGTCATGTAATGTCTGTTCTTATAAAACAAACTGCGTACCTGCCTCCTGCTGTTGAGTAGTTCAGTGACAGATGTGTCATAACTGAGTCATGACTGGGAGTGACTTTTCTCCGTTGGGAAATTCTGCCCTCCAAAGAGGCGGAAAAAATCTGAAGAGGAAGTGACTGAACTACCACTGTGCAGTCATTTCAGAAACCATAATGGAGGGTCATCACTCCCAGTCTGCTGCAGAGGAATTTCTTGGGCTGAGCATAAATGCATTTATAAGCAGTTGTCTAAATGCTTATAAATGCCATAGCGTGACCATTTGGGCTTAGTCAAAGTGAATGAAGGGTCAGTGTAAGAAGCATGGTGAGATTCCTTGTGCAATTATCAAACCACAGAACCAAGTAAAGCTTCTGCCTGCCTGTGGTTACCAAGGCACTTTGAACATTTATGCTGGATATTATTCACACCGGATAAACTGTGGTCTTGCAGGCAGGCTGCGCAACGTTACAGATACTAAGAGAATGCGTTTCAGCGAAACAGTCATAAGCCTAGAACCGCCACGTCTGTTGAACTGTAGCTCCATCTGTGTTTATTTATTTTACTTTTGCACTTGAAACAGCAAACTGGAAGTTATTGTTGAGGGGTGATTAGAAGGAAGTTTAAATCCTGAGTCTCTGTGGTCAAAGATTGTGCTAGAGTTAGTATGAATGACGTTTCCATTATGCCATTCATGGTGCTGTTGCTTGAGTTGCACAGTGAGTGTATGTATAAAAGGAGCAATTGGAAAAGTCTAGTTAAGCAAAAGTCTAGGATCTAGGAAATCTAAGGCATATATTTATGTATTTATAGCATCTAATATAGTTCTAATCAAGTTGTGCATAAACAAGAGATTGCATAGCTTGATTAGAACAATTACTTGCAGTTTAATCTCAGTCAGCAGGAAATTAAAAAAGTTAAATATGGGGTAATTATCTGGGTGTTGTATATGACTGGAGATGGGCAATGTGTTAGCTCAAAAAAACGAGTTAGCATGTTTTAAGTTGGTAGTTACTATATGTTATAGTTATAGTTTCCTGCAGATGGCATAGATCAAGGATGATCTGCGGTTGATGATCTACTGATTTACATTTGGGTGTGCCAAAGACCATAGTGTGAAGAAAGTAGTGACGAAAACGTACGGTCATACGGGTCTACCAGCAGTGGCTAAAATCCCAGTCTACAGAAAATTCTACTCTGAAGGCATCCACCAAATCTGACCCAACTGCGCAATTCTTTGATGCAAGAGTGGCTGAACATTGACGTGGCCTGCATCCAGAAACTTGTACAGTCTATGCCAAATCAAAGCTGTTATTTGTGCTTATTGAGGTATTACAAGCTGTTTGCTATGTTTCAGTTACTTCAGTCTGGAGAGCCATAATGCATATTATTCAGTTCATGGTTAGCTAATGTGCTGAATGTGTAGGGAAAACACTGAACTGTGCAGGGCGTTGCCTGGATGCTAAATGTCTTTTATTTTTATGTAGTTTTTGTTTAATCTTGTTGCAATATAGTATTTAAGTATTTGTTAAGTTATTAGGCCTGAATGATTTCATTGTTCTCTCTGTGGTTTTTGAACTAGACATTAAAATCTATTTTAGTGTACAACTGAATTTTTCTCCCAGGGTTGTGGTATGTTTTGATTATTTTAATAAATTCTTTGTAGTTATGTGTCACAATATGCAGTCTGAAAACAATGGATGATGGGCTGAAAGCTGTGCCAGGCCATAATACTAAAAATGAGCTCTAGTGTTTAGCCACTGACATTGAGAGGTTAACAGAAGCCCTATTATAATGATTGTACTTGTGAAAATGGGCAAATAGCAGACTCATGATGATGGTTCATTTTATCCAATCATATTGCTAGTGCATTGCTAATTCCATCATGAAATTCTGGTCTTCTTGTGCTCTTTTGCTGTAAACTTAGTTACTAGTGGTAGTAGAGAAATGAGTAAGATTTTGTAAAACATGACCTTTGATTAGAGTGAGATCTTACAAAAGAATATGGATGTTGGCCAAAGCTACACTACCATTCCAAAGTTTAAATAACTTTTTTTTGTTGTACATTTTTGTTGTAGGTAGGATGGTGGTGGTGGTGGTGGTGGTGGTGATAATGATCAGTAATATGATGAGTGATTCTAAACTTACAGAAATGTTTTATTTGCAGTCCTACATCTACAGTCCTAACCATTTGAACATTGATTTCATGCAAACTCTTATGTGTGGACAGCATTGATTAAACTTATAGACAGACACATCTTTGTGTCTCACAAGTACAGGGTGAACTGAGATAAAACGACTAATCTTTTAGTCTTTAGCTGCAGACATTTACAGTGGGTAGTGGGTGCTCCATAACAGCTTGGTTGCTGGGAATAAATCCACCCACGACTCTGTTATCTAGAATGTAGTGTTACAAAACTATGTATGCTTGTCATACTGAGTTCTGATGATCTCTGTAGTCTTACTTTTGTAACTCTTATGTGGCTTTTTACTTAATTCTAAAGCTCATCTTGTCTTGTCTTTGGGGAAAGGGCCCTATGATCTTAAAGCAGACACATTAATCAGTTTGGTTTCTTTCTCTGGATTTTGATTTGTGGCACAAGTTTGGTATCCGTTACAGTGAAACTAAAAATCAGTTTGAACTGCTTCTAAATAAGTCATGGAATAAAATGTGTTACAAAACAAATTCTGTGTTCTAACCATGCTTTAATCTCTTTTGTTTAACCATTTTGGTAATGTTTCTTTGCTTTCTTACTGTGCATTGACAGGTAAAAACCTCAGTTTTGTGCTGTGTGGTCCAGGACATATTTGGAAAAAGAATAATGATCAAGAGAAAGGAAAATATCCTCTTGATTATATTTTAGGTTTTGTGTCAGTCCAAAAATGTTCAGGAATTTCTTTTGGGGCCAGATGTTCATTCTTGGGCAAAATGGGAGATTAGGAAAGCCAGTATAAATACTTGGGAGCAGGCAGTTGCCAAGTAGATCTTGTAATCCTAATTTTGTTGTAGTAAATTTTACATGTTACGTGTACATCAGGCCTATATTACTAGATGAAGAAGAGAGCTGGTGCTATCTGTTGCCTGCTTGTTAAAGTGTGTCTTTTTCCAGCGTCCAGCTTCTGGCACTGGGTACTTTAGAATGGAGTTTCTCATGGCTTAGAGTTTAAACCTAAACTCAGACTCAAAAACTGGTGTGCTCCATCTTGACCTGCGTGTCTGAAATGACCATTAAGTGAAAAGTGTAGCTCCGAAACCCTCTGCACACTTCTCAAATGCAGAGGCATTCCAGAATGTATGTTTGGGTAGTAACATGAGAAGTGTTTATTTTGCTGTACATTAACTCGCTTGTGGGTCATGTGTCCAAAGAGCGTTTGCTTGTGGTGTTTGAGAGAATGTCTGAAAGCCTCAGCTCCTGCTCAGTGGTTTTTGCATGCTTCCATACCAGGTACCAGACCTCAGCAGCTGACACGCATGGGAAATGTAGAAAGGTGACATTACAGACCAGACTCTGACTCATTAGTTAGTGCCGAGTTTGGAATGTGTTCAAGTTGACTAAAAGTTTCTAATCTGTTTTATATCACTTTTAGTGTCATATGACTTTTTAGATGCTTAGTAATCCTCGTCTGGTAGGTCAGCTGTGGCTGTTATTATGGGATATCCCCTTACTTTTAATTAGAGCCATATTTACAGCTGCCAAAACATGTGTATTTTGCAAAATGGTGAAAACAGCACTGCATGTTTGTGGTTATATCCCTCAAATTACAGGTTTTGTTGATTTTCTACAGTACACATAATCGGCAGAGAGCACACTACTGTGCATTTTAATGCAGAATTACTGGTTATTTGTTGAATATAAGATATTCCGTCATTTAGTACATTTTATTGCATGTTTTCCCCGTTGTAGTAAACTCAGTGAGCAAATATAAATCACATACCATTTGATCGTGGGTATTCTTTGCATACAGCTGTTGTTAAACCTGTAGTGTGCATACTTGAGCACCAGCAACAACACTGCTGGAGTTATATACAAGTTATTTGCCCTGTTAGTACCAGCTGGCTTATTGTAAGGACCAGGCCCTAAGACAGCAGTGTTGTTCTCCATGCTAAGCTAAAGGCTAAAGAGGCTGTTTCTTTTGTAATGCTGTCTTGTATTTGCAACCTTGACAGTAAACTGTGTTACCTCGAATTGCAGCTGATTATTTTGAGTGTTAAAGGACTGTTACATTTTCATTGAAATCTCTTAGCCATTCAGCTGGTATGTTTGTTAAGGTGTCTGTGCTTGTTTGTGGCATACCAGTATAAAAGTTATTGCAGAACTTGTATCTTACTCGTATCTTTAGTTTTTTTCAACAAAAATACTGTGTACTAGTTTTGCCCATTCCATGGCTGCATTGCTCACTATGTACTTGTCTCTGAATGCAGGATATGTTACTGAAACCATGTTGTTATTCACACATATTTCACTGACTATGGTTAGCTCGTGATCAAGATTCTTCAGTCTTTCAGGGAATTTCTGAAACAAGTAAGCTTTCTTATGGTTTTCAATCCCACCCAGCACCCCCCAATCAGCACCCCCCCCCCCCACACACACTCCATATTTTTGTTGCACCCTTATTTAGTGTAAATTATGTTATAGTTATAGTTAATGTGGAATGTTTGAGGACAAGATGTCTGTGCTAGAGTATCTATATTTTCAGGCTTAGTAATTTGGAAGCCAATCTTGTACCATAGAACAGACAAATGGATGCATTTAATGAGAAGATTAGGGGGTGTATTACTTCTTCTGCATTGTGCCTGGCATAAGCAATGAAGTGTTTAGCTCAGACATATTAGCTTCTGAGGCAGCTGTTGATGTTTGGGTAATGTGGGGTTTGGTTGGAGAGCGCTGCTTGAATCTGTGATATTTGTTGAGCAACATTCACAAGCCCTAATCAGAAAAGGTTGGGAGAGAATGGAAAAGAAAATGGAAAGAAAAATGCAGTGTTTCTCATGTTTACTTTAACTTTTGTTTCATTAGAGAACCCAAGATATTCCATGTTGTGTCTGGTCAGTTTTTTGCATTTGTTAATATGCATCCATTCTTGCTTTTCAGTCCAGTAACACAGTCAAATGTTGCCATTCCTGCAAAGGTGGGCCAAAGGTGGGCAGTCATGTTGGTGCATTTTACGTTTCAAAATTCTCTGCACACTCTCTACTGTAGGGGGTCAGATCAGGACTGCAGGCAGGCCAGTCCGGTATCCATACTCTGTTCTTCTCCAGTCATGCCTTTGTAATGTGTGCAGTATGTGGTTTTGTATTGTCTTGTTGAATAATGTGGGATGTCGCTGGAAAAGATGTCATCTTGTAGGCAGCACATGTTGCTCTAAGAAGAATGTACTTTTTTCAATTAATGCTGCCATGAAGTGTAAATGACCTTTGCCAAGGACATAAATACACTGACCTCATACAAACCCTGGTTTTTGGACTGATTTGCTGATAACGGTGCTCCTTTTTTCCTTGGGCCCAGATGGCACATGGCATCCATTTCTTCTAAAAAAGTTTCGGAATGCTGATTCGTCTGACCACAGTACACATCTCCACTGTGTGATGGTCCATCCCAGATGCCTCTGAGCCCAGAGAAGTCGACACTGCTTTTGGACATGGTTACCATAAGGCTTCTGTTTCAAGTGGCATTTGTGAATGTGAATGTAACCGTAGTGCTTGACAAAGTAATCCTTTCCCATGTGGTTATATCAGCTATTGTTGAATGACGGTTCTTGATGCAGTGCTGTCTGAGGGATCAGAGATCACAGTGTTCAGCTTAGGCTTGCACACTTGCTCTTGATGCACTGAAATTCCTCCTGATTCCTCCTTAATCGTTTAATGATATTATGCACTGTAGAGGGTGAAATATGCACATCCCGTCCAGCCTTTCTTTGCAGAACATTGTTTTTAAACATTTCAATAATTTTCTCATGCGTTTGTTGACTGGAGAGCCTTCACCCAAAGCCCATCTTTTGGAGAGCTTTCCTCAGAGCCTTCAATGGTTACTACTTTTGTGCCATTACAATCACGTGTTTGAAATAACATACTTGTTTTGTTTTCATACCTCATTATTAGTCTTAAATTGCCAAAAACCTTTTTTTTTGTTTTTTTTTTTTTGGATGTGTAGAATGCTTGAAATGCAGCAATGGATGTACACTCCTCATCAAAAGAATAGCTGCACCCAGAAAGAAGTGTTGGATTACAATGCTATTTGGGAGGAAAATAAAGGTTATCAGGAACAATATATGATGCATAATTGGTATATTTAGACTGATACGGGCAATATTTATTGAACTACAAATACGACAGTAGTGTATCTTTAGTATGTCGTTGGGCCACCATATTTGCTAACTCAACATGCCAGATGTGTTGGTATGGATTGTGGAGGTTCCTAATGGCGTCCTGTGATAAACCATCCCATGCAGCTTGAATAGTCTCACACAGTTCCTGAAGATTTTGTGGTTGGGGTGGAGAGTTAATAACCCCAGGACGTGTGACACGGGACAACAAAAAAAGGTTCATCTTGGCACTGACCATGGTGCTTCCACACACAGATTTGTTGGTCGTCTCCACCAAGACAAAAGCTGAAAGATGACCTGCTGCCATTCCGAGTCACTCTGGCACGACACCATTGCAGTCCTCGGTGATGTTGACGTGGTGTTAAGGGCAGTCGTCGTAACGGTCTGTGTGCATGTAGTCATGCATCGTGCAGCTGTCTGCCAGTGGTGCTGGCACTAACAGGATGGCCCATGGAGGCCATCTCTGCTCGCTGAATGTCCACAGTCGTTTCTGATGGGTCACTGTGCACATGTCGGACAATACGTTGGTTTGTCTCCCAGATCCTTAATGTTGCTGGTGCCTGCCTTTTTCTGTTCACTGCCACCAACAGTAGTGTCTATCTGGTATGACCGGTACACATGACCAGTATGGCGCCCAATATGTCGATACGACCATCCTGCTTCCTGGAGCCCTACGACGCGACCCATCTCCAGCTCTTCCAACTGCTCGAATTGCTTTCAAACTATTCTCTGAGACTTTGCTTGCAAAGAATGCTACCAACACAACAGCACAAGCCAGAATGGAAAGCACATGCAACATGACGTCCTTGTACCGTCAGTCAGGTCATAAGTCTCTTCTGTGCTTACATCAGATGCACAGCTGAGCGTGAAACTTGAATTATTCGAATGTCTCACAATGTCAAACCTTTTGATGATGAGTGTATATTAACAAATGAAATGATGTTCACCACACAAAACATGAAATATCTTGGGCTTATACTGTCATCAATGAAAAGTCAAAGTAAAATCAAAATAAATGTAAGAAACACTGTTTTTTTTTTTTCATTTGATTAGTTTTTATAGTGTAGTTTTATAGAGTTTAAATAGTGACTTGTTTCATGTATTACTTGCAGGCTAGAACTCTTACCTGTATCTCTTTAACCTAAGTGTCAATGGAAGATAGAATATGAAATGCTAACCATTAACGTCCCCATTAATTAGGATATTTTTTTTTTTATGCTTACCTCGTCAGGAATGTGGTCATGTCCAAAGCAATTAATTAGTGCACTTGCCCAAGTCTCCTGATGCCCGTGTGCATCCTCCAGCACAACGAGGTGCTCACTGAATTGGTGTTAAACTGTCTGAATGAGGAGTAATTTTCCTCTCCGCATGAACCATAACTACATCCCTTTGGGTCATAGAAGTCTTATAAACATAGTGAATGGAGTAGAAAATTATGAAATTGCAGGCATAGTTTTTCAGGCCATGTAAGTTCACACAGTTTATGTTTTAAAGAAGTGAAATTACCTCATCTGTAAGAAATGAGCAGTGACTGAACATGGAGGCAGTTTCTGCTTTGTGTACAGGTGTTATCCTCAAATGGCACAGTCAAATCTCTCTCATAGTATATGCTGTATGGCTTGAATATGGCTCTCTGTTGTTTTGCATGCCCATAAGATTCAACTATGTAGGCTGCAGAGAACACAAACATACACCCTGCCCCCCACTCCTCCTCTGCTGCTAGGCCACAGCAGACTGGCTTGACACTAATTCCTCTCTATCCTTCGTCCTAGATTGACACCCTTTCTAAGTGCTGTATTGCTGCTTAGACCTTATAGGGAGTGGACCTTTGCCTTGACCATTTAAAACATGCCTGTGCTCTCTCAAACTGGGTGATGCATGTGTCATAAATAGCTGCTTCTATTGACAGGGCCAGGTGTGTGTAAATTAGTATTTTCTTGCATGTCTGCCAACATCAGGATGATTACTTAAAATATCATTAACAATATTAACCTGTTAAAGGTCATATCTTTGCAAGGCTTATGAATTAAATGAAAAATTGTTGGTCTTTCGTAGTCAAGTCATATTCCACCAAAATTCCTGCATAGTTCAGTAGTTGGGATATAAATAAAGTAATTTAGAGAGGCTTGATGAGAGATGTGCATTCGGGTTTCTTTACTGTGGTAGTGATAGGAACCAGAGGTCATAACCAGTGAACCATATTTTCTGAGTTTTTGTATGTGATAATGATAATCGTAAAGTGGTGTGGGGGATCCATTTGGTACTATTTTTGCCTTACAATTTGTGTACTCCAAATATGTTTTAAGCCAAATGTTTATCTGTGAACTATAATAAAAGAAGATTTGAGGAGTCAGACTGGATCTGTAGCCATTGACGATTGTTATTTTCAACCATTTTTAAGTAGAATTTCTCTTTAGCTCCTGGCAACCAATCCAAATGAATCTGGCAGCCGAATGGTAAAGCGGATGAGAATGGGCACAGCAGGCTTTTTTTGGTGCGTGTGCGCGCGTGTGTGTGTGTGTGCATGTAAATGTATAGTACAGGTGTGTCATTTTTTTTTGGTAACGTGAGGATATTTTGCTGTTCCTCACTTGAGCTCATGTTGTTTTCTTCACAAATCACATTTTGGGAAAATCTAATAGAGCACTAAAACAGCCTTTTGAATACTGAGGTTAAAGTTAGGCTTTAGGTGTAGTATTATTTAGCTACAGTAATACGAAGATCAGTAGAAACCTATGGATGACCTCACAAATACAGTAAGACAAACGCTTGTGGGTGCATGCCTATTAGCCCTGGGCCAGCTGCCCAGCCCTGAGAGATTAACAAGGGCCTGTCCCAACACACCCATCCCGTCAACCCCCAGCTCTAGAGTTCATGTGCGCTCCAGATTATACAGTATATCCTCTTGCTTAATGCAGCCGTCTGAATCACCCACTCTAAACTCCCCTGCATGTGGTCGTGGGAAAGATGCAGAATTCAGACGAGTCGAAAAGCTCCACCTGTATCTTCTCAGTGACCTAATACATGCTGTAAACTGGTCAGAGTGATGACTGCTTGACCTCAGCAATAGGTTATGTCTAGATGATATCATCGGAACCGTTGTCCTTTGCCTGTTTATTGAGGGTGGCTATGGTAATGAACTAAATGTGAAAATAAATCACCCATCCCTGACTCCCTCAGTGCTGGTTCGAACTCCAAGGATGAAGTAATGGAGCAGGCAGCTGATCTGAGATAAGGAGGCCAGCTCACAGGAAATGATAATGAAACTAAAACTAAGCAAACGAGTCATAAATCAAACTCGTGCTCGCCGGGACTTAAAACAACTTCAGTGGCAATGTAAATAAAGTTCCAATGAAACACATTTTCAGGTTTTTCAGCCTTGTTACATTTTTAGAAGTTTAGACTATTGTTTAAATTGGGCTAACAAGCTGTTTCGGAGTCTGGCTTAATGCAGTTGTTCTGTCAAAGTATCTATGCTTCATGAATACAAATAACCTTATAAAATCTGGTTACAGAACATGTTACATGTTTAGAGAAGCAGAAAACAAAATCTTGTGGGCCCATGTAGTTAGCCATTATTTTTCATGTACATATCTGCCAATACCTAAGGGTTTCCAACTCCAGAGGGTAACAAATGCAGTGAAACTAATGAAATGCAAGCATCTTGGCACTGTAGCCCAACATATCATCTCTGGCCAGAGAAAATGTATCTCTGTTTTTCTTGATATTTACTTTTATGCATCATTTGAACACAGGAGCATTGTGTTACATTGTGTGAAAATTTTGTGATGAGTTGGCCAATAAAAATGGCCCAAAATCACTTGGAGTGTGGAGTTTCCATTGACTTGTATTGAAATTTAGTTAAAAGTTAGGTTTTTGCCCTCTCCTGTAATGTTGCCATTTGGGAGATGTGTGTTTTTCTTTGCATAGCAACTAGATATTAATATCTGAAGATACCAAGAAGCTTTCAGTATTGTCGTGGACATTATCGTGAACCCCTAGCTTTTGTTGTGGAATTTCTCCTTTAAATGAGAAGCATGTAAGGAAAATAACCAACACTGAAATATAATAACCTTTTCCTGTAATCCATATGTTCAGCCGTTTTATATGAACAGGACATTGTGTAAGTTGTTTTTCCATTTTGTGCCAAAGGTAACCCTATACAGACTGAGCTCAGAATGTGAAATAGAGTCCAATGTATGTTTAAAAAGTCTATTTTTAGTTTTCATTCCTTTGCCTTTATAGGCATTAACTCACACTGTTTGATTGCGACCCATGCAATCTCTGCACCACATTGCCTGTAAAACAGTCCTCATCACTCTTCAGCTTTGTGCTGTACAACATCTCCCTGAGTGTTTCTGCTCACTGCTCTGCTAAGACGAATCATCTGTGAAGCCCTTCAAAGGGTTTTAGAGCATAGCCTTAGGAGGAGAATGGATGGAGTCCAAGCTTAAGCGCACAAAACGTCCTAGCATTCTTTTCGAGAGGGTCAGTACGATGGAATGTGATGATGGATGTTCAAAGCTAGATTAAGCTGTCTGCCACACAGTTTCTATTTTTGTAACCCATGCATGTGGAGTCTTGCCTGAAATCAGTCTGATGCCATTTGTTTGTTAATCTTTATGTCTACCCAAAATAATTTAAAACCCCTTGGTGTTTTGGAATCGTTCGTGCAGCTTTCCCCTGTTGCTTTCCGAGAAAAGATGCATTGTTTTCAGACATGATTCATATGGTCCTCATTAGGAAATACTGGAGGTCATAACTACACTGTTATGTCACAGGACCGCATCTTATTTGCTCGGAATTTCACTCGCATCAAGTTGTGGGAAAAGGTTTGTGAACTCTTTAAAATTATCTGGGTTTCTGCATGAATTAATTCTACAAGGTGATCTCATTTTCATCAAAGTTATAATAATAAGTAGACCAGCGCATTTAATGAAGAACATGCACGACAGTTTACATTGCCATATCTTTATTAAACAAATGGTTTAAACAGTCTGAATCATTGATGGAAAAAGTATGTGGATCTCAATGATAACGAGCTCTTGGAAAAAAAAGGCTAAATTGAATTCAGGTGTTCCATCACATCAGTCCAGGAGTGGCTTTGCCTACTGTGATATGGGATTGGAGACCTGATCTTCAAAATAGATTTCAGTCTGCAGTCGTGATTTTAACCAAGCTACATTTCCGAGTACCTCAAGTTTGCTAAAGACCATCTGCGAGCACATTAGCATTTTTTTGGAAGAAAGGTCTGTGGGCACACAGTTTTTTGCCATACAGCATTAACACCATTATGTTTGTTGAAAATTAAACACTGTATATAACGGCATCAAAAAAAAACTTGCACCAAAATCCCGACTGTGAAGCATAGTGGAGGGAATGTAAAAATGTGTGGCCATGTAACACGAGAGATGCATCTTGATTTTCATTTCTGCACCCATGAGGATGTGTTCATATAGCCTGGTTAGCAAAGCAGCAAATCTTACAACTAATGAAGGTAAACATAGTTGTAGTGATTGTTGTTTTTGTTTTTTTTGAACGAATAAAGTAGTTCATTTTACTATTTTTATGGAAAAATGCTGTGTACATGGTTAAAAGTGGTGATGGTTTCCCATATAGGGAAAATATCATGTACCTCCTCTTCCACTGCTGTAAGTATGAATGGCATCACATTGCCACATCACTCGTGTTCTACTTAAACAGAAGAAAACTGCCCAAGTCCTGACCTCAGTCACATTAAAATGCTACGGTGTGATCAGAAGCAGCAAGAAAGGCATTCTAAAAACGTACAGGAACTGAAAGAGTTTTCGTTGAGAGTTTGGCCAGAACACATCCTAACCACGGCACAGGACCGATCAGCATCGACAGAAAGCGTCTGGTTGAGGCTACTGCCAATAAAGGAGGTTCCTGTGCTTGCTAAATATAAAAGCTTGCACGCTTTCCTTTTTGATCTATGACCTTTAATTGTTTAAATAGTTTGTTTTGTAAAGGTGCTGTAAAATGTTAGGTGTGTTATTTTTAACTTGAGTGAGCATCGAATCTCATGGAAGCTGTTTATACAGAAATCCACAGTTATAAAAGGTTCACTAATATTTCCTCCATTTTATGCATTGCTGTTGGAAGTAGGTGGGGGTGCTTCAGAAAACTGTTTAGAGCTGCCTAGTCAATTAACCAACATTTGCAAATCAGAAGTGAACAAGTATGTGAATTACCTGCCATTATCTAATCCATCACACTGACATAGTTTCCCCAGTATGTCGTAGCATAGTAGCTGTACATAGAGCTTTCCGAAGAATTTTATGGGCTAATGTGAACTCTGCATGGGCTTGTGATTTGTGCAGTATGAGTAGTAATCAGAAAAGTGGGGGATGGGAGACATAGTGGCAGAGTTTAAGCCCTGATCAACGCTACGGGGTAAAAACATGACAAAGGGCCAGAGTGGTTTTAACAGCTGTCGTTTGTCTCCACAGACCAGCATAAATCTGGTCTAAGGTTTTTGCCAGGCCTCCCCAGCAGGTCTGTAGGATTCTCCTCTGTACAGTGCAGTACTCCAGAGACACAAGTCATGCACAAAGCATCAAGAGGTAATACAGAGTGCAAAGGGGTTTTTTTTTGCCTCTATGTTTCCTCCCTGCCATATCTAGTTTGCTTGGATTTCCATTGATATGCCACATGGCCGAAAATCTATTAATGAGATTAAGGGAGATTAAGGCCTTAGCATACTTTCTCCCAGAGGAAATGGCATTGCTAGAAGAGGTTAAGACAAATATTCCCTTCCATCATATTTAGTCAGTTTGGTTAGAGCTATAAACTGTATGTTGCATTGTATATTAATATAATGTATGCATTTTCTTTTTGAGTGAATCCCTTGCCACTTTATATTAAAGGGGATTTTTTTTTTCTTTCTTTTTTTTGGCAATTTGCTATAATACACTTTGCTGCAGCAATTTAGAGAGACTGTACGTGCTTGAGTTTTTGAGACCAATCATGTCTCTAGATCATGAGTGTGTGCCAGCTGAGTATGTCATTACACTGCAGTGTTTAATGTAGAAACCTCATAATTCGCTTTGTAAGTAGTTCTTGTTTGCATATTTGCTCCGCTAAGATAACTAACTGGCCATTTGGCACACTAAATGTGTAGCGTTCAGCCTTCAAGTCAGACAGAGAAGATATGCTAGTCTCATGCTTGACCAAAAAGGCCTATGGGCATGTATCTTGAGTATTAGTTTTAAGTTAAATGCTTAAGAAATAAAAATAAAGCAGCATTGAAATGTAAACTTTACAGTCAGCTGTCAAAAACTGAAGTGCTAAAACTTAAATGTACGGTCTCGCAGTCCATAAATTCTGGATATTTTTCTTCAGTTTCCTTTTGAGCATTTTGATGGAGATATTAAACAAAACTCACTTAATGTGAAATGGAAAACTTGAGGCCAGAATGACTTGTTTTATGTGGTCACTGGGCCTTAATTGCAATTTAAGCTGCAGTTACAGTATTGTTTTAAAAAAAAAAAAAAAAGCTGATACTCCCACCTCAGTCTTTCAGTCCAAGCTCAGCTATATGTCTTACTCTGGTGATTGGCACAATATGTTTCAATTAGCCCACAGAAATCCTGTTAGCATAAAGGAAAGGGCCATGGCTAAATCACTGCCACAGAAATTTGATGTTTGCAGTATGTGACATAACATGCCTGTTTCTCACTTGACTTGTGCATCAGAGACCATCTGCGAGCACATTAGCTTTTTTGGAAAAAAGGTCTGTGGACTCAGTGTTTTGCCATACAGCATTAACAGCATTATGTTTGAAGTGAAGTTGTGTGTTTTTTATTTATTTATTTATTTATTTATTTTTGTTTGTTTGTTTTTTCTTTTCTCTTTTTTTTTCCAAGAATCAAGAAATACCTAGAAATAATGCTGATTTACCAGACACTAGGCTGGTTTGTTTCATGCTTTGCCCAAGTCATTTATCATGTAAAAGCAAAGACAAAGTCCTTTTTTATTATCTTCAGCCACTCCAGTCCCAGTGCTGCTGTGTTACCATCCGTGGTGTTGAGTTGGCTGCAATCATGTGCAGATGGAGCACTCCAGTTAGCACGTTAAGCAGTGCCAGACTTGAACAGAGACTTGTGTGATAGGGGGTCAGAGTCCAGTTCTTTCTCAAGGTGTACTTCCTCAGCCTTTGAATATGAGAAGCTATTAGTTTGAAAGCCTAGCAATCCACCGGCTGGTTCACATGAGATATTGTGGTACATGAATACTTGATCCACTTGGCCTGTGCTCAGGTGTAGGCAACATGAACTTTCAGCACAAACACATTTTTGTTTAGCACAAATCTCATGCTTATGTGCAGAAGAAAATGTAACCAATCGTGATGGGTTTAGAAGCTTTTTCAAATGTTAAGATTGTGTGTGTGGGTGCAGGGTTGTGCAGAGATCATCAGAGAGGTGAAATGCAGTGGCTTGCTACGGAAGAAACAGATCATGTGTTTTAGTGCAGCATCAAACTGTATCAACAAACAGTATTGTCTCATCCTGTGTCTAGTCTGAAAATATATCAGTACACTTCAAAAAGTCAACATACCCCAATATAAAGGTTTCTGTGCTGTCATCGGATGGCAACGTTTAGTCTAGGCAGAGCAGTGGAAGTAGCAAGCTGCAGCTGTCTATACTTTTATCAAGCAAAAATAGAAATGAAAATAAGCACTATTTGTGTATAATTTATTATTAAGTTATGGTTTACAAATAATTTACTGCCTTCTGGAGGCTTGTCTGTATAATTGGCCACCCAATGTAGACAGACATGGTCCTTACCCCATTTCTATACCCATACATTGAAACCTCAGTCTCAGTCCTGGGATGTGTCGGACAGGGGTCAGGCTGCATGAGTCACATTTGTTTGGCTAAAGTGAGTGAAATGTATGTATATATTTTGACAGAGTGCATTGTGCTTTTTGCCAACTACATGGTTCAATCTCAACACGTTTATGCCTCCTCTTGTCATGGAAGTGAAGATGCTTCATTCTTGCGTGTCTCACAAATACCAAAAAGCACATTTGACTGGAATTACTTGACAGAAGTGCTGGTTGGCTGTACTTGCCATTTCAAGCAGTCCAGGTTTATTTATTTATTTATTTATTTATTTTTATTCAACAAGAAGGCAAGTTAAAGTAGTGATTACGATAAACAGAAAAATACTAACTATGGTAAAGATTATTGGTCGGGCCGATAATCGTTTGACTCCTAGTACTGTTAAATAGTTACTGATGTAGAAATGCACATATGCTTTTTAATAACTTTTTTTCTAGTAATATCTTTTTTTTTAGTAATAGCGTTGAAAGCTTTATTTGTCATTGACCCATGAATGGTATTAGTAACTGTGATGTGATGGATTTGAACTACTGCAATAAACTGCTCTTTTTGCTGTCAAAGAAGGAGATAAGCAACTACTGACTCAGCATGGCAGCCTGCCTGCTCTAATGAGTTGAAGGATGAGCCAGGGAAATGCAATCACGTTTATCCTTCTAGAAGAAGTCGTAGCTGTTGTTGCTAGCACTACAGCCGATCTGCTACTTAATGATGTAGAATCTAGTGTTCAAAGAAGTAAAGTAGGTTATTTCAGGATTTCAAAGTACTGCAGATTACTGGTTTTCAAGTCATGTCCATGGACCTTCATCATTCCTCAACAAAATGTCCAATGTAGCCTATATTGTCGCTGTCCAAAGAAAACCAAGTATCTCCAAAATGGCAACTTTACAGGAGAGGGCAAAAACTTAATTTAAGTCCATGGAACAAATTTTGAGCCATTTATGTTGGTCCATTCATCATTAAAGTTTCATACAGTGTAAATGGCAGCTGCTGTGTACAAATGATTCATAAAAGTAAAAATCAGCCAAAATGGAGATACATGTTTTTTCGTTGGACAGTAACAATATGGTGTAATACACAACAGCAGCTCAATATGCAGGACTGCATAGAGTGCAGATACATATTGGTATCATGAATACTGAGAATATACATGAAATACACCAGACAATAAATATACAGAACAATAAATACACCAGACAAATGCTGGACAGGAAAAACATAGTAGAAATTATATTCCATAACATCTGAAAGATGTTTGTAAGCAGAATTCTGAGGCTTTTTTAGGGTTTATACATCTGGGCTCTTTAGTTTACACTACTCACTCTGGCTGTCCTGTGTTGCTTAAATATTGCTCTGTCGAGGAAGAATTTAATCAGATAACAGTTAAGTGTTTACGTTAGTACATGGGTGGAGACTGTTTGTTACATGTTTCCTGATCCCTCATGTGTCTCAGCTCTCGTCCTGATAAAGTTAAGTGTTGTTTCTGGCTGGATAACAACATAATGTAGTTTATGGAGACTTGTAGACTGGATTTGGATTCAGTGTAATTTAAAGACTTCAGTATTTTTAGCTGCCAGATAAGAGCTGGCCAGTAATGGGAGATTTGGAGCTATTTTTACAGGAACGAGTCTTTATTTATTTATTTATTTATTTATTTATTTATTCATTCCCCCCTCTTTTGTTTTGTTTGATCTCTTACCTTGATCGCTGTCAATCCCCAGCAAACTACGCACTCCCCAACTGAATAGTGGTGGACTTTTCAGCTGAGTAAAGTTGGGCTATACATCTGAGGTTTCTCAACATGGCTGGAGTTGGTTTCATAGTCACCAGTTTCATGTTGAAGTTTTCTATTCCACTTTGACATGTCACTGCAGTCAGCACAGTTATTTAAGGTTTACATTAAGCACACGGTCAGTGTTCGATCTGCCACTGTTTGTTTATTATTGAGCTTGACTGAGATACCGTGCCATCCCTAATGGACATAATGAAGAGAACTTTGTCTCAGTTCTTACTAAAGGTCAGATTAACCCAGAATATATATATATTTTTTTTCCCTGGATTGAATGGATTAAATGGTCAGTTCTATCTGTTGGTATGTTCATTTTCAAGGCTTTCTGCTGTAGCCTCATTTTGCTTCTTCATGTTTTTGCTTCTTTGACATCAAGGATTTGTCCATCTGTCTGTCTGTCTGTCCACTAAATAAGGATCCTCCATTTGTCAAAATCTGGGTTCTCAAACTTCTCACAACACAAAATGGTGTTCAGTAAAGACTCAGCTTAATACCATTACTTCCCCTGATACGCTGATCTAGGCTATCAAAACATCCTAATTGTTATTTTAATGCGGGTATCATTTTCCAATGAGGACGTTTGCCAAGTTCTTTTTCCTGTTCCCCCTTAAATGGTGCTGCAGCTACATTCTGGCACCTGAGATGTTATAGTAACTGCTGTGCCATTTAAGGTGGAACAGGAAAAAGAAGTTGGCAAATAGGAAGCTGACTCCATTCTTAAAACAGCAATAATGAGAAAATGCCATACATTACAGTATTTTTGTATCACTTTAATTAAATGTAGGTCATTTCTATTGCTCTTCAGTATTAGCTACATTTGTTGCTTAGAACACTGACTGATTCCTAACTACGACCTTTAGAAATTTTGAAACCCTGTTTTACAGTAGTATATAGATTAATTTGTTGTATGAATTGAGTTTCAGATGCGGCAGCCGATTGTGGACAGTAGGTCAGAGAGAAGCAGTTTACAAATATAGCTCTCAGTTTTCCATAGTCTGTCACTAGGCCGTGTAGTGTTGCAGTGCGTTCCGAAAATAGTGACAGACTCTAGCAAGGACCTCCGCGTTTTGTCTGCTGACCTCTGTGGTCTTTCCTGCCTCTGCTATAAACACTGCCTTTCCTCAGCCCACAGCCTAAACGGAACATTGAGAAAGAGACCAGTGTCCTCTAGTAATATCCAAACTTTCTAGTTCCCTAATTCACCTAATACTGTTGCACCTCCTGTGTAAAAGTAGTCTGAAGACCCCCCACCCCCCATTTCATGTAATGAGTTTATTTTGTAATAAATGTTAGTAATAAATAAGAGAGTGTAGGACGTATATCCCCAAAAGCTGCATTTTACAGAGGTGCTCAAACGAAAAAAGCTGCTAACCAAAAAAAACTGCTAACAAAAACACTGCACTGTTTCTCCGAGATGTAATTAAAAATTAAATCTTTATCTTGAGAGCAGCTTTCTGAGCTCATGATGTATTTTATATTGAGTGCTGACCTTTTGAGATTGTCGCCTAATAAATGGTTATTGCAGTGTGCACGGAAAATACTTTGACCCCAGTTGACTGGCCTTCTCAGGTTGTTCTGCATTCTTAAGCATAGCACTTTTTCAGTGTTCAGCATTACAGTCTTGTGCTGCTATACTACTTCCCCTCTAGTTCCACTTCTTCATGAATAGTCTGTTTTTAGTACCCTTTATTTTAGTACCTTTTCTTTCCTGCTGCTTTATTTGTATGCTACATTCGTCCACTACTTTTGTTTTATTGTTTTGCTTTGCTAGTCTATCGCTTCATTTCAAGATTCAGCATGGTGGAGGATGTGATGGTTTGTGAATAAAACCATGCAATTCTTTAAAATTCCGCCAATATGAAAGTCTGTTAGAGTGCCGAGACATGCATGTTTGTCTTGAGTGAAATGTAACACTGGATAATTGTAACACTCACTGATGTCAGTCATTGTCATTCAGTGGAAGTCGTCATAAATTATCTATAACCACTCACTGGGTGACCATTTCCTCAAAACTTTAGCAAACTCTTCTCACTAGTCAGTCTCAGCTGATATTGTGGGTTAGCCAGTAATACACTCATCGTCCAAAATGAAAATTGGTGGGTAGGTTTGACATTGTGAGACATTAAAGATTCACACTTGTAAGCAAGGATGGACCTTATTGCTCTACCTTCCCTTTAGCACTGAAATTCAACATTTCCTTCTGGGTGCACTTTTTGACGGTGAGTGTATCAGCCCATAAGGTCCCATGTAGTTCGGCGAAAATCCTTTCAATAAAGCACTTACACTTGGATGGTTTGTCTTCATTAAACTGAACGCTGTGATGATGTGACTGCTCTGTTAGTGAACTGCATTAGAACTGCTGGGAATGCTGCCATGCAGACCTTGATGCTGACCAAATAAGCAGAGTGAAACCCTGATGAGGACTGTGTTGTTTTGCTTCTATACAAACTTGTGGTTTGTTTGAAGTACAAGTGCAGTGCAGACCAAAGATGTCTATTCAGTCCTAACACCAATTGTACCGCCTCTCAACAGATGGACTTGATGCAGGAACAGGCCCCAGTCACAATAAAACCCCATTTATCACTGTTTTAAAAACCTATTTATTGATTTCTTTCATGTAAACCACAGGGAGACCATAGCATTCCCACACACGATCATGTACTTGAACTTGTAAACATTTTGGTTGAATCTTACATTATTACCATATTTGTTTTATTCGGAACAGATGAAATTTGTTATTCTGTAAATGCAGCTGTTGAACTACACTGGTTGAATATGTTTGGTGCTGCAGGCAGCTATCGCATCTACAGAAATCTGCTTATATGGTCCAGTGTGCATTTAGGGATGTCATCAGATCACAACGTCAAACAAAAGTTGCGTTCTTGCTTTCTTCTAGGTTTAATTGGGCTATTGCTTTATGGCTTACAATCGTATTTGATAACTAGGTGTCATAAGGGTTAGCAAAGTTTCAACTTAACTACTGAAGTTTATGTTTTTGTCCAAAACAATCTAGAGAATAGATTTTTTTTTGTTCCGTTACAATTCAATCACATATCTGTTGGGCTTTATTCAGTAGTGTTTGTCCTAGTAGTCATTTTCTTATGATCAGTCAATGCATCTCCCACCCTTTCAAAAGTGTAGAAATTCTGAGCTTCGCAAGGATGTGATTGTAATGAGTCTTGACTGTGATTCTTGCCCCTCAGGCCCACGAATGGAGCAAGAATGATGAGCGCCTCCTCAGTGCTGTGGAGCATGGAGAGATGGAAAAGGTCACCTCCCTTCTGTCAAAGAAAGGAGCCAGTGCCACAAAACTGGACAGCGAGGGCAAGTCTGCGTGAGTACTGGGATGATGTGCCTATTGATCCATGCACATTATTGTATAGTGCACTGTAGTCACGAATTTTGCCACAAAACTTCTGCTTAACAGCTTTTCTAATGGACATTTTTGAATTGATTTGTCCAATATCACTGTGTCCAGAGCAGGCACGGTTTAAAAGACGACTTTATGAATTCTAATCAATTTGTACATTTAGCAGTGAAAATGAAAGTTCAGCATTGCTTCTGTATTTAAAGCTGTGTATTGTTGAGCTGTTGATTAGTGCCTGCAGGCGAGCATGCTCTCAATTTGTAATCTGATTTCAAATGCATTTTCCATTTAGCGCCTTTTGCTAATGTCTAAAGCCCTTCTGGGTGCCCAGAATGTGCTAAGTGGAACAAGAACAAAGCCGTAAAAGACAGAAATGTTGCAAACATGCAGGCCAATTTTGCACTGGGTAAAATTCACAGATCGCTGTATTTTTCTGCCTTTGCTCTGAAAGACAAGATATTCCTTTTCATGTATTTATGTAGTTGTATTGATTTTGTCATTAACATTGTAACATTCGGTTTTCTTTGTGCTCTGTTGCTTCTTTGCTCTCTGGCCTTGTACTGTACTGTGTAAAAATAAGAGAACATAGTTCATTTATATACATATATAAATTTATATCATATATATATATATTTCTATCAAAACATCCATAAAGTTCTTAATTTTTTAAAATTTATTTATTAGAGTGGTTTCTAACCTTTGCACAGTACTGTATATTATTAAAATGTCAGTACAGCATTTCTCAGCAATCCCTTAATGTGCATAACGCACAACTTTTCAGTCCAGCTCCCGTTACTGTATCATGTGTTTCCCAGGCAATTAGAGAAAGACCCCCTGGGTTGACCCCTTTTACTACAGATGCCGTGCAGTTGGAGACTGCTGACCTAATTTAGTCCCCAGCACTGTTTTCATTCAACTGACTTTGAGCGGAAGCGCTATCATAAGTTCACAATAACCCTTTATCTGAACGTATGAAGAGGCCATTGTGTTGGATCTCTGGTGGCTTCATATGCTAGGGGGATACATACAGGCCAGAGACTTGCATAGCATTCCTGAACCGTCATAATTACTGTAAGCATGTCTGTAATGGAGAATTGGACATGAGAGTCATTTCACTAACATTCCTTTTAAAAAATCTCTAATTTTTCTGAAAATGTTATCAGATTTTAATTTAATTGATTGGATTAACATTAATCAGTGGAACTGCTTTATGCTGTTATGTAAAGAGCTTGGCGTACGGTTTGCAGGGAATATTACACATGCCTTGTGTTTAAACGTATTCCTCTAGTGAATAACATTCCGATCGTATCTGAGTGAAAATAAACAAAGAGAGAGATATGGAGGCACAATTCAGGAATCTCTGCCATCTATAAATAAAGTTGCGTTCTGGTCAAAGAAAACAAGCTTGGCTCAGGGCCCTACAACGATTTGATATGACTCATATGATATGAGCAAGACTGCTTTAAATTGACTTCATTGTCCCGGATTGACCTTTCCGTGGCAGGAACATGGCATATCTTGGTGTACTGTAGAGAATCATTACAGTCTCATAAACGGTCCAAGCATTGTCCTTAGAGGTTTATTGCAACTGAGAAGGAAAGTGTGATCCAACTTTGATTCAGATTCGCCCTTGCTTTGTCATTGTAGTGCCTCAGAGACTTTTGAGCCACTGCTCTCAACAGTAGCGATTTGTGATGAAATTGAGTTGACAGGATTCCATAAAGGCTAGAGAGCACTGTTGAATTTAGTCTGAATCATAACTAAATCTGCGTTAACTTGTTAAGAAAAGATCATTATGGCTGGTTTCCCATGGGTCAGGAATTCCCCTCCAAAAGTTTCCAGAAATTTAAAGCATGCACTTTATACGTGTGACTGGCAATTAAATATGTATTGACTTAATTATTAAACGTACCCTCATTTCTCTATAGCCTCCAGCAGTATCTGAAGTGCCTGATCTGCATTACTGCGCATTGCTTCAGTGCGTGTTTTGTTTTGCGCATGCCTTATCCTTCAAAATGAAAAACGGATTGACCTAGTGCTGCGCATTGGCCTTTGTATTTTCGTGCCAGTGAACACAGACCTGAATTTGCCCTCAAGGGATCACTAATGCGTCCTATACATGTTGGTGGCCTACCTTTTTAAAGCACATGATCAATAAAAGCCAAATACCCTCTAATGTGTTTATGTACTTTAACACAAATTGCGATGTGCCTTGAAGTCATGTTATATTAATCACATACATTCTTTGTGTCTTCCCTTCTTCAGCCTGCATGTAGCCGCCACTCGGGGTCAGGCAGAGTGCCTAGCTGTCATCCTGGCCCATGGAGCTGACGTTTCTGTAGTTGATGCTTCAGGTTAGACTCAGTGGTGCTGCTTTCCGTTCTTGTTTCCTGTGTTATGGAGTTCTTTTAATCCAAAAAGTATTATTTTATTTTTTTTTTTTTTTTTTGGAGCCTTCTCTTACATACCTTACTGTTAAAGTCATTGGAATCGTGTTGAATGTTACTCCTTGGGGAAATTTACTTGTACCTTTTTTTCTGTTCGCTCTAGGTTTTAGTGCTTTACACCTTGCTGCCAAAAACAACCATCATGAGTGTGCCAAAAAATTGATACAGGTAGAGTAGTGTTAAACATTTAACTCTGAATCCTAGGAAAGCTCATATTTCCTTGCTGTCCTAGCAGGAAGACATGTGATTCATTGTGTCAGTATGACCATTTTGACAGGCCATTTTTTTGTAGCCACTTAATTTGTGTTTATGTGAAGTAACAAGGGTTGTTAAAGCAGTCATACTGTGTATATATAACTTTTTCAGTGCTGGCAACTCATTTTAATAGTTTGTTCCTTCAGACCATCCATAGTAGCGCAGGATGAATGCCAGCTGCTCATATTGCTGTGATAGAAACCACAATTGAAGCCCTTATTTGGCCAGCTCTTTTTGGAATGTGGAGTATGTTGCAGCATGTACTCCAATATACATACCTGAGCTTCATATCTGATAATTCTGTGTTCAAAGTGTTTGATTGCTTTATCATATACACTATGGCCATTGTCAGTACCTTAGTGTGAAAACATACCAGGGGATAATGATGGGGATATTATTCTCACTTAATTCCAGTTATATGTTGGTGCACTGTTAATGTGTTTTGGAGGTCAATATGTTTTTCTGTGCACACTCTGAAGCACCAGTTCTGTTAGCCTCCCTGTTGTGTAAGCACTGCATGGTTAACTCAGCGTGAGCTGTTTGGTGTGAGTCTTGTGAAAATTTGAACAGCCCACACGCTGCCTGCCAGCACACCTGGTGGCTTCTGTGGGTGTGTGACTAGAGCTATCTGAGAGACAAATGGGTCTCCATTCTCTGCTCCTATTGCTGCTGCTGGAGCTGCAGAGATTAAAAGACCACTCTGCTCATGGCTACTCACACATCCCTGCTCTGCTGAGTTCACATCTTGTAGTAATATGAGGCTTTTCATGGATACTGGGCTGCAATATGGACGAAATACCATATGACAGTTTTATTCCTCCCTGGTATGTTTTTGATACACTTTTTTAGTACATTAAAATACATTAGTATCCTAATGTGATTTAATGTTTGGCTTGTGCTCATTTGGAGAAAAATACATGCTGTGCACAGGTCAGAGATCTCCGGTCAAACACGTACAAGTTAGTGACTTTTTTCAGGAGATATTTTATGAGGAGATGAGAAGCTAATCCGCTGGCTCATGGAGGGGAATAAAAATAAGTGAGGGGGTGGGGGGGGGGGGGTCTTAAAATGGAGTTATTATTAAGCCTCAGAGAAAATGGGATCACAGAGGAACTGGGAGACTTTCAAAACAATCACATAAGCAGTTTTTAAAGCTTCTGTATCATCTTTGAGAGTGAAGAAAATCAAGCTCCACTGGCATTAGATCTGAAACAGATTACAGGTGTTTCTGGTCCTCCTTCCACTGTGGGAAGACGGCTCAAAGCTATTGGCCTGAAAGGATGTGTATTTGTCGAGGCCAGTGTTTCTCAGCCCTGGTCCTGGAGGCACCCTGCCCTGCAGCTTTAATGGATTTCCTGCTTTAACACACCCCCTGCAACTCTGAAAGGGCTTGTTAATGAGCTGATAAGTTGAATCAGGTGTGTTGGGAGCAGGGAAAGCACTAAAATATCCAGGGTGCCTCTAGGACCAAATCAAGCAAAGAAGCTGCTGGTGCTTTCAGAACGGACTGACCACCCCAGAGCACGGACATCAGTGTCACTGCATATGTTTGAATTGTGAGAAGCATAGAATACTTCTGAGAATGAACTTCGGAGGTCTGGAAAAAATAGCCCTGCAGAAAATCTGAAAGGGCATCTCTCAAGAAGAATGGAAGCTCTCCTAAAGGCAAAGGGTGGAAACACTAAACACTGAAGCAAATTAGTTTTTTGATGCTTTTGTGTCATTTCATTTTTTTTGACACTGGAAACTAGAAGGTAAATAAATGCAAGGTGGTCTGACCTCTGCACAGCATTTGTTTGTTGGATCCAGTAAATGCCTCAATTAGTCCAACATGCAAAGAATGGCCATGAGTGGTCAGAATGCTCACAGCACACAGTGAGAGATTTGGTGATTGGCTAGCGGTTCATTTGCAAGTTGCAGATATCTGTGATGTTGGTTCAAAAAGACCAACATTGTGAGAACAAATGATATTTTGTTCACCCCTGATGAATTTTAACCTTCATATGAACATTAAAGTTTTTGATGTAACTCATGATGCAGATGTCCAAGTAGAAGCAGTATTTCTCAGCAGTTAAAAATAACTTTTGTATGACTAGTTCCTCATGCATGCATCCTCTTTTCAATGCAAACACAATTGTCCAACAGAAATCATGCCAGAAATGAAATTGGGAAGATTGCAATCAGTTGGTCCTGCGGTCTCCAGCTTGTCAGAAAATTGCACATGCCTCAGCCTAGCCGGCCCTTGTCTCATGCATCCATCTATTACTTATAATTACTGGCTGTCAGTGATCACAGTTAATGATATATACACACTGGGTACATCTGTCAGAGCCAATTAGTTGTTGAAGTCAGATCTGATACATTATAGCACTTCTGTTCTGTTAATGCCAGTCAAAAAAAGGCCTGTGCCTCTTCAGACATTAAATTTGGACTGATAAACTGTTAAATGTTTAATGGGGGTGTGCCATTAGCTGTCTTTTCAAAAGATATCCTGCTCACTTTCAGGCAGCTCTTTTTTTTTAATTTTTTTTTTTTTATTATTAAATCTAAAGTTTGCTACTGTTATTTCTTGGGCTCTTTGGGCCAAAAGATGTTGTATCTCTCAGGGGAGCTTTTGATGTAACACTGTGTTTCGCCCTGCAGAGCAAATGTGTGGTCGATGCTGTAGATGGTGCTGGGAGGACTGCTCTTCATCATGCAGGTAAGAGACTTGATGCATTCAAGGCCAACGCGTGTCTAGACTTCATCATGCGGTTTGGAGTGGAACTTTTCGTTTACTTTTTCTTTCAGTGTAATCAGTAGAATGGATGTCCCTGTATTGTTGCTGTCTTCTTTTTGATTGCTTTGTTTAGGCCTGATAGCTCTCAGCAGGACTCCCTCTTTCCCAGCACTGAAAGAACTATTATTTAAGCATGACTGTACCAGACTGGCAGTCAAAGACAAGTGAGGTCATAAACGTCATATTTGTTTAGAGGTCTTTTCTGTTCACCAGTTGCTCCCCAGCAAGCCGGTTCCTCCCTGCGTAGAAATTGTTCAGCGCTGGCAAAGTCACATTACCTCTGCTGATAATTAAGCATTTTGTCCAGCTGTTTTGTGTTTGCTCCATTTGAAGCCAAAATGGGCAAAAATACAGAATGGAGCTTGGAGGGCATTTAGCTGTCTGGAGACTAACCTGCTTCTGACAGGATATCATTTAGTGAAAGGGGTAAAGTGAGCAAAGAGACCTCACAAATCATGTTTTCTTTGCATCTACAGGGGAAAGAAATGCCACCTGTGTGCCTGTTGAGGATAATTGCTGGCTGCTTTTCAGCGCGTAGGATATGGATTAGTATGAGATCACTCTCTATATGGGAATGTTTCAACATTTGTTCACAGTAATTACTGTATTAGGAGTGGGGTCTGAGCTCTTTTAAAGGGCACCATCATGAAAAACTTTTCTTTCCTCTTTTGATGTGGTGTGTAGGCATTGTTAACATTTCAAAAGGTATTGTTCACTCTCTATTCCCTACAGTTCATATATGAAAATGAAGCCTGAAATGATGGCTGTTTTTTTGAACAGGGCTCAATTAAAGCTGGACAATATGACAAATGTTGTCATCGTTATCATGATGAATTACCTCCAAGTTTACTTTGCATTTCATGGATATTGTCAGTATAATTCACAACTGCGTGTTTGATTTAGATTAATTGCTAGAGCATAGTTATAGTCATGTATAAATGTATTCTGTACCTGATTTCATGTCAAGAAAAATAAATATTGACACGTTGTTGTATCCTAAAAAACGTCCTGAAGTTGTAATATTACACTATATTGCCCACCTCTAAGCACAGTACAGGGCAGTCAATGAGAACGGAGATCAGTTATGTTCATGTTTCAGTGTTAAAGGCACAGTTGGGGGAAAAAAAGCCTGTTTTGGAAATAGATAAGTAAATGACCACTGTTTTAAATGTGCTATAAAGTGAACCTCGGGGGAAAAATCAAGTGCAAGAAATACACAGCTTCTTTAATATTTCCAAGTTTAGCAGAAAGATTTGAAGTTCCTGTTCTGTTCTCTCTTACAGCTGCCAGTGGAAGCGTTGTTATTGTTCAGCTTCTATGTGAGCACAGATGTCCTGTAAATCTCAAAGATATGGTATGTATGAAGTGCTGTTTTTTTGTTTGGTTGTTTTGTTTTGAATTAGCAGTGTTCATCAGTACACACCCTTGCTGTTCTCCACTCTTCGTTTGACATCGTTTGACTCGTTGCTAGCTGCAGACCAAATGTGCCTGTGGTCTACCTCAGACATGTGCAATAACAAGCACACAGCCACTCGCCGACTATGTTCTCTTGGGGTTAGGTTCTGTGTTTTGGCTGTGGTGATTTGAGTCTCCCAGTGGCAGACATGAGGTCTCCATGAGAAGGAGATTGCCATGTCCATTTTTCCCCCCTTTCACCCTTTTGTTGGGCATTAGGCCACTTGTTAAGCTTTTTCCTGTCTCGTTTCTGCCAAGAACACCGATTCTCATTGTAATGATCCACACTTTCCCCTCCTGTCTGTGGCACTGACCTTATTTACTTTGCTGCACACAGAGCCACAGTTGAGTCAGCATGTGCAGCCTTGCCCTTAATGAGAGAACTGTGAGTTAAATAACTAGAATAGACTCGAATAAATAGGTTTTTCCATCTCTCCCTTTGTGTCCATTGTAAGTGCCAGTAAAATAGGTTGGACTTGTTTTCTTATTATACTCCATTTAGTCCTTGAATTAACATGATTGCGAAGTGGTAAAGTGGTGGTCTGACCTGTTTTTCTGATGCAATGCCTGAGAAATGCTTATACTGTGACAAATTACTTTAACAGGGTCCTTTGAACTTGAGTGTGAGTTGGAAACAGAAAGTTGTACCCTAAAGTCTCCAACTCTCTGACTTGAATGTATTTCAAAGTTTGGCTGAGAGGTAAATTGGCCCTAAATAACCATTAATTTCATGCTAGGTACAGTACTGTGCAAAGATCAGAGACCACCATCATTCTTTTAATCTTCGTTCAGATCGAAGTTATTCAATGCCAGGGAAGATGCAGAAAACATGTTTTCCAGAAAACTACTCAGAAGCCTGAACAAGTAAATATCAGATTTTTATAATTTAGCGTGTTCATCCTTGGCCTCTGTTGCAGTTCCTGTTGTTTTCTGGAGACTTAAAAAAAAAAAATAACCTATTGTTTTCTGGGGACTTTATTTCAGTGTCATGTGCATTTAAACCATTTCCGTGCAGGAGTAGGACAACATATACATGTAGAACTTGCAAATTAATAGCCTGTATAAATAAACCTACAAAGCAAATCCTCATTCAGATTCCTTCATTAAATTCATTAAGTGAATTCAGTAAAGCACAGTGTATAGGGTAGGTGGCAAAAATACACCTCTCCGCTTCACGCGGTAGTGGAGCTTAATCTGTTTCGGTGGTCTAGCATGGTTGTTAGGAGTCTCATTTTGTTTATCTAATATATTTTTTTGAGCTCCAGTTTTGGAAACTTCTGTTCTTTCCATTTATGTGGCTGTAATCTCTTCAGAAATAGCCTTTACTAATGAAGGGCTTGTACTTAATGGCCATTTTGAATGGAAATCAAATAAATGAAAGGTGGTGTTTAGCTTTTTTATTTATTTATTTATTTTAAATAGTGTTGTATTTAAACCACTTCACTTACACTGTGAAAGTTGCTAATGATTCTGGCCCAATAAGCACATTACAGAGCCTCTGAATGCCTTGGTCTTTAAATCAAATTGTTACCCTCTGTCTACGCTGTTGTGCACAATATCCAGCACCATGAGCTCTCTTTATTCTCCTGCTTGCACTCCAGTCAGGGATGGAACTCTCCAGGCTATGCTCTTAGCAAAATCAAAGAGAACCGGAGTCGTGTTAAGAGTAATACTGTAGACTCTAGTCTGTAGTCATTCTCAAAGACAAGCTTTGCACATTCGTTTCTGTTGTCTCCCTCCTACGGCCATGCTGTTGTTTTGATCTCAGTACCTGCTCTCTGCTGGAAGTCAGAAACTTCAAAACGTGTACTGCTGTGATGCCTTGCTGGGATCAGACGATTACAGTTGAGCTTTGATGTCTACTGATAAAGAACTCTGGGAATTCCTAGGGCGGATCCTGGTGCTCAAAAGCCAAATTGGTCAAAATGACAAAGCTGTAGAGCAGTGATGCATTGCTGCCCACACAGAGGCTTTTTTTTTTTTCCTAAGCCAGTTTTGCATTTTGCCTCTTCATCAGTTAACAAACTGGCCAAAATTCCCGCTTGAGGCATTTAGAACATGAAGTATGCATCTGGAATACATTTCCCTTTTATGGTTAAAGGATTTATGCAAACATGCTTATTTCTATCATGCCGTGTTTCTTATATGGTTTTGAATAAATACCAGAACACATTTCTAGGGAGGTTGTAGAGTCTGTGTGGGAGGACATTATTCTTACCTCTGTTATGTTAATCCTCCAGGTGTTCACAACATTAAAGAGTGCCAGCTCTTTAGATGGCAAACATAAGTTCTTTGAAAACCAGTTTTGCTTGTGTTTAGTCAGTGCTGATGAAATGATGTGGTTTTACTTTCTTAGTTTGTGCATAGATAGTGTTGACCGTTCTAAATTAAAGGCCTGATCTATAGCTAGTAACCACAAAAGCTAATTTTACCATAATTGAGACTGTCGAAGTAGAACTGAGCTAAAAGTTCATGATGAAGTGTCGTACATGGTGTTAAAAACAAACACCACTATACCGATGTGTAATGGTCTGAAAATAGCCTGTCAAATCGCTGACTGGCCCCTCCCTCAATGTTGGTTTAAACTGTGGCCATAACATTCCCTGGCACTTCATGTCAAGCGCTAGCATTTCACATGGCTTAAATGTCAGATTGTTAAATTAGTCACCCAGCTCTGGAGTTCTTTCCAGTACAGATGCCAGACCAAACTTACTTTATATAGGACTGTCCTTAATCATTTTGTTCTTCACACTTTATTTGAGCCATAATCAATTTCTCCAAATCCCAGATCTGCATTCTGCATTTCCAGATTTAAAACTCGTGCAGCTTTGCAAGTACAGCTCTTCAATGCAGGAATGTGGTGATGGCACTGCTTAATAAATGAAGGCCTTCTTACACTTGGAGACTTCAGTCACACTTTACAAGACTTTGAACATGTGCATACCTACTAAAAAACAAGCTTGCATGTGCCTGAACGTACTACACAAAGCTTACCTTTGCCTAACAGGGTTTCGGTGCCCTCACACCAAGGTGGTGAAATCCACACCATGTTGTTAGAGTTGAATTTGAGAAGTCAGACCGGCCCCTCCTGGGCCATAGAATGTAGTGAGAATAAATAAACCAGTGGACAAACATTATGTGATCAGGGCACATACTTTACCTTGAAAACTAATCACATTGATGCCACTGTAGCGGTTATTTATGTGCAGTGAACAGCATTGTTATGTGCTGTTTTAAGATTAATGACTGGTCACAGATGGCTGCATGTCTAAATGCGTTCATACCTGAGTGTGCCGAGTTGAGGCTAGGCTTTCATCATGTCACTGAGTGCATGTTAAAGCCCAGCTCAGGCTTTTTAAAAGTGCTTTTGATGAGGTGTCACTCTACTGTTCTTGTCTAATTGGCAGAACCCGCTGTGTCCTTGGGAGCAGGAGATGGGACAGCTTTTAATACTGTCTTTGAGGTCTCTGCCTAGCTGGGGAGAACTACTTTTCTGAAATGCTTGAAATCAAAAGATACTGAAAGGAAAATGAGACCGTCTCTTTGCTCTTTACACGTCAGCCTTAATTGTCTGTCGCAACTCCTTGTTTCCTTTTTGAGTGTGCTGATCAATTATAAATGGCTGTCTTCATCAAGTGTTGCATGATTATGATTTTGTGACTTCATGCATTTTTTTTATTTGTGTTAGAATTTGACAATTCAGAAAATAAAACCTGAATCTAAGGAGTTCATCTTTTCACTGTCCTTCCTGTAGGATGGATACACGCCTTTGCTGTTGTCAGCTAGACATGCACACGCAGAGGTGTGTCGCAGTCTGCTGGATTGGGGAGCTGACATCAACGTCTGTGATAAGAATGGCAGGTGGGACCTTCCTTTAGAACTACTGATGGAATGTAATTCTGCTGCAATTCTAGTTAGCTATTTTGATTATCCATTGTACTGTATGTAAGCCAGAGACCGCCTTTCATTAAGTTAACTCCCGGTCCAAATGACCATGATATTTAAGGGGACCTATTATGCTTTTCTATGTTTGTTTAGTTTGTTTGCCCCCCCCCCCCTTCCTTTTAGTGTGTTATGTAGCTTTTTGAAATCACTTTTCCCAGCTGCCTGAAACACCTTTTTGGAATTCCTGCCCTTTTCTCAGTGACATGGTCACAACATCTCATAACACAGTCCTTATTGCCGCATACCGGCAGGTTTGGCTTGTCTTCTCACAAAGCGGAGAGCTGAAAAAGTAATAATTTATTACTTGCTACTCTAAACGTCTTGCTCCAGTCTAGCTTCTGAAGCTGGATCTGTTACAACAGCTTGTTCTGCCTGACTTTCAGTATCAGAGTTTGTCTCAAACTCGTATGCCATTGCAAGAGTAGCACACATAGCAGTGTGGGGGCAGAACTTATCCAGGGCAGAATCCACCCAGTCAGAGCAGAGTGAACTGACCAATCAGAGCACACTGTGCTCATCAGGAGTCTGGGCTTAAAGACGCAGGAGCAGTGGAAAAACTGCTACCTAATGGGCATCTTGAGTGGAAATTAAATAATTGAACAGTTAAATTAATTTCGGCACAGTACTGTGAAACACACACAGAAAACTAAGTGCTACAGCATTCACAATAAAAATTAATATTTGATAAAATTGACTAAAATATACTTGTGCTTAATTGGCCCTTTTAACTTTTGTACAGTATTGCATTAATGGGGCTAATTTCTGTCCGAAATAGAGTACAGTTGGTGATACCTTGCTTTATTACACCAAATCAGTTGTTGCAGTGAGGTATGTCCCAACTTAAGCGGTTAAGTCATTGATGTAAATCCTGCAGGACGGCTGTGATGCTGGCCAGTGAGAGCAGCTGTGCTCCTGCCGTGGAGGTGTTGGTGCAGAGAGGAGCAGACCTGCTCATGGTCGATTCTCTGGGCCACGACGTCCTGCATTACACCAAACTGTCTGGCAGCAGTGAGGTCCGCGCCCTCATCACCGCTGGCCTCCACCGGCAGCAGTCTGAACCAGGTGATTCCTCCTTCTAATGCACATTAGCTCTAGGAAAAGCAACGGCATTGTGTTTTCCCATCTTCATTTTTCAGTTTTTACGAAGGATCATCCGATATCTATTGATAAACATCCGATTCAAAAGCCAAACCATGTTCGTGGTGAGTTGTGCAGACTGAGCCAAGTTTCCTGAGCTACAAGCAGCATGAGTCACTGAGGCTGAATGTGTAGGATTGGAAATTACATTTTCACAGGAATGTTCTTAATGCCTTAGAAAGTGTTCTCAAGGTAAGAGCTTGGTTTAGGGCAGTGAAACAAAATGTCTTCAACTGTTTGCACTCAGAGCATGGCTAAGAAAGCTTTTAATAGGAGTGAAGCTGTAGGGGCAAAACCACATAGCCTTTTGTGAATGATGGGCTCTTGACAGATATAAACCATGAAACGTGCAGGTGAAATTCTGATTGATTGTTAGAACTACTGTTGAAGTAGAGAATCATAAGCTCTCACAATGTGCTCTGTGCTCTTGTCTCTCTGTGGTAAAACAAGACACATGAGACATCCTTGAGCTATTTGCTGTGTTCATCTTTTCTTTTAAGAAGTTCTCACCCTTAAAAGAACTGTAGTGGGTGGAATTTCACGAGCAGTGTCTTTGAGCCGTATTGTCATTATTTTCCCTCTTTTGGTCAAAGCGGTGTGCGCATCCCCTGCTGTTCGCTCAAGCCTTGTAGGCTCAACATTGCCATCTTGTGGTGGTCAAGTAATGCCTTTTACGTTCTCAGCCTGTGCCAGGAGAATTGCCACTATATTGAAAGATGGAAAGATGAATACAACCATAATTACAATAGGGAGCAATGACATGGCATTTTATTTTTCATACTCCCTTTTCATCCTGCCTGTGTTTATTTTTTTTCCTTTTTTTTTTTTAATAAAAGCAGATAAGAATTCAAGCAGAACACCACAGGTAAGCTGTTTGTTTCCATTTATTTTTTCAGTCATAATAATTTTCTTTTCTGATTTACATCTCTTTGAGTTTACAAATAATTGTTCCTCTAAATAAGAAAGTACACAGTTGATCAATATTAAGATCATTCTTTTCAGTCTCTGTAGTTGCCCTACTGAGCTCTTCCAATAATGTGCTATAATGTCTAGATAGTTCTTCTATTGTTAAAAAATAAATAAATGAATAAAATCTCTACTGCACTTTTAGCAACATGCATGAGCATGTAACCCACACTGTAGATATGAAACCTCCCTGTTAAATTCTTGTTATTTATATTGCTCTTTTCTATTACTAACCACTCTAAATCCTCTGGTTTGCTCTCTTTTTTATCCTCTCTTTTCACTCTCTAACTCACACAATCTCAGCATGATCATGTGGCTAAATTAAATGAAGAGAGAAGCACAACCCCCAAAAAACGAAAAGCACCCCCACCTCCTATTAGCCCAGTCCAGGTAAAGGCATATGTGCTAAGTCTATCTGATTGTCTGTATCTGCAATTATCACTGCTCCTCCTGACTGTTTGCATCAGTTTGTGTTTCAGTAAAATTGGACCACAGTGGAAGTAAATGACATCAAAAGAAGCTGAATGGCTTTTTCTAAAATCTGAAACCCTGAGAATGAATAAATCTGCTCCAGTCTTGGCAGCAGTTTTATGTCAGGCATATACTGTATAATGTTATTCAGTCATTGTCTCAAAGAACTAAGAGCTATAAAAAAAAAAGTACTGTCCGTCTCTATTAGACAGTGTTTTCATATCAGACTATCAATAGGTGTGATTTATTCATCTTAGTGTTTGGTGTGGCTTTGTCTTTGTATGTTTAGTTTGGCTTTTCTTGTTGTTTGCATAATTTTTTTTAGTTGGCTGGCATTGTGTCTCCACCTTATTTGACCCCAACTGAAACTCCAGTATCAAGTAAAAGTGATTCATCCAAGAGGTTCAATTACAAGGTAAGGTACACTGCGGGCACCTAAGCCATACTTATTGATTTTGTGCTACACTGAACAGCACCTTCCTAAGGGAACTGCTCCTTTGTGCCTCCATTCTTGTCACTTTTTCACTGTACTTGTGATTTTTGCAGGAAGAGGAACTGAGGAGTGTGGCAATGAAAGAGGAGATAGAGAAGCTGCAGGAGGAGAAGAGTATGCTGCTGGAGACCATTGAAGATCTGAAGCAGATTATGGAGCAGACTGAGCCCAAGGCGAGTACAGCACAGCCCTTTAATATTCCCTCATGTGGCTGCTGCTTTGATCCTCAGCCACTCGCTCTTTCTGGAACCCATTTAACAACTGCAACTACTGGCCGTAGCCAGGTAAAGGACCTTGCTCAAGGGAACACGACAGCAGGCCTCTCTTGTCCGTAGCTCTAAAGCCAGCCATTTTGTTTTTGGATTAAACCAGTTCCATAAAGGTCTAACCTTGCATTTCAGCAGACCAATATTTGGGATCTGTATCCTTTTCCCTCTACCATGTTAATGGAAAGTCACTCTAAAGCTTTGCATGGTGCATGATGTTCAGTAATGACATTCCTTCAACTCACCGGTTGGTCAGTCCAGCTTTGCCATGATCATGCCGTGTGATCAGAGCATCAGTGTGAAGACAGGTTGAATGCTTTTCTTAGTAATTTTGTGAGATTTTCTGCCTGAGACCTAATAAAGAGGTATTTTAACGTAAGCTCTGTTTGGTTTCCTGTGTTGACACAGACAGAGCACTGTGGGAATGCAGAGTCAACATTGATTGCAACCTTGCAAGCAAAAGTGGCCTCCCTTTCCTTAGAAAACCAGCAGCTTGCTCAGATAATTAAGGTAATTACTTTACAGAAGAACAGAACTGATCTTTTATAGCATGATTTGAGCTGTAGAGAGAATGCGAAGAGATGGAATGCAGGAATTGTTTATTGCCATCTGGACCTGCTCATTGACTACAACTAGTAATGAGTACAAACAGACCTCCTGGTCATTTCATGCGACTTGTGTCTGGATTTTAACCTGCTTGTTAGTCAAATGTGTCTCTGATTAGGGGCATGATGTGCAAATCAACTCTATACAGCAACCAGTCATCTGTGTGCTTCGTTTTGCCTGTTGCGTGTTGTTCAAAAATGATTGTTGCCCTTAGAAATCACAATTCTGCACTGCGTTATTCATGTTTACAAGAGGACTGCTGCTGTGATTAGATTGGTGTATTAGTCATCGCAGTCATGGGCCATCTGCGCTAAAACAATATATATTGCAGCCAGAGAGTGAATAACGATGAAGCAAAGTAATGCTTAAAAACATTAGCAATTTCTTTTAACCTGCTTGCTCCACTGAAGGCTGCTAGGGCTGCATGATATGATATGATATTCATGAAAGCTGTCAAAAGTCACAGTGATAAGAGAAGCAATCTTTTAGGATGAAAGTCCAGTGCTGGAGCGGTACAGCTAAAAGTACAACCTTACTAAAGCAACGTTCACCAAAATAACAATAATACTAATAATAAAAAAACCTAATAGCTACTTACAGTATAATTTCTGTGAGTGGGACTGGGCTGGGCAATATGACGGTTATGAAGTTTATCGTTGGTTTGTGATAACTTGCGTCACAATATGCTTTTCTAAGCAAATCATGGATACTGTCAGTATTTGAACACTTCCTAACTGCATGTTTGGTTACAAAACAAGCATAATTACTCCAGTTTAATTGGATTTAGTGCAGAATAATATGTGAAATGTTGATTACAAATATTCAAATTTTCTTTTAAATGAGGCACATCTTTTCTTATCTGTTCAATCGTATCAGACAGCAGAAAGACTACAAAGTGTGACCCTGTATGTTGTGAAAAGTGAAGTTCTTGGAAGTTTTTGTCATAGCTTCCAGTTCTAACTGAAAGACTGAGAGACATTCAGTCAGCATTTCCTGAGCAGGCTACAAAGCCTATAAAAACAAATCAATTATGTATTTAGACCACCAAAAGTAAATATACATTTAATTCCTTAAACTCCTTATGGTGATGCAGGTATGTTGTGGCAGCAGCCATTACTGCTTCACACATTTTACACGCAACACTGAGAGTGAGAGTAGTAATCACATTTTAAGGGGTTTTTATATGCAAGTAGTTTTTGGGCTTTGCATGTAGATTTTGTAAGTGGCTGAATGGTTAAGTTTGGTTCTCTATGTGGGCATTTAGTGTTCAAACCCAATCCAGGGAAGTTCTCCATGATCTTCTAACAGTGTGTTCCACCATTCTACTTACATAACTTCTATCACTGCAGCTCATGTGTGTTTTTCACAGACACTCATATTGCAATAATTATCAAAAGTACAATTTATCATGCAGCTCTAAAGTCTACTGAATCAAGCTCTGTGGAGTAGAACTGAACGAACAGTGATTCTTCCGGAATACCACCTGAAGTGGTTCAAGCGATCAAATTTAAAACCTGCATTTGTATGTGGATGATGTCTTACTGGATATAATCCTGATATTCAACACACCAGATACTGAAATTAGCTGGTGTAAATGGTGTCAAATATTGTAACTTTTAATGGAGCATCACAAAATGGACATACTACTTTTTAATGTATATATTGTTTTTTGTTTTTCTTTTCCTCTTGCTGGACAGAAGCGTCCAACTCCTCAAGGTGAAGAAGGCTGTGAGGACTCGCGCCCAAACAGCTTTGACTCCAATGTCTCTTACCACTCCACTCATGCAGACTTTGATTTCTCCAGTGACCTCCACTGCCAAACAGGCGATGAGCAGGAGCTATCTGAAGTTTCTGCTTTGGATAAGAGTAGTCTCAGAGATGAGGCCGAGCACATGAAGGGGGGTAGCGAGGAAGAAATCCTGCTGCTTAGGGATGCACTGCAGAGTCTGCAAGTGAAACTGCAGGAGTCAAGGCTGGAGAATCACTCCCTGCAGGCCAAGCTCAAGCCAAACTCTCACACAGAGGAAATTGGAAATGAAGGCATGTTAGAAAGTGTGGCTGAACTGAAGGCCAATCTTGCAGATACGCAGCAAAAGTACCAGGATGTATTGGAAGAGGTACAAGCTCTCAGGGCAGAGAGGAGAGCAGGAGCTGCAAGTCAAGGAGAGGATCAGGTGGTGCAGAAGTTTCAGTATTTAAAGGGCTGTCTTGAACAGGAGGTCAAAGACCTGAAGGCAAAGGTTGCCCAGTTACAAGAGGAGAAGACGCACAATGCTTCTTTGATAAAAAATCTGGAGGCTCGTCTTCAGAGTGGTTCCATGGGGGAGGATGAGCGTCAGGAACTGAAGAACTCTTACAGTGTTCTGGTGGAGAACGTTAACCAGGAGAAGTCGCTGCTGATTGAGAAGTACAAGGAGGCGCAAGATGAGATCAAGATCCTTCAGCAAGCGTTACGCGGCACTGTGCCCGTTGAAGCTGCTGCCAAAGACTTTGAAGAGATGAAGACTGAGTTGGGCGAGGTTATTGAAGGACTGCAGAGGAGGCTATTGGAGCTTTCTAAATCATACAGCGAGGCCAAAAGCGAGTTGAGCACAGCCCGCAGTCACCTCCAGGCTAAAGCCTCAGAGTCCAGGGAGAGATCAGACGTGGTCTGCTTTACTAAAGAGCAGCACGAGCAAAAAATGCAAGAGCAGGCTGTCAAGATGAAGGATGTACAGAACACATTGAAGGATACTGAAATCAAGTTCCAAGCTGCACTGAAAGAGATTGCTCAACTCAAACATGATGCTGAAGCCCAGACCCAATCCTCTGTATCCCTTACAGACCACACTCAGGTTGTGGCATCCTTAGGGAATGCCATCAAGAACTTAGAAGCTGAGGTAGGGACCCTCAAGGAACAGCTCTCCCAAAAGACCTTGCAGGTGGATGCTTTGCAGAACAGGCTGACATTGGAAAAAGACGTGAACCCGGACGTTTCCGTGTCCAGGCTGGAACATGAGCAGCTACGAGAGTCCATGGAGGGTAAGGTTAACCACTTGACCAGCCTGCTTCAGGATGCCCTGAGGAAGCAGGATGAGATGGCTTTGGAGGTGACCGCTGCCTGGCAGGAGGTCAAGGATGGACGAAAGGAGAAGCAAGCAGCACAGAAGCTGGCCTTATCAAGAGAGCAGGAGAACAATGCACTAAATTCAAAGTACAAGGAGGCCCAGGATGTCATCATGCAGCTGAAGAAACAGGTGGAGAACCATGTGAGCTCCGAAAGAGACAAAAACAAAAAGGTAAGCTAGCATTTCTGAAGTTTTCTGGTCAAGAATTCAGCTCATGCACCTCACCTGTCCTCTGATTTCAAATTTATTTTTCATTTCTCTCACTCACAGTGTTTATTTTCCCTTTTTCCTTAAGATTGATGATCTGTCAAAGGAGGTTGGCAAGTTGAAAGATGCCCTTAACAGCCTGTCCCAGCTCTCATATACAACGAGCACCCCAAAAAGGCAACAGAGTCAGCAGGTTGATTCCCTACAACAGCAGATCAAGCAGTTGCAATACCAACTAGCTGTAAGTTACAAGCGTCTTTTGCATTCCTTGTCTGTGTTGTTTTGGATAAAGGTTCATTTCTTTGCAGGTGCAGAAGAGTTAGTAGTAGTTGCTGGTGAAGTGTTTCTGAAATAAATTGTTACTGGAAATTAATTATGTGTAGAGGCACCCCACAGGGACCTATTTTCAGAATTGTGGTTTTTGCCAGTTTTGCCAATGGTCATGTTTTAACAGTGCAGTATTTATAGGCTGCTTAAAGCATTTAAGTCTTTGTCGTTTTGTTCTTGTAAATAGGAATCTAAGAAACAGCACCACGAAATTGTCTCTGTGTACAGGATGCACCTCCTCTATGCTGTCCAGGTTTGTACCGAGTTTTCATATGGTGGCTCTGAATGTAATAAATCTGCAAGTTAGTCTGTTGCAGTTGTTATACAGTCAAAGGGCAATCTATAAATTATTAGGGATGCAATTATATGTTGACTGACAAACAACAATTTCTATTTAAGGGGAATGATTAATGAAGTTATAGAACATTATTTTTTTTAATTGTAGGCCATTGAGAAATGAAGCACGTGGCTACAGAAGTCGTCGTCTGAACCATTGTTCTTCAGTGATGGCTATTAAAATTATTATTAGTAAATTCAAAAGCAAACACCCACAGGCAGTAATGTTCGGTTGATGTTTGCCTTCATAAGTGTGCTTTTATCAAGTATGTCGCTGTGGCTTAGAACGCAGCTCAGCCTGTCAGGTTTTAGATTTGAAACCACTCATATTGCAGTTGCTATTTTGATGGGTCGTGTCTTTCATTCTGGCCCTGTTGGTTACAGGGAACCCTGGCTGTTAAGACGTATAGGTCTCAGTATGGTGTACATGTCCTGGTCAATTCAGAGATCGTATAAGTCGTATAAACCAAACCAAATACTTTATTATTACTAATTGACTTCCATTTTATTAAAGTATCAAATGGTTGCTCTATCATTTAACTTATTTAACTCATTTACCTCATAATGTATAATTTCATTCAGTATTTCCAGCTTTAGCTAGAAAGTAATATGACTCTTTAACTATCTTAGTTTCTGTAGGATTGTGTCAACTGCAACTATATGACATCACAGCATCACATTGGTGGCCTGCTAGTAGAGGAATTTTTTTTTTTTTCCTTTCAGTAGTCATTTTTAACAGAGCAGTAGTTATAGGCTGTTTAAAGCATGTATGTTTGTTTTTTTGTGGGTTTTTTTTTTTGCCATATGTGTATAGTATTGGGCATTTGATGTGTGTTTTAAGGCAGTCAGAATTCTCTGTAATAATGAATTGCTGATTAATGAGGGTCAGTGATCAATTTTGCTATTAATTATAATACGCTATTACATGGTGAGAATGAAAGCAGTGAAGATTATTTTTTCTATTTTCTTACTTCCAGTTACTTGGCTTGAGTCTTCCTTGTGATGTATAATACTTACGATTATTTGTTTTGTATGTATTTTAGGGTCAAATGGATGAAGATGTGCAGAAGGCCTTGAAGCAAATTCTGATGATGTGTAAAATGCCTACGGAGGCCAAGTGATGGCGCTATTAGTCAACCATGTACTGCCAAAATAAAAGTCGTGTAAGGAAACTCGTACTTGTATTCAGGATAAATCCAGTTAAACTTTTTATTCAGTGGAACAGCATCTTATTTGGTCCTTTCAACGACTGAAGACAAAGTCAAATGAAATCATTTGCTTCTACACATCAACAAGCACCTAATCAGACAATCAGTTTCGTAAGACCCATTCTTTAAAGTGATGTTACATTTCTATATTGTGAAAAATCAAAGTTTGTGATGATTCGTCTTGTCAGAATTATTTTCATAAATGCCTTTCAAAATCAGAACCCTCAAGCACAATGCACATGTTGGTCTTTTTTGTCTGCAGAATGTTTTTGTTCATGAACAGCTTATACTTGATGAAGCAGAGCGTGTACTTTGTCTTATAAAAGCCAGACATGTTGCAGTGTCTGCATGCTGTGAAAGATGTTATTGAAGTAATGTGCTGTAACATACTTGTTTTTTTTTTTTGGTAACCATTAGACTTATGTACTCATGTAACAAATGCACTTTCCTGCAGAGCTTTTTTAATGTCAGCTGGAGTTCCCTGCCATAGCCAGGACACAATAAAACTGTGTCCGTGTGCCTATGCTGATTTGTAATACCCTTTATACAGTGTAGGTCAAAGTAGCCTTCAGAATATTAGCGCTGTTGGAATAAGACCTTGAATCTCCAAAATGGTAACTTTAGAGGAGGAGGGGGGAAAAATGTTTGTAGCATTAAACAAAATCTTACTGTATTCACTGCCTGGCCAAAAAAGCTGTTTGGATTTAAATAAGCAAGTGGTTAAAAGTGTTTGATGAGAAATCATGGTACTGGGACTGAACGGCCTCACTTGACTGAATGGGGGAAAAAACAGCAAGATTGAACTCTGGAGCAATAAGAAAAGGACATGTAGTCTGATGAGTCCAAAATGTACTCTGTTCCAGAGTGATGGGTGTGCCGGGTTAAGAGGGGACGTACATGAAGCGATGCACCAATCATGCATAGTACCCACTGGACAAGACTATGATCTGGGGTTGGTCAGGTAGAGGTTCAACAACATTATGTGGCAAAAGAAAAAGTCATCTGACCACCTGAATGTACTGATTGACCAGATTATTCCTGCAGTGGGTTTTTCCTTCGCTGATGGCAGTGCCAGAATTCATGGGGCTCAATTTGTGGCAGCGTGGTTCAGAGAGCATGAGGAATCATCTTCGCGCATGAACTGGCCACCACAGAATCCTGACCTTAATCCTGTTGAAAGTCTTTGGGATGGGGCGGAGAGTGTTCCAGTTGTTAATACTGGAACTCTGGATGGAAATAAATGTTGCGTAACGTTTTTGAAACAGTGCCACAGCGATTGCACACTGTAATCAAAGCTAATGGGGTTAAATCAAATATTAGAGTGTGTGGCTTTTTTGCCAGGTAGTGTATGATGTAACATCTTATTTGTATGACCTCTTGTATTGTATCCATTTGTCTCTCAAACCATGTTAAAAAAATGATTGCAATAATGAAACATGGCAATAATAAAACCATAATGAAAATGGAGATAGAAGGTTTTATTCTGACAGTGAGGTGTATTGTTGTGTCCTCTTGTTACTCTTAAACTGTGCATTAGTTTACAAGGTAGCTTTTGTATCGGCTCATGAATCCGAGTACAGAAGGTCTTCTGACAGCACATCAAACACGTTTTTAAACTTTGAAGATATGAAATAACATCAGTGTGGTTGTGGTTTTGTCAGTGTTTTGGGAAATGAGACATTTCTTGCTGTAGCAGGCACATGGGGCAGTAGTACAAAGTTACTATACAAAGATGCACTTGTTTGTTTTACCATATAAGCAGTGCACAAAGTGGCTGCATTCTGCTATACAGAATACTGTGCACAACTTTATCACCTGCTTCTGCTTTGTTTCTGATCTATAAACCTGCTTTGAAGTATTCTGAATTGCACAGTAGCCCTTTGAAAGAATGCCAGTCATTGTAGAGCATGCTGTAGATTTATTCTTTTCATTCAGCTTACTGGGTATTGGGTTCTAGTCCATAACCTGATACTGGACGTTCGGTAGACTGATTTTTTTGGATTAAGACGCGCACATCAGTAAACAGATGAGCAAGTGTATCCTCTTTAATAGCTAGCCCAGGACAAGTTCTCCTGACACACATACAGTGAAGTAAGAGGTATATGAAGTTTCTCTCCTTCATTAATAAAGCCTTTGGGTACCTTTCATATCAGCACTGGGGAGGATTGCCAGCTAAGCTTCCTTTTGTTGCAGACTCGGTGCTTATTTCCAGGGCTGTACTCAAATTTGTTTTAACATGTCATTTTGGCTGTGCATCTTGTTTAGTCATGTCCAGCTTTCACTTGGTCACCTTTTATTTTGGAAGAAACAGAACCATCTGGGCTTTCATGTTGCTGATAGTTCATGAGCGAGAAGCTTAACACCTCTAACTTAACAATTCAAATATTTAAAGGGCCCATATCATAGAAAACTAAATATCCCCCGCACTTATTGATGAATTATATATGTAAATGCTGTTAAAGTTTTAAAATGCATCCCCAATCCATATATGACAAGGAAGTGGAATAAGAAACCATCTTTTCTTAGAATGTATTGTATTTGTGGTGATAAAACCAGTGTATTAACACATAAAGCAGTTTAGCCCCACCCAGTCATGCTAAAGAGGTTTTTCAGCCCAGGTGCTATTGAAATGAGCCTCAATACACTGCAGCCAGTCCGAACGTAGCTCATTTACAGGTATCAGTCTTCAAAGCTGACAGCCTCTTTGATTCATAGTGATCAAGATGCTGGAAGGTGGTCATGTAAAAAAAGAAATATGTCTTTGGTACATAAAACCACATCAACATCATAAATGGACTTTGGGGCGGTGGCGAATAAGAACATGTTGGGTCTTTTTAAAGTTTGCTGTTCATTTTTTTTTCAGCAGTGTTTAATAAAAGCACATCATTTGTTAAAATGTTAAGGAATGCTGGATATTGGAAATCTGAATCTGTCTACTGAATTGGTATTACGCTGATGGGTTTCATGTGTCCTGTATGTCACATGTTTTGTTTTGTTCCAGCGGTCATCTTTTCAATTAGTGTCATATTTCATAGTGAATTAATGAAGTTATTTAAAGGGGTTTCTTGCTTGTCCTTTTAGCTTGCTGGTTCGTTTTTTTTTTTGTTTGTTTGTTTCTTTGTACTAGAGAATTTTGAAGTTGCTCTGCCACATTTTTGCCTAGTCATTAAAATGTTTCTTGGTTTAACCCTGTGTGTGCTATTTGTACGCTGTTTAGTTTAAAACCTTAGCTAAATTATCAATAGAATGTGAAGAAATAACAGTTTTGGCAGCCTGTACAAGAGGTCTGTATATCATGCCTATGAGGACGGCGTATTCTACCCAGCGAGCCCTGGCCTATCTTGTCTGCAATACCCCTGTGTACCTCGGGAGGTGATAGTGAGTCACTGTAGCATGGATTCTGCCATCCGTCCAGTATAAGAGGATGAAGTAGGAGCACTCCTGCCCAGACAGTCCAGTATTCTAACCTCTTCTCAGTTATGTTGAAGGCTCTGCTGCTGGTTAGATCATTCAAGGACAGGTAGCCAGTGAAAGGATCAGTAAACGAAACAATGGTACTTGGCACTGCTGCTCGTTCCTGGTAAATAACCGTGTTTGGCAGCAAACAAAAACAGAGCCAAAGTGAGTTAACATTGGCATAGCCTTCCACCGCTGGAGATGGTGTTGGAGAGTAAAGGGATGACGTTTAATGCTGAACTTCCAGCATATTAGATGGGTAAGGAGGGAAGAAGAAGGAGGAGGAGGGACTGAGGTGGAGACCACAACTTCACCAGGTTGCGTCATCATATAAATTGCTCACTGAGGTGTAAGCGAGTATACTAAGATACAGGAACAAATCATGTGATCAATGCACAGTAATTTGCTTTTTCTGTAGTACCATCTAGTACAGGCTTAGTAATTTGGCGTATTGTTCCCTCACTCTTTTGTAAATAAAGGAGTCTGAAGTCATATGAAAACATGGTTAAAGTTTCAGCACTTACCCATCACTATCCAGTCCATACATGGGAATTGTACTGCAGTAACAGCCTGTCTAAAAGAACTTTCTGCTAAGCTGTTGCCAAGCAGTTGCTGGTATGGGAGAAACGAGGAATGAATAAATGACACATCAAGAAGTGCGAGTCAGTATGACTGTGGATTAGAATTTGGGGATCTGCTCTGAGTGAGTGTTTGCAGTTTGATGACCGTAGGTTAATGGATACATAGAGTTTAGCTTGGGCCAAGAATGAATGTGACGAGGTATGGAAAAAAGAGACAGACAGATGAGTGTGTGTGAGATCAACATTGAATTCGAGCTCGGAGGTCTGCCCTGAGATGTATGCAAGTCTGTCAGTCAACCGTAAGTTGCATCAGAAGTTGTGTACGAGCACACTATTCCCGATCAGACCGGACGTTCAGAGTTGGAACGGTGTCAATATCGTGGAAACTGCAGGTCTAGTTAGTGGATAAAAATCTCTTGACCAAGAAGAATAATACGAATGGGATAACAATATTGCAAAGCAATCCGCAACCATAATAACACCAACCATTCGTTCTGAGAGATAACGGGGGATAAAGTTGGGGAAATGGTTTTGTAAAATGAATTGTGGCCATGTTTGATGCATAAAAAGTTAGGAAAATAAAGTACTAAAAACATGCAGGATATGATCACTTTAAAGTACTTACAATATATCCAGAAAATAGGAATGGGCTATACCACTGATTTTCCTTCCGATCCGATACCAAAGCTGATACCCTGATACCGATACTGATACTGATAAGTATGTGATTTTTGACAACCACTAACGGTAAACGTGAACAAACTTGTGACAGAAAGTCTGGCATTTTAACTATTATTAATTATTATTGTGGCTATTAAATAAACTTTTAGAAACCAGGATTCTCTCTACGCCTCTTTTTTTAAATAACCTTTAACAAACTTCAATTCAGTGTTGAATAATGTTCAAATGATGTGTTCAGTTAAACTAGTATTTATGTCAACTGGAAATTCAGTAACTAAGTGTGTATTCACTAGATTAACATCTCGAATAGTTACAGAGGAAGGTTCCTTTACTACACCATCACTTACAGCAGCATTTTGTTTGAGAGATATAATAAACATTCGTCGTACATAATAAATAAACCAATGATATCGATATTTTCCGCTAGAATGGATTCTTGAAAGTAAATGCTAGGATCGGAAGTACCGATATTTAGATATCGAATTATCCAGAATTTTTGTAACATTCAGTGGAATTCCTCAGATGAATGTCCACTAAAGTGTGCAGTCATGTTTGATGTGGTCAGTTTTAAACTGTACTAATTATCACCGGCTGATTGCACCCACTGGAATCCAGGCAAAGGTGCTGCATACTCACAATCTAACCTTTTGCAACATCTTTCCTGGAAGACCAATTACTGGCAATAGAGCCCATCTGTTAGCGTCTTGCCTTAGGGCGACTATCAGTGATGATTAATTGTGTGGAATAGAGAGAAGCCACAGCAGGTGAGCCTTGAAGTAGTCTTCATAACGTGTGTGATCGGTCCTGCCAGTAGAGTTCTTTTAGCCAGTACTTCAGAAGGGAACGTATCAGCGTTTTAGTGTCTGCTGTTTGTTACTGAGACCCACCTGAGTTCCATTTCCTTTGGTCATGTTTTTAAATGATGTTATTTCGGTGAAAAGTGGCCCAGGTCATGCCTTCAGGCTTGTTCTGACCCAACAACACTGACCTGTCATCTTCAGTATGCATGTGTAGAAATCCACAGATTGGCCTGTTTTACAGTGGGGCTCAGATGTGGTGCCAGCTGAATTCTCGATAAGGTCACCGCTATACTTCCAGTGCCAACTGCATGGTTTACAGGTTCTGGCCAGCTGCCTCACCCACAGGCAGGAAATCAAATAGCCTCCACATCATAGCCCCGCACTGCCAGTCTTCTGAGATATCTTCTATCTTCCATGGATTCCTATGAAGACCAAAGCAGAGATTCATGGACGTTATTCAGGTGGATGTGATTTGGTGTGGCCCGGGTGGATATGATTTGGTGTTCATATCATGGATTTTATTATCTTAAAAATACGTTTCTAAAGCAATCAGAGAAAGGTATTCAGGAAACATTCATAAACAAACAATACAAAGCAATGCAAATTAGCAGTTACTTTAGATGACCGTTAGGAATCTAGCTGTTAAAATGTAATTCCTCTAGTATCCGGTAGGTGGCAGTATAGTAATATAAATTTGGCAGTCTGTAGTCTCTTAGACCACTCTCTTTCTGTTAAATGATAAACATCATTTAAATGTGCAATATAAGTTAACAATAAGTTAAAACTGTGTATAAGTGACTAACAAAAACACAATAACTAAATTTCTGATCGGTATAATTTTTCAGAAGTTCGTAACTCAAGGTTAAAGTGTGGGTAAACATATATATATATATATATATATATATATATAATTTTTCAGAGTTGTGAACTTCTGAAAAATACCAATCACAATTTTTTTAAGTCATTGTGTTTGATCATGATGTCATTGTTATTTTATACACAGTGATTACGTATTGTTAACTTATATTGCACATTTAAATTATATAAACAACATAACTCGATACGCTTAACAGTTTTACTTAATATTTCAATTACAATATAATGTAATCAACTATGTAGCATTAAATTTCTTCATTCTTTCTCAGTTGTTATGGAATCCTCAGTAGCTCTGTTCATCATAGTGAAATTATCATATAACATTTTTTCTTCTTTTTTTCAAGTTATTACAGCTCTTCTCTTCAGGTTTTAAATCTTCAATTTATATGGAAGTTGTGAATGTAAAAAAATATTTTTTTTGTTTTTGTTTTAGTTTTCTGTATGATTTGTGTTCTGCAGCTGCAAACGTAAATGGACCAATAGAAATGCTCCAGTGTTACTTAGTATAAATCTTTCTTTACATTAACTTACATTGAAAGCAAAGAAGAGTTTTGCCCTCTCCTGCAAAGTTACTATTCTGGATACACTTGCGTTTCTTTGAATAGCAATGATGTTAGAATCATTGTATTTGTTTATCTGCAAATGGGATTTATTTGATTGGAAACCGTTAAAATAGTAGTGTAGATCTGTCTGTGTTGATTATTTAGTCTTTAATGGGAATTCCACCAATTTTGCATAATACAATTAATTTTTGACACGAAGTGCAGCATTATAGGGAAACACATTGATTTCTTTACACTGGTAGTGATAGAAACCAGGGATCTCAATGTCTAGTAGCTGCGGTTTACATTGTGTAAAAAATTCATGATGAATGGACCAACAGAAATGCTCCCAAATTACTTAGCATAAAATCTCTTTCCCTTAACTTACATTGAAAGTGCCCTCTCCTGTAAAGATCCTATTTTGGAGACACTTGTGTTTATTTTGAATAGCAGTGATGTTTGCGAATCTGGTTTACTTTATTGGAAACCGTTAAAATAGTAGTGTCGATCTGACTGTGTTGGTTATTTAATCTTCACTGGGAATTCCACCGTTTTTGAAGGTGGCACATTGTAGGGAAACACTGATTTCTTTACAGTGGTAGTGATAGAAACCAGGGGTCTCAATGTCTACTGACAAACTATAGCCATTTTATATACCCTCCGAAATGACCAGTAAACCTAAAACTTGTCTCCTGCTTATAATGTGTAGTGTTTATAGTGATACAAGCAGTTTTCTTTGGGAACTATTGTGCCTCACATCACGCTGCATGTACCACTCTGCTCTGAATAATGCAAAAAATTCCTGTTTAAACCAAAGCTATCATCGACCAGTGTCTCAGGCATCAGGCAGCATAATTGTAACCGTTTTGGTTTTCGGACGTCTGGATCCTATCACCACTACTGCGAACAATCCTGGCTCAGTGAGTTTCTCTAGAACAGAGTATTTTACATCAAACCGCTCTGAATGGCTTTGTTTACATCTTAATCATTTTATTCAAGGAGGACTTTTGGAGAAGTGAAATTCTTCTGTAATGCTTTAATGCTCACCAAACATTTTGGTTGTGGAATATTGGGTTTGTTTGTTTGTTTGTTTGTATGTTTGTTTGTTGCCACATCAATACCCAGTATCAGGCAGAGTCATGATTATTAAAGTGTTGCGTTCAGAAGCTTATTGCTAGGTAATATTGCAGTCTGCTTGCATGTGGTAATCACTCTGTAATTCAGACGAAAGGCAAGGACGTAGTGGTAGTCAGAGAAAACGCATTACTACTCACACTGTGCATTGCATTGCATACATCACGTCTTAAGCTTGTGTCAGTGCATGTAGTCGCACCGGGGCCCACATCTGGGTAGGCCCATGATGACCAAGCCTTTTGCACCTCTTTTGAACCCTTTATCGAGGGATTTCACACCCATGACTCACGGATAGCAATGGAAACTTAATATAGTTGTACTGTTAAAGTAAATTAGAGCACAGATAGTTAGCAGTGAGTAAACAATCAAATTATTATTATGTTTCATGGAGATGGGAGCCCATAAGTTCCTGGTTACACCGCTGCATTGTAAATTGTGTTGGGGAGCAGCAGACCTTAGCCACCAAGTTGAAGCTCTTTGGTGTGTGTGTGTCCGGCTGTGTCAATATCGTGCCCCTTCTTGACCTGCCACCAGCACTCTCCAAATCCTCTTCCCTAACAGCATCCACATCAGGTTCCTATGAAGCTAAACAGAACCAGATGGGCCAATTGTATTTCAAAACAGATGGGATCATGTTATTAATGACATAGTACTTAGAGACCCCCCCTTCTTCCCTTGCTCTTTCTTAACAGGACAGGCTTAAATAGCTCAGCACAATGAAATGGCCGGTGAGGTTTTCTCAGGGCCGCTTAGCGTAGCGAGGGTGCGCGGCTCTTTGGCTTTTATACACGAGCGGGGCTTTTGAACTTGCTAGTATCCAGCACTCTAATGGCTTTTCTTTTTTTTTTACGTTCAGTCACACCTGATTTGTTGAGAATCAAAGAACAGAAGCCGCATTCACAGTGACTCAAAAAAACTCTAACAAGAGAGTCAGCTCAAGGAGGTGGTGGTTGGGGGTGCCATGTTTGCAGCCAAGTGACAGGGAATTTATGGGAGCACTTAGGCATCTTGGGGAGTAAGTAAGAAAGAGCGAGAGAGAGGGAGAGAGGGAGTGAGGGAGAGAGAGAAAAAAGAGTCAAACACTTGTCTATGAGTGGCTTATTAAAAAGGTGAGAAGTGAGTGTACTGTCTGGAGGGGGGAATAATTGTGCTCTTAAAAGCAACTTCAAAAGGCCAGTCGTGTCGGTGGAAAACCGTTAGCAAGCCGTGAAGGGAACCCGGAGAGGAAGTGGCTCGCGAGGGCTTTTTTTTTTTTTTTGCCTCTCTATCGGCATGTGCTGGATCAAACCGTCTGGCCTCCACCAGGGGCGGAGGAGCTGCAGACACCATATGTCTTACTGTCCTCGTGTCCATCCGTTGCGTGGAGCCTTTCAGCCACATTTGAATCCCTACTATTAGGCACTGCGGTATGTGCTACTGGGACGCCAGCACTTTAGAGCCTGACTTGGACTCGTTCGTTCTGAGGCCATGAAATATGTTCTGCTCTGGTTGATCTGGATGCGTCTGTTTAATCTCATTTCTTTAATCACAAATAAGTCCCGGTTGTTTGTAGTGATCGGACGCAGCTCAGAGAAAGATGGGTTCTCCTTTTTGAGTCTTGGTTCCTTTCAAGGTTTCAGGCTCTTGTCAACATGTATTTGATAGTCATTTTCGGTTCTTAAGGACTGCCTTGTTATGGCTTCTGCAAATGTTTTGCTGGTGTTTTATAGTCTTTCCTAACGTATGTCCATCTTGCACAGTTCTTGTTGATGCTTCTGTAGGCCTGCGTTTTCCTGCAGGATTACAAAGAAAAAGTTGACAGTCAACAAAAGACAGCGACCATCCTTCATCTATTGACTTTTCAGTCAGAACTGCCATTAAGTAGTTATAGTTAATTCAGTTTAGCATTAGAAAAAAGGCCACAAAAGTTTTTGTATTCGTTGTGTCGACTTCTTGCCAACTTCTATTCGTTTCTGGTGACTTGCTTTCAGTTTTTCAAGCAGCCACATCTCTATACTACAGTCATAGAAGTTGGCTGCATTTTCTCCTTGTCACGGTCTGGGTAATCCTAAACACATTGATCTGTCCATTGTTCTGAGAACAGCAGTGGCGTCTGTTTGATTTGCCAATGCTCTTGTTTTTTGTCTACATGTCCTTTCAGACCCTTAGCATTAAGCTGTCTGCTCTTTCAGTTGAAATATGGACTTACTTTTCTCCTCCCACGCAAAGATGACAGTTTTAAGCACCATTTATCCGATAGTTACAGGCTAGATGGAGACGACCAAAGAATCCATGTGTGGAGGCACCATGGTCAGCGCTAAGATGACTTCCAGAAGGCGTGGTGTCATTCCACCTCTACCGCAAAATCTGCAGGAACTGTGTGAGAAGATTCAAGATGCATGGGATGGATTATCACAGGACACCATTAGGAACCTCTATAACCCAATGAGACATATACATGTTGCGTTAACAAACATGGCGGCCTGACCCCATACTGAGTGACACTACTTCTGCAAACCGCCACTAATATCTCCACTACAGACTTAGAGATTGGTTGCATTTTCTCCTTCTCACAATCTGGTTCAATTCTAAGCGCATTCTGAGAACAGTGGTGGCTTCTTTGTCTGATTTGCAAATGCGCTTGTTTGTTGACTACACATCCTTTCAGACCCATAGTGTTGAGAGATCTTCTCAAAGTTGGAAGATAGACTCTGGTCTATCTCTTCTCTCTCAAAGGTTAACACTTTAAGTTTATCTGATAGTTATAGGATTGGTGGTCCACCAGGTCTTGCACAGTTATGAGTTCTCCTTTCTCGACATTTGTTTATCATTTGGTGAACTCCAGTGTTTGTTTTTTTCCCGCTTATATTTCTCCTTCCACATGCACACTGCTGTCTCGATATTTCCTGAAAAAATGAATAAATTGTGCAAATAATTTGCCATTTGGTCTGGAAATTAAAGAAATGGAGCATGGCCTCTGACTCTTTCCATAGTACTGTATGATGTTAAAAGCACTATATAATAGAAAAGTACTGTGTGTCTGGAACTGTATGTCTTCTGCTGCAGGCGCCTTCAGACTGTAGAATTATAACGTGTGTTAGTGGCCTGAACTGTCCATCACCAGTTGATGGCATTTCTTCACTTTGTTGCAGGATAGAATTCCAGTCTTTGTGACTGAAAGTGCCATGAGGCCTGTTCTGCATCGCGTCTGGCACTCAACCAGACTGCCTTTGTAGTGCTGGGCCTCAGTTCCAGTGAGGATTAGTTGTTCTCTGCAAGTTTATTCTTGGTATTAGAGAGATGATGAGATAGAGTTATTGTGGTTTTTCAATGTCCCCTGGAAGACACAGAAATTAGTTACATGGATTGGAGGCTACAGGGGACATTCGCTGAAACTTCAGTGATTAAAGAGCAATAAACTAAATGTGGCTATATGGAGAGAGCAGGTGGTCCACTGCCGGGGGTACGAAAGACAAGGCACACATTTTGACATGAGCTGGCTTTTTTTCTGGGACTATTTTACTGAAGAGCTTCTAGAGTTTATAGAGGCAGTCAATGAAATAAAAGTTGATGATATCTACATAAACAGGAACTGAATGCTGGATCATGTGTGTTGCTGCTCATGATGTCTTAAAATCTACCAGCATTATTTTGTTCTTCAGATCTTCCAGGCTATTTGAGCATTAGTTCTATGAGAAATGATGACCTGCTGTATGAAAAACATATATAATGATGATATATAAATGATTAACTCTAATTTAATCATTTATCTATCTATGTATATATTTATGTATCTATCTATGTATCTATCTATCTATCTATCTATCTTACACCCTATCTGTTTCTCTCTGTCTGTCTCTCTCTTGTGTATATAGTATATATAATTATATATATATAACACTCATCATCAACCGACAGGAATGAAACTTGGTGCGTAGGTTTGACACGCCGCAGGACTACATGCACGCAGACCGTTACGTATACTGCCCTTAACACCACGTCAATGTCGCCAAAGACTGCAATGGTGTCGTGCCAGACTGTCATGGAATGACTCAGAACGGCACCGGGTCATCTTCAGCGACAAGGCCCGCTTTTGTCTTGGTGGAGACGACCAACAAATCCGTGTGTGGAGGCACCGTGGTCAGCACCAAGATGAACGTTTGTTGTCACACATCACATGTCCAGAGGTCCTGTACTGTATTAATTTTAACTACTATGAAGTATTCATATGGGTATACAGACATACATGGACAATTAGAGTTTAAGAAGTTCATATAAATAAATACTTTTTACAAAAAAATGCTGATTTGTATTCAAGAAATTGTATCATAGTTCATTTTATCCATAGTCATTATATCCATAGTCTTTACTCTTCAATGAATGAATGTTATAAATGATAGAGGTTCATTTAGAACACTGTATTAAAGCATGAAAGGTCTTTTACAGTGCAGAAAAAATTGGATCTCTCTCCAAAAATCAGACTAATTATTACATGTAATCTTATTTCTTCCCATTGTCCTTCCTCTTTTACATGTCCCTGTTCTGTAACAGGATTACCCACACTTTCTAAACCACAATGCCGCAATGAAGAATGATGACATCCATCTCAGCCTTCAGACACCAGCTGAAAAATCCTTCGGTTCCTGTTTTAACAGGAATGCTGTGGTCCCAGCACAGAGTGCACATCCAGACAGCATGCTGTCCCATCTAGATTTAATGCACTTGGTGTGTAAATCCTTTCTCTGTGTTCCCTGAAATCTATTCAGTGAGCTGCAGAAATGCGCTGGAACCCTCCGTTTTCTGGGGGGGATTCCTTCCAGTGCAAATTCTCTGTTAGCACTTCATTACATCTGAAGTGAATTATTTCCACTGCCTTCTCCTTCAAAGCCACAGACTGTTCTGTTTATTTTTTATTATCATTTGATTTCCTCATCAGAGAGGCTCTTCCTTTATTGTCGTTAATCGAAGCCTTTGAGCTTTTGAAAGAGCTTTTTTTTCCCTTCTTCAGCAGGAATCTGATAATAATAACGAGAAGATGAATGGACCTTTTTGACGTTCGGGGGTTCAGGAACTCTCATGGTCGTCTGTGGTTGTAAGTGAGATGTTTTAATTGCGAGCTAAAACAAACAACGGAGCGTATTTATGGGGAAAAACTTGACTGATCTAGGTTGCCAGAGCTTTTCCATTTTTCCTCATCATATCGTTCGTAGTGCATGTTACCCTCATCGCAAGCCACGCTGATGACACGTTGCTGGACTTCCCTAAACACTAACTATTGCAGTGCTGAAATAGCTGCTCTTGTTTCATTACCCACATTGATGTACTGCAATCGTTGCGCCAGAAAGCGAAGCAAGTTATCAAAGTATTATGTTTTGTGGCAGAATTTTTTTTTCTCGAAAAGTCAACAGTGCTGCTAATGCGGAATCCATCACACTGTGCTGAGCCCATCTGTTTCTTATGATTTGGATTCTGGAGGCCCAGATGCATTTTTCTCCTCATGCACCTGCAGTTTGTCATCTCTCACTGTCACTTGTATGCTGAAAAGCAGATGGGAGATGATTAAGCAGGTCACTGATATTATACCTCTTCACCTGTTTGGGTACTATTTCAAGCGTATGTTATATAAACTGGGGAGACGTTCATTAGGTAGAAGACGAAATGTGAGAATCGGTTTTGCAACATTGTGACACACAAAAGATTAAGCACTTCATTAGGTATACCTCCCCGTATCTACACATCATTGTCTATTTTATCAGCTCCACTTATCATATAGATATAGCTTGTAGTCAGACTACAGTCTGCCTGTTTCTCTGTATGCTTTGTTATGCCCCTTTTACACTGTTCTTTAATGGTCAGGACCCCCACAGGACCACCACAGAGCAGGTATAATTTGGGTGGTGGATCATTCTCAGCACTGCAGTGACACTGATATAGTGGTGGTGAGTTACTTTTAAACACTCTCCAGCAGGACTGCTGTGTCGGATCTCACACACTAATACTACACCACCAGACCAGTGTCACTGCAGTGCTGACAATGATCCCCCCATCCAGGTAATCCCTGCTCTTTGTGGGGTCCAGACCATCGAGGAACAGTGTAAAAGGGGTCTAACAATATATGCAGGAAACCAAGTGGACTACAGAACCAAATGTAGAACTACAGTTCTATATATAGAGTGCTCCTATATGGTAAGTGGAGCTGATAGAATGGACAATGAATGCAAATACCATGTGTACCTAATAAAGAGCTCAGTGAGTGTATATCCATACACACTCGTCACCTAGATAATAGTTGCACAAATAGGTGCACCCAGAGGGAATCAGCGGACAGGAATGAAATTTGGTGGGCAGGTTCCACGCTCGGCTGCGCATGTGATGTAAGCAAGGATGGGCCTTATTGCTGTGCCTGACTGAGCCATGATTGCAGATATTCAACATAATTACTGCTGTGTGATAGCATGCAAGGCTGGCGCATGCTCATGATTTTATGACTGTGTCTGCTGGTCACCAGACATGAACAGTGTTCCCGTTTACTCACAACTTTGTTAGGAACAGTGGTGGACAGTATCTAAGTAATTGTAAGTAGTGTGACTACTGTAAGTAGTGTGTTGTGTACAGTAACTCAGTAAGTGTAATGTGTTAGTGTACTGTAAGTAGTGTGTTGGTGTACAGTAACTCAGTAAGTGTAATGTGTTAGTGTACAGTAACCCAGTAAGTGTAATCTGTTAGTGTACTGTAAGTAGTATGTTATGTACAGTAACTCAGTAAGTGTAATGCGTTAGTGTACTGTAAGTAGTGTGTTGGTGTACAGTAACCCAGTAAGTGTAATGTGTTAGTGTACTGTAAGTAGTGTGTTGGTGTACAGTAACTCAGTAAGTGTAATGCGTTAGTGTACTGTAAGTAGTGTGTTTGTGTACAGCAACTAAGTAAGTGTAATGCGTTAGTGTACTGTAAGTAGTGTGTTGGTGTACAGTAACTCAGTAAGTGTAATGTGTTAGTGTACTGTAAGTAGTGTGTTGGTGTACAGTAACTCAGTAAGTCTAATGTGTTAGTGTACTGTAAGTAGTGTGTTGGTGTACATCAACTCAGTAAGTGTAATGTATTATTGTACTGTAAGTAGTGTGTTCGTGTACAGCAACTCAGTAAGTGTAATGTGTTAGTGTACTGTAAGTAGTGTGTTGGTGTACAGCAACTCAGTAAGTGTAATGTGTTAGTGTACTGTAAGTAGTGTGTTGGTGTACAGTAACTCAGTAAGTCTAATGTGTTAGTGTAATGTAACTAGTGTGTTGGTGTACAGTAACTCAGTAAGTGTAATGTGTTAGTGAACTAGTGTGTTGGTGTGGCTGTACTGAAGTATTTCCATTCTGGGGGACTTTTTATTTTAACTCCACTACATTTCACAGTCTAACATCTTACTGTTTACTCCACCACATGCTAAATATGTCCTTCCTTTTGGCTTATGTGTGCATAAAAACAACATGTCAAAACAAGAGAAGTGAGCCCACCAATCAGGGTACAGTCGTCACATTGTTTTGAGCTTGTTTTGAGCTGTTGGCCTGAGCTTGGGTTTCCTAATGGAAACTGTTCTCCTTCAGTGTTTAGTGCTCATGATGGTTTTAATGGACATCAGTGTCAGACTAATAAATGACCTGCTATTAAAGATTGGTGGACTGAGAGACACTAGAGTCTCTTCACCTAAAATAAGTTGATTATTGTCTTGTTCCAGAAATGATAATAGGACATAAGAGCCATAATAAATCATGCTACTTTTCCTTTAATACTTAAGCACATTTAAAGACAACAACTTTGGCACTTTTACTCAAGTGGAGGTCTAAAGGGAGGAACTTCTACTTTTACTTTGGGTATCTCTGCTTAAGTACATGGGTTGTGTACTTTGTCCATCTCTAGTTAGAAAGGACATATTTATATATTATGTTTATCATGCTTTCCTTGTGACCACATACAGTTGATATATATACATTTTCATAGGTAATTAGATGAAAATTAATACTGTTATTTTTGCATTTTACCATTTATAGCTTTAACAGAAATGATTCATCACTGTGATTTTGTAATAACAAAAGCATCATAAACCAGTTCCAGTTAAAATGAGGCTAGTCTATTTATAAGCACCAACTTTGGTTCTTTATTTTAGATCAGAGGACATCTTGCTTTGTAGTCTGCTACTAATTCTTATAGAAATCCAGACTGTTTAGACACATAAGCACAAATCCCTGATACCTCTTCTATGTCGTTCTGTTCCTTTGCTGCCCCGGTGTCTCAACACTTCCTTGAAATACTGTATCTGTTAAGCGAAATGAGGGCAATATCACTCCATGGTTTCTCCCATAGGCACTGCTGGGCCTTCTTTACGAGCAGCCACCGACTTCTGTAACAAAACTCGACATCCTTGCTGCACATAAGGTAAAGGTAAGAGGGCCCATGCTCTCTTTTTTTACAGTAGAATAGAATGGATAACACATGCTCTTTAATGTTAAGCCTCTGGTCCACTGCGGAGTCCCCGCTGTTTTATCAAGCTACTCAGCACAAATCAGAGCAATCCCTCAGTGCACAGGGGCAAAGCTGTGGGCCGGGCACGCCTGCACATTGGAAGCACATTTGGACCGCTCCTATCTGTGAACTTTGTAGCCGTCCGAACGAATGTGTTAAAGAGGAGAATATCCGGCCCGTCTTCTGGGTTTCCCCCTTTGAGTCACGAGCCTAAAAACCTCCCCCTTTAAATTTTAATGCCCATTTATTTGAAGCATTTGAAGTGCTGGTGTTGACGTTTCCCGGCATGGAGCCAGGAAATAAGAGGAGGATAATGTAGAATTAGAGCGTTATCAGTTCTTCCGTGGTCCAACCAAGCTTGGTCATATGAAGTACAAGTCCTTTTTATAAAAATCACATTTGACACGAGTAGGGAATTCACCCTGGGTGCCATATCGGCCTGTAGAGAGCTCTAGACAAGATGATGAATCTACAGACTGTGGATGTTTTTGTAAGAAGATAAGTCAAATGAAGCAAAGTCAAACCTTGTTAGTAAATGATGAATCCATTGGAATATTTTGCTAATTCTGCCCAGAGTGATTTCCTGGAAAATCTTGACATCATTTATACAGCTGTGAATTTAAACAGGCCATCCTGAACCCTGCACTTTTCTCTCCTCAGTGAGAAGCTGTTAGGTTTTCTACTGGCTTGTATGTAGCTGACAAGAATACATCTATGATGACATTGTGCATCATGTCATATTTATTTTCACCACCACTTTAGAATAAGTCTTACAAAGTGTTTATGAATGGCTTAAATGAGATTATCAATGGTTATTAGTTGGGTCATAATCACTTTAAAAGGTGTTAATAAGCAGTTATAACACATTAATAAAAAGGGCAAAAGTGAGCTGTCCTATCTGATGGATATGAACGTGCGGTGAAGCAGACAAGTTTATTACTGACTTATGGAGAAGACCAAAAAAGATCAATAAATGTCAAAATCTGAGCTTTAGTAGCATAAATGAATGTGGGTACACTGTTAGGAAAACAACAGCTCCCTATTTATTAATGTGTTATAACTGCTTATTAATGCTTTAAAGGTGTTTATGATCTAATTAGTAATCATTCATGAACTAAATTAAAAATACTTAAAACTGTCCTTTATAATGGAGGTCGTATTCTAAGAGGTGCATTGTTGTAATTTGGTCTCAAATAAGTGTGAAAATGTCATTTTCAAGAAGACCATCTCAGATGGACAGAGCACACCCCGCTTCTCTCACAGAAAGCTGATACTTGTGACTCTTGTAACCCTTTCTGCATAATTCACACCCTCCCACTGCTGAGCATCAGATAGTCTCCTCACAATTTCATGGCCACCACAGGGCCAACAGCCGTAGATAATTCTGGACATTTTGATTTGTTGTTCTTTTTTATTTGTTTTCTTTTTTTCTCAGGAAAGGGGGACGGGTGGTCTTAAGATAACTTTGTTAGGTCATTAAGATGCTATTGTCGTTGAGTGCTTCAGCTGAGGTCATGTGACGTAGTAGAGGAGTAGCATATGGTCCTCAAAGATGACAGAAGAAGCATTTCAGTGTGAATGATTAGATAGTTGGGCTACTTGTTGGGGAGTAAGCTTATTTGAATCAATTAAATGAAAGAAAAATATTGTAGTAGTGAACAGAGGACACTGTGCATCTTTCCCCCTTCTTATTACGTGTTGATGAATCGTTGTAGTCTGGATCACTTGCTCACGGGCACGATACAGATACTTGCAGCCAATAGAAAACTGCCCATTTTTGCATGGAATGTGATGTCCTGTGTTGTATTAGCATTAAGCTAATGGTGCCAGACATTTGTTTTTGCACATTGGTTTAATACTGCTTCTACCCAAAGTCAGTTGTACCAAAAAATGTAGGCATTTAAAGTAAGACTGTTAAAATAACAATGCAAAAGTTTGAACAGCCCTGGTCAGGTGATGTGTTTTTTTATTTTTCCAAGTAGAAATTAGTTAACACGTCTTCTACAGAGAACAAACCATTCCACACATCTGGGTGCAATTACACAGTGTGTTCATTATTCAGTGTGTAATTGCTTGTGAATTTACCATAACGTGGAAAAAATTCCAACATAAAATGTGGCTTGTGCAAAGATTATGGCATGTGTTAATTTTAATGTTTTGGTTTCCCCAATATGTTAAACTTCTTCAAAAAATATGCATCACTTATTTTCACAAAACTAAAAATAAATTAAATCAAACTGTATTCCTTGCTTTTTATTTTGCAGGATTACAGTGAAACCTTCAATAAAAACTTCAATGTAAAGCCTAACACTGAATAATGGAGGGCACGTTAGCCAGATTAAGTCTAGTTAAGAAAATAAGTTATGTCGGTATCCTGTTCTTAAATAGTCAGGACCCCCACAGGACCACCATAGAGCAGGTATTATGGGGTGGTGGATCATTCTCAACACTGCAGTGACACTGACGTGGTGGTGGTGTGTTAGTGTATGTTGTGCTGGTGTGAGTGGATCAGACACAGCAGTGCTGCTGGAGTTTTTAAACACTGTGTTCGCTCACTGTCCATTCTATTAGACACTCACAGAACAGGGTGAAAGGGGACTAACAAAGTACAAAGAGAATCAGATGGACTACAGTCTGTAGTTGTAGAGCTACAAACTGCACCTATATGGTAAGCAGAGCTGATAAAATGGACAATGGGTGTAGATACAAGGAGGTGTTTATATAAACATAATAAAGTGCTTGCTAAGAGTATATGGAGTGTTTTAAAACGGCCCCAGACATTTAATCAGTCAACTGGGCTTCAGGATCTGAACTAAGAAGCTATTGAGTGTGTACAGTGTTGTTGTATGTTGGATTATGAAGTGCATTGTGATTAGCTTATTACAGGTCTTAGTTTAGCCACTCAGACTGGAGAAATTCAACCTGGCAGCTTTACATAATTCGCACTGATGCTAGATCTCTACACGTTTTCCATGTGTGCTTACGGTGCCATAATTTGCTTCAGCTGCTCAGCTTCCCGTAATCTGACTTCTCACGGTTCCGTACGACTTCATTGCTGGTTTTTACCTGCAGCTCCTCCCAGGCGGTCGCAAATCATGTTAATCACATTGCTTTGTCCCGTCTGCTGGTCAGTAATCTCAGCAAGGGGTCATAGTCTGAATGTGTTTACCTGAATGGCCACATCAGAACTGACAGTAATCCTGTTTCATGCTTCATTTAAAGGTTTTGAGGTCACCACTGTACTTGTTTGTTTTAAATACTGCAGGTTGGATCTTGTTCCCATTTCACATTTGCTACGTGTGCGTGTAACGTCCAGTAGGTCTAAACAGCTACAGAGCTCAAGTTTGAGAACTTTTATTATGCAATAGTGCTTTGTTTGTACTGTCGTATGTAATTGTTCCTTTGGTCCAAATAACTACGGGCATGATTTGGAGGAACGTATGTGTTTTATTATGTGCAGTGCTTTGGTTGTACTGTGGCAATCACACGGCTGCAGCGAAGGCAGTAAACAGGAACCTTATCTCCCAGATCTCCTTTATGGTAAGCGCATAACTGAATGGGACATAACTGAACGACTTTGCAGGCTGCGGTCCTTCTTACTCATGTGTTCATGTGTGGTCAGTCACCAGAGGATCTGTTAGATTTATATGCGGGATGGGTAGAGGTCAGAAGACTCGTAAAAGTTGGAGCATTTTTGAAGAGTGGCTAGACGTACTTATAGAGGGAGAGTTGGACACCGTCAGCTTCTCCTTGGTCTGAAGAACCTGTCATTCTGTCACCTCGGCCTGTCCACAGCTCTACCAAGCAGGTAATGCTGTCATGAATAAGTCATAGGCAGTGCTTTATTTCACCCGGCCACTTCCACGGCTGTTTATGACGGGGCCTCTCTGACAGTACCAGGCAGAGAGGAACGGCACTGGGGAGTGAATGAGGACTGAGGGAGGGTCCCCAGAGTAATGTTCAGTGCGCTCGAGGAGTGCAAACCTGTCAGAATGAGTAACAACCCTGTCGATCTGAGACAAGCCAGCACCACCCCACTATCACTAGCCAGAATGCTGTTTTTCTCCAACAAAGTTCTGTTTGGAAAAGCAATAGCCTCTGGCCACTCTAGCAACCCCAGTACAACTGGGTGAGGATATGGGCAGGAGTGAAAAGCCCAGGCCCTTTGGCTGCGGGACGTCCATTCAAAGCTTTGCACATGATCCGTGGGGAGTGTTTAAGCGTTTTATTATGCATGGAAATGTTAGGGTTTTCCTCAGGCGGGCCAGGTCACTAACGCTTTCAAAAGCATGGCACGTGAAACCTTAGACATTTGGATGGCTAATTTTGGCTACCGCGCACCATCAGGAATTTCTTTTAGCATGTATCTGCTTTTGTGGGGCTCCGGATAGCCTGAACACCGCGACGATCCATCTTCCATATGGCCTCTGAAATATTTTCGCAACTGCAAATTAGAGGAACTGTTCGGAGAACCGATGGAATCAATGGTGCGTTAGATTCTAGCAGTTTCTCCATCTGCAACTTTCAACCTTTCGCAGTGGTGAAAGCGCATGACGATGAGGTGAAATGAGATACCTTCAGAGAAATGAGCTGGTTCCTTTAGATCGTTTATTTATTGACAGTTTTTTTTTCCACACAAAAGAGGTTAGAAATGCCACATGCATGGAATGAGAGGAATCCGAGAAATAGCCTCCATTGCACTGTTTGACCAGGCCTGGAGTCATGACTGAAACTTATTTCCTCCATTCTTGGCTGCCACATGTCTTCGGTATCCTCTCTCACACAAAACAAATACTAACAATGCAATTAACAAGACATGTGTTCTTTAGATCTGCAATAATAACAACCTGTTTTTTTCTGGTCATAGAAAAACAACATTTTCTGGTGAAAAGCACAATACAATTTGCATGGGCTTGCCGTTTTCATCATCAGAGAGCTAGTGGAGAACCGAGGGACTGACCTTAGGCTAAAACTAGCTTCTTGATCGAAGTTCTTACAGATGCTACTGCGACTGATATGACAATGTATACACAGCTTAGGCTCCAGAAGACCATAATAGCACTTCTGCCTCATCCAGAAGAAAACACACCACTACATCATCATCCCTTCAGCATGGGAAGCCTTAGGTTGAGCAAGCCTATCTCCTAAACTCCCCATGCTAAAGAGAGGAAGTCTCTGTGAGATGAGACAGAACAAGCTAGCTGCTAATACCCTCCTGCCAGGCTGCTGTCTATTCCCGCAAAAGCTTGCGAAACAGCCACACTCTTAAAAACGAAAGTGCGGAGGAGGGTTCTTTGGAGCGACGCCATGGAAGAACCACTTTTGGTTGCCCATTTTTCAATTGTCGTTTTTTTGCATTTTTTAAGAACAGCTTTTGTAAACAACATGAGTAGGTCTGAGTAGGTTTTTGTTTACGTCTAGGTCAAGAGTGAAAAAGCAACAGAGCAAGCCAGTTTCAGGAAAGGACTTCTGGCTAGCAGAAAGTTCTCTTGAAGGAGCAATTTGTAAGATGAGGTAACCTGTCAAATTCATACTCCAGACAATAGAGGGCAGCATATCACCAGAAAATGCACAGTCCCTTGTACCCCTTCAGTTCTTACCAGGCTAGAAGAAACATGGAGAGTTAAGCATTAAGCTTCATCCTTTTATTCACCAAGAGCATCTCCAGCGTTGGAAAACAATGCCAGTGTTAACCCTTGTAAGATCTGTAAGATAAGGCAACCTATCGAGTTCATGCTCCTAGCAATAGGGGGCAACGTATCAACAGAAAATGGACAGTCCCTCTCCTACCTCTTCAGTTCTTACCAGGCTTGAAAAAAGGTTGTGAGTACAGTGGTGGAAAGCAGTGTCAATGTCTTTTGCAAGATTTGTAAGATGGTGCAAGCTGACAAATTCATCCTCTGCAAGAAACCAATCTGTTAGTAAGTTACCAAAAATTTTCTAGACGTTTGGAGAATGTTGTATTAGCAGGGCCCATATTCCATTGGAGTTATTTAGTTATGTGGTGTTATGAAAACGTACAATTGGTTCTTAACAAAATGAAAGTAGGATATTAAAGTTCAGTGAAGATGCCTTATAGGACCTATACATTTACATGTACAGGACCAGCATATACATTTGTAGTAGCCTTTTCTCTGATGCTGTACAACCTTTACAAAAGGTTTCAATAAGTGCAATAACAAAGAAAATGATTGGCAGCTGGTATTGAACATTTTTAATGAGTTATACTGAAGATATTATGGGGTTATAGTGTATGTAGTGCATGAGTCTTTTAGGTTCAGCTGGAACCAGCAGCTAGAATCTGGCCATGGAGACCAAATTTCATGTATTGAACTTTCAGTTTTCAGTTGACTCTAGAGTACAGTAGAAAACAAAAAAGCCCACAGAGAAGGAGGAATGAGCCCTTCCGAGACCTTCACTGCTCTGTTCTGCTTCCAGCATGCTGGGGACTGTGAAAACTATGAGTGAACAATATACAGGCATTTTAGGACAATCATAAAGTTTTACAACTGCTTTTATGTTTGGATGCATTCTGTCATAGGTAGAATATCCTTTGATTCTGGTGATAAGTCGAGCGATTGTAGGCAATAAGCAAAGCTTGGGTGATGAAACATAGAAAAAGCTTTATAGCTAATGCTTAGTCACAGGCACCGAAGTGACCAATAGTACTAACTGAATTAATGTTTGACCAAAGAGGATCAAAGAAGTGATTCAGCTTTTTTGTCAGCGTTGTTAGCCATGAAAATAGATAAAGCGTGCTTTGTGTTCTTTTCTGAGTCTAGTTTATCTGAGTCAGGATCTCTGTAACATATCAGTCATGTAAATGTCCAACCTCTTACATGACTGTGCAGATATATACACTATTATTTTGCACACTGAGAATTAGCATCAGCGCTTAATGAAGCTGCTGGCTCGATAAAGCCTAAGTGCATTGCGAAGGCATTATGAATGAAATTATAACATAAAATGCTACTTTTTAAACCTTTATAGATAATGTTTCTATAGATTTATTCCAGCTGAATACGTTAAATTGGTTTGTCTGAGGATAAATTGCTTGGGTCCCCTGTAAATAACAATAATGCATATACATGTCCTTCACCTCTATTGTGGTGTACACAGACTCAGTTTGTCTGTCCCAGCTGTTCTGGCCTTGCTTCTGTTTGTGCATACCACCGAAATGTGACATGTGGCATGCGTATGACCATCAAAGACTATTTCTGACCATATGGAGAATTTGTTCTTTACTTGCTCATCATATTCTAGAAAAAAGATAGAGATTTGATAATCAATGAATATGACAAATATAATAACCCTAGAAGCACCATATAAAACAGCACTGTGTATTGAATTTCACTGTGGCAGCGCCAGAAAATTGAATGTATGTTCCTGACTGTTGACTTCAAAATAAAAGGATATTCAGAGACAATGTGCTTCTGATATCACTTCAAACAAAAGGGAGGATGAATGAATGAGCTCAGATGGCAAAGAGACAAGATCATGAGTTGATGTGCAATACTGTGCAAAAATCAGAGACCTCCATACATGTAATTAATGCCTAGTCAAGTACAAAGTATGGATATACTTTACATTAAGTAAATGTAAGTTTTGCATTAAGTATAAATAAAGAAAGATATACTTAACAGAATGTAATGTAATCTACTGTCCTGAAGACAACTTCATATAATATGCGATTCTTTTCAGGAGACTTGCTTCCCATTAACAAAAAATTATATATATATGCATTCTGGACTCTATGGTGTTTTGAGAACCGTAGCAGCTTCTTTGTTTATATCCTTCTTTTTGTCTTTTTTCTTTCCTCTTCATCTTGTTATCTTTACACAGAGGATTGTTGGACAGAAACACTTTTTTGTTTTTCCACTTATGTAATGAAAATATAATAACTAGTAATTAATGGTTGTAAAAAACCCTGACTTTTGCACATTAGTTCAATCTTCATGGTCCAGTTTTTTTCTGCTTTGGCCTACCTTATTATTTGACAATAATAATAATATATTTCACATATACTCTATAAGGTTTGCATATACCCAAAAACAAATATGCCAGATAGGGTTCCCTAAAAGACCACTTTTGGTACCCCAAAAAACCTTCCAATGCATAGAAACTACAACCACTGCTGTATATATGAAGCACACTTATAAGGAACCATTTCAATGTTTAAAGAGCCTCCAAGGAATGCAGAGTGCCTGTACCTAAGGAAGAATTTCAGAACCTTTATTTACACTCTAAACACATGAAAACATCATATTAAAACAGTTTGCATGAGAGAGAAACATGCTGTCATCAACAATATGCTCCGTTATTGTGGAACCATCCCTCATTCAAATCCCTGCTGGACAAGAGGAGACAGACAAGGGCTTGGTTGTGAATTGAGGATCCATTGTCTGGCGCTGAGATGTTTTTACCACATCTGAGCCTAGAAGTGCTTTTGTTAGCATTGTGCGCTCTGATCTCCAGACAGACCTTTCAACTTCCCCGTCTCGCCTCTATCAGCAGGGAAAGGGTGGAGAGTATTATGAGAGGTGAGCTGAACAGGTTAACCTGATGAAAAGAACATGTTCCTCCTTCAAAACCCAACCTCAGTGAAACAAGCATGCGAGACTTCAGCCCTGTCATTAAAAAGTGCATTTACGGCCGCAAATGATGTGTAAAAAGAAGAATATAGATACCAACCCGAACAGCTGTCTGAGAATACGGGTTACAAAGAGGTTCCCTGACCCGTCAGCCATGTTTTGTTGAGCATTTTGATGTTAGTCACTGGGAACCTGACACCTCACCTGGTGCTGCTCGGAATGCACAGAGGCAGAAGTTAGCCACAGCAATAGAGGTGACGGCATACACTAGACCTCAGGCCATTACAGCTCACAATTACACCAAGAGTCAAATGGTTCACGTTCAGAGCGCCTCTGATGTTGACAGTGTAAGGATCCTATTAGAGAATATTTTCAGAGAAAACAGCTCACTGCTGAGCGCAGGTCAATATTAATACTAGAATGCAATTATACATTATGACATTATGGCAGGTATACATGATGAAGCACATATGGCAGTCTAAGGGTTTTGAGTGGACCGCAAATGATCAAGTTGCATTATATTTTTTTCATTCAAAATCTATAATTGGGTATTAAGGCAAACAAAGGCAAACAACACATAGCATATTGTAGTGCATATTTATCGCTGTAAAGTTTTCTTTGGTGAAGTGGTAAAGAATTTAAAAACTTTAAATTGTGAAAGTTACAATGTTAATGTACATATAATAATTATATATATATATATAATATGTTTTTCAGGCTTTAAGTATCTAAGTTTAATTTAGAACGGCCAACAATGGTGCTAATATATATATATA
>CM067487.1:24651767-24690698 GCA_034552555.1 Semaprochilodus insignis | reverse complement strand
CTTTTAATTAGACTGTCGTCCAAAACAATGTCCTGCGGCTCAGATACTGTAAAATATTAATGAGGCTGGCTTTAGGAACAGATTGAATCGGTTCAGATCACAGGCGGAAGGGAACATACCGCACAGGATGACAAATGGTATTCGGTGGAACTCGCTGTGCAAGCTATGGCAGTTCCACATTGGAGAATGAAACAGATCTAAATACAGTGTTCTGCAAGGAGTCAAAGGCTTCTAATCTGTGGTACTCAGTTCCTGCTTCTATTAGGCAGTCGAGCTTAGTGCTCATGTTTAAGAAACATTTAAGAACATATCTCCTTAACTCTAACTTTGTATAAACCATTGTCATGGTATTTAATAATTTGATTTGGATCTTTAGCTCATAAGAAACATATAATTACTATCACTGGTATCAACTGTTTGTAAAGCACTTTGAACTGCCAACGGTATTAAAGGTGCTTTTTTTAATATTGTTGTTTAATATTATATTATTATAATAACATTATTATTATTATTATTATTGTTATTATTATTATAAAATACTTTTTTGACCTTTCACCTTTTATATGTTCACCAGAAATAAGAGACCACTGTAGTACTACATCATTTATAAAACCATAAAGCAATCCACTGTGTATCCATATATATATATAAGCTATATATAAACACACACTATCTGTCGAAAGTTTAGACTCACCCAAATAAATGGATGTTGTCTCTACAGGCTTACACTTAACAGTCCCAACTGATGAGATGTCAGAAACAATACATATCCTGATATACCACATTTACTCTTGATGTATCACATTATTATATTTGTGTCATATCGCCGCCTCTAATATATATTTTGTTACTCAAAAACTTTTATCTCTTTTTGCACAGTTTAGTTCTAGTTCATCTTTCAATTATGTGGATTTTCATGATGGACAGACCAATAGAATTGGTCCAAAATTGCTTAGAAAAAAGTCTTGCTATATCAACCTCCAATGCAAGTTAAGAAAGCTGTTTTATCCTATATGTGGAATTTAATGGTTGAGACGTAAACAAAGCCATTCAGAGCAGTCTAATGTGAAATGGTTCACTGTAGAGACACTTACCAAACTCTAATTTCTTTACAGTGGTGGTGATGGGAACCAGGGGTCATCATGTCTATAAAACAGAATTTTGTATGTAATGTTGATGATGCTAAAATCTGAAAATAAACCCAAGTTTTCTTTGGTTACTATGACTGTTAAACTTACATCACCCTGCATGTAGCCCTCCCTCGGGAAGGTATTATTAGAAAGTAAGACTAAATGTGATCTCAAACATATCATAAAACAAAGTCTCAGGCAGCATATTGTTAATCATTTTGCATGATAGGGTTCTGTCAATTTTTGTATTTTACACAAAGCCACTCTGAATGTTTACATTTTAGCTATTTAATTTATGCCAAAATGTCCCCTTTAAGTAATCTCACCTTGGCTCATAAAAGGACCCAACACGCCACCTTCACTAAAAACCGCCCATGCTTCATATGAAGTCATACTCTTATAGGTGGACGTACTGAAGTCCTGGTTAAAAATCACCTTTGTGTCAGAGTTCTTATTTCTCTGGTTGGCTACTGCTGCCCTGTGTTGGCAGGAAATGCCCAACAGAGCAAGTATGTGATAAGACTGAAGTGTTTTCAGGAACGCCAGATTAAGCACTGGGCCAGAACTTGGCCACTGGTTTAGACTAGAGATAGATAGGTAGCAGGGGGTTAAGGGGGGTTGGTGGTAGAGATTTTACTGGAATGGCAAACAGCATCTTAGATTAAAAACAGCCATTCATCTTCAAACCCAGGCTTTTGGAGGGATTAGGCTTGAGGTTCATCTTTTTCTCATATCATTCAAATTTGCCTCACTAGAGGGACCCACTGACATTTTGTGTTTACTTTGTCAGACCAAAGCTTCTTGGGTTTATCCTGTCAGGAACACAATAAAGCTGAGTGTGTTCAATACCTTGTCTCTGTAAGAATCCTCATTACTGCTTCTAAAGACACTGGAGGCCAAGAATGAGGTTTCTAAGGGAAGCGAACCCCAGACTACATTAAATCAATATATGGACAGCTCAGTGACAGTAGACCTCATTGTTTTGTTATTGTGCTCAAAAGCATTGGACACTTTGGTAGATAACAGATGTTCCTTTTCTCGACCCTCTCCTGGCCCCTCCCCCCAGTTTTTCCCCCTCAGTCTCATGGGTTAGTGAGGTCTGTAAGGATGATCAAGACAGTGTGACGCAAGACCGTCCGGTCTATTATCTAGGTACCACTGTCACGCGACCAGTACCAGGCAGAGACTTCAAAGAGTAAACAAAGTGTGTAGCACCCAGGACACACCTGATTTCAATCATGCAATCAGGCTCCACTCATGAACCCACATCACTGTGAATTAGAATGGCTTTTGCAAGACCTACACCCTTAGCAAAGGTTCTAAATAGTATAAAACAAGGTTCCAAGACTTAGATCTATAAAATAACGTAATGTTGTAATGGAACTCAGTGAGAGGCAGTGTGTTTTGTCTGTAAAAGCACTGTATAAGTTTAGAGTACATGTAACATTAATGCAGTAAAAAGTAACATAAACTGGCTTTGTGCTATAAGCTGGTTAGAAGTTCCTGACTTTTCTATGAAATGTGTCTAAATCCACCAGCAGCACCAAAGATTTAACTTATAGGGGAATTCTACAGATTTGCCAAAATTCTAGTATTATTCCGTCACAGTGTTTTTGATATGAAGTTGTTGGTTATAGAGATCATCAAGATATTAATTACAGTTATTACAGGAAACGTTAAAACTGGCACACTTGCGTACTGAAAGTCAAACCGTACTGTATTAATGTTATTTATATTTATTCTAATATTAATGCCACTATTAAAGGTTTTTAATGTGCATAATAGATAGACGGATGGATGGATGGATGGATGGATGGATGGATGGAAAACTGCAAGAACCATTGAAGTAATTGATATGGCTCTATATACAACACATTTTTAGCTGTGCTGAAGAACCTCTGAGGAACCTCTTCTTTAGTCGAGCTTCTTTTATCTGCACACCATATGTGTTATAGTACAGCCTTTCAGTTTTCTAGCTGCAATTGGAAGAAGGGAGGAAATTCAGCCAATATGATATGAATGACATTTCCTTGAGAGAGAACGAATTTGGCCGGGCTTGGCTGCCAGAACAGAGGAGGATGTTTGATGCCATGGCTAGGCAGCGAACAGCCGGGGATATGGATTTTGTCTGGCAATGTGAAAAGGAAATTGAATGACAAATGCGCCAGACATGAGTCTCCGATTCTTTTCTGGATGTGTTCTCGGTGGTATGACAGCCTTTCTGCGTGTAATTGACTCAAATCCCCCCAGAGCCATTTTTAAGGGTTACTTCTGTTTTTTGCTTCGTCTATTTCGACATGTGTTTGCTGTTACAGGTACTTTAAAGCCTCTTACGTTCAGTCATGCCACAACAACTGAAGGTGCTGTTCCAGGAGGAGAGCTGAAGTCTGATGAGGGCGATGTGGAAGGAAAGGGTGCGAGCGAACGAGGGGAAAAGTTCCAGGTGTCTCTGATAAGGTTCACATGCTAGGGGGGTCCGCTGAAGTGAGCTTGGGTGGGGGGCTGGAGGGGTGAGGGGGTAGAGACAGAGAAAGAGAGAGAGGGCGACACAGACCGGGCAACTCTTGGGGCTCACAAACCTAAAGGGGGAAGGAGGGTGGGAGGGGCTGAGAGAGAGAGAGAGAGAGAGCAGGAGAAGTGGAAGAAAGAACGAGAGAGAGCGAGACAGATAGGAGACGAGCGAAAAAAAACTGCCCCTCTCTTTCCCCCTCTCATTCTGACACACACCCACAGGCGCACGCGCCCGCGCGCGCACCCGCACCAATCTTCAAAGCCAACTGCTTTTCATAGACTGCCTATTAGCGCGAGAGATTACATCTGGGGCCCTGCACTAAATAAATAAGGTGAGAAGAGTGGCAGTGCTCAGTCACTCCAGAGCGCTCCACCTTACAGGATCCTCAGACAGAGCGCACGAGCTGTGAGCGCACAGGACGCAGAGGGGGGGACAGAAGGCAAAGACGCCACCACGCGCACTCAGAGGGGCATTCAGAGAGTGAGTGGGACAGAGAGGCGCGCTCTCCCTCGCAGACTGACTTCCAGAGAGACACAGAGAGACACAGAGAGAGGGAGAGAGACTTGGTCACAGCAGGAATTACATCAGTTTGACTTTCTACTGTGGATTCTTCTCTCTTCATCAACAACAGACTCAACAGTTCTGACTCAATTGGGTTGTTCTGACGTTCTTATTTTCCCCCCTCTTTTTTCTTTTTCTTTTCTGTTCTAGAGGACATTTCTTCCCTCCCTCCTGTTGCTGTTTGCGTTCCTGGACTTTTCCTCCGTTTTTTGAGGGGTGTGTGTGTGCGCGCGCTGAGGGCTCTTCGGCTCTTCAGGGGGGACGCGCGCGCAAAAGGAGAGGGTTTTTTTTCTCCCTCTTTTTTCGAGTTATGGATGTTGACGCATTCCTTTCGGACACGAGGGGAAGCAGATCCAGACTATTAGACAGCCACAACAGCAACAGCAGCAGCACCAACAACAGCAGCAGCAGCAGCAGCAGCGTTCTCGTGCGCGTTCTCGCGGGGCTTAGCCCCCTGCCCTCTTGCCTTCTGCCGGCGCGCGCTCCAGCATGTTCCTTTCTGTGAGGCTCTTCGCAGTCCTCCACGCGCCAGTACGATGTGCAAATGGAAAGTGACGAAGGGTGCCTGGTTCCGTCCGCCCCGCGTGTGCGCACCGCTGCTGCTGCTGCTCGCGCTCCTCTGCTCCTCTCTGCCCGTGGCCTGCCATGGCGCGCGCAGCAGCAGGCCCGCGCGCTCCTCTCCTCCTCCTCCTCCTCCTCCTCCTTCTTCTTCCAGGGTGGCCACCAACTCGTCCTCGTCCCCGGTGGCGGCGGCGGCGGTGGTGGTGGGGCGCCATGTCCGCAGCTACAGCCACCTCACGGGAGACGTGCGCAAGCGCAAGCTTTTCTCCTACCAGAAGTTTTTTCTCAGGATTGATAAAAACGGCACCGTCAACGGCACCAAGAGCAAAGACGATCCGTTCAGTGAGTAGCATCTACCACATCTCTCTCTCTCTCTCTCCCTCTCTGTTTCTGTCTCTCCCTCTCTCTCTCTCTTTCTTTCACTCTCTCTCTCTCTCTCTCTCTCTCTCTCTATCTCCCACATGTGGGTCCTATAGAGGCAGAATGTTTCCCAGGATATGGCACAGCTTATTTCCTGCCTCTTTGATTTGTTCACCCAAAACATCCACTCATAATAAGAACCTTACCTGAGCTTGTGGTGGCACCAACTTTTAGAGACCTCGCGTGTACAGCAGAAGTTTTCTGACTAGTTAGCCCAGCATGTTGTTTTTCCTTCCCACTCCACTCTCCGCTTTTCTGAGCCTACATTTATTCACAACAGATTTTCTGGATCCAATTAGACGTGACCCAGGGAGATCTCTTCAGTAAAAGTTCTGATTTATATTAGCACGTTAGATTCATATATGATCACTGTAGAGCTGTGAAGCACTCAGAGGGTTGGTAACGTAATCTTGCTTCAGTTTGAACCCCGTCTACTACTGACATCTCTCACTCCAGGCTCCTGTCTTTTAGTTATGAGTGTACATGTTGTTTGCCATGCTTAACGCCAGAGCGCAAGGCCAGAGCACCTGGCCAGCACACTGCAAAACTGCCTATATGCTTTTTCGTTACTGCATTGCGCGCACATTGGCCCTAATAAAAAAAGGCTTTGACATATGGGGCCCATGTGCGCTGGGTTTTGTTACAGACACTGAGTGCTGGATCTCTGCGGGTAGTTCAATTAGCTGAGCTGCCTCTTAAAAAGCTTTCAAACGAAGAAGGAACAGTGATTTCGAAAACTATACAGCACCGTGAAACAACACGGACAGCTACTAACCCGCCGGATAGACTCCGTATGGGATTATATCCACCTGTAGAGATGACAGTAAACATGTGCGTATGTGTTCAACTGCCTAATGTGGTTGTCGTTAGGTCCCACGATGACCTTCAGGCACAAGCCATGCTGGTCAGCCACATGCAGGAACATTTCAGAGGGGGATACGCATCTCCTCCGAGTGCCGTCCCATCAGAAAATGTGGATAAGGCCTGGAATGTCTGTGGGATGCAGAAAAAGGGGAACCACTTGGTGGTGAATGAATCATTTCTCCAAAACAGATTGGACCTGAGCCACCTCTGAGCTTTCTCCTGCTTTTGTGCCCACAAGGTAGCAGCAGTGCTCTGCTCTTCAAAACCTAAACCAGAGCAGCCAGATTCTTTAAGTGTGCGGCTTTCGCGACAGCCGTGTTTGGTTTATTTGTCCTGTAATCAGAAACCATTGTTGCCGCCGTACGTGCCAGTAAAACGGGACAGAGATGAGTTGACCGGAATGCCTTAAAGTATTTAGGTTTATTCCAGTTGGAGCTAAAAAAAATTACTTTGCGTATGGGATAATATTTCTGACAGCTTATGTCATATACACTACAGTAGGTTGCTCTGTGGGAAGTGATGTCATGACATTAACGACCATCTCAGGCTTCAATATAGTTCAGTATCTTTTATTGCTGGAGGACTGATGCAGACTCTTTATAGTCACCATCTGTGTCTTTTCCTCCATATATACTGTATATACCTCCATTTAAAAATGCTCTTTAGTGTTGAGCTTCTAGAGGCCAGTGGTTTTCCAATAAGGTGCAGCCATAATCTCAATTGGAACCCATTTTACATATAAATCGTTGGCAGGAAAGCCAAAGAAAAAACGGGAGATTGTCATGCCTTTAGTTTGTAGTGCTTGTTTAATACAGGCATCAGAGATCACTAAAAGAAACACAGCCATAGCCGTTTTTAGACATTTATTGTTATGGCAAATATTGTTTTTACCATATGGAAGCATAACCAACATTTAGAGAAGTATAACAGAGCACAGCTCTTTACTAGCTGCAGAGTTTGCGCCCCAGCAGCGGAGCACCGGGTGCTCTCCAGCCGAGTCGTGCTCTCTCTTTCTCCCTGCTCTCCACAAAAGACCTGTCTATGTGCTGCTTGTAATCCAATCCCACCCATATTGTTTGATTTCCCTTTCAGTATCCATCTGCTCAGTATCACTTTGTCACATTGTGTTTGCGACTCTCATCTCCCACAAGACATTTTTGGACATAGTGCTGGAACTTTGAGCTGTCCTCAGTCCATTGAGCTTACCAAACAACAACCTCACTGTGATGCTGAGATGTACACATGAACCTGCAGCCTGTAGTTTAGACTCTCTTTCCCTAGTTTGGACTTGCTTTATCTGTTTCTGCACAAGGTGGTCATTGGTTGTTTCTTCCATTAGTATCTATCCAACAAATAACAAGGTAAACCTTACAAATGAAGGTTCCTAAATGGTTTTTGGCTTGTATGGTATGAAGCCTTTATATTATGCAAATTATGAAATGGCATCTCATTCGCAAAACCATCTATTTGGACCTCCAGTTGTAGTATAGTGCCCTTGCATTATATTAAGGTTCTTGAAAGAAACTTCTGAACCTTAATTTCATTCAAAACGTGCTTTAAAGAACCATCCATTTATCCATCTACTGAACCTTCAGTTGTATAGTGCCTTTGCATTTTGTGAGGGACTTAAAAATTTAAATTATTCTTTATTTACAGAAAGAGTTTATTGAAGAAAAATCCATTGAACCGTCCATTCATCCTTCAGCTGCAGTGGCTCTGAAACCGGTTCACAGGGCAACAATTGGTCCATAATTTTGCTTAGGTATTGAGAATCTTTAGGTATTGAGAATTCTGATTAAGCAACAATATGGGCAGTCTGGGGGTCCATGCAGAGTGGTTTGAGAACTAGTGTAAAGCCACTACATTGTATAATGGCTCCTAAAAGGTTCTTCGTACAAAAATAGTACCACCCATTAAAGCTTTTAGTTACATATAAAATGTACATTACTTTACTTATAAAGCTTGTTAACATGTTCTTTCTGCACTTTCATTTCATTTACATTAAAAGGTTCTTTTAAAAATCATCCGTTCAACCACCCATTGAATCTTCAGTTGTATAGAGCCTTTACATTATGTGAGAGTTCTTAAAAAGCATAATTTCTTTTAAATTACAGAAAGAGTTTGATTATGCATTCAATGAACCTTCCGTTCAACCTTCAGCTGCAGAGGTCCTGAAACCGGTTCTCAGGGCCCCAGATGGTCCATAATTTTACTCTATCATTAAATGTTGAGAATTTAGATTGAGCTAAATTGTGGGCAGTCTGGGGGGCCATGAGAACTGGTTTGAGAGCAGCTAGTATAGAGTCTTTACATCATGTGAATGTTCCTAAAAGGTTCTCCATCTCATTTATTAAAATGTGCCAAGACTGTGAAGAACCATCCATGAAACCATCAACTGTATCCATACTTTACTTTATATGAGGGTTCTTAAAACGTTCATACGCAAATTTACCCAAAATGATGCCTAAAATATTCCCTCCACTGAAAGGCTCTTTACGGAACTGAAAGTGGTTCATCTATGCCATTGTTCCGAAGAACCTTGTTCCTTGTTAATAGTGCTCATGCTTCCAGCTATCATCTAAACTTAAGCAGAAGGGAGGGAAAAAAAACCTTGTGCTTTTAAAGAAGTTCAATCCGGCAGTCCCGGCAGGAGGAAATTCTTAATGAGGATCATTAGGCTTTGACAGCTTTGACTGAGGGTATTTAGCAGTTTAGGGTTCAACTACTGGTTGTGAGGTCCAAAGTGCAGGGGTCTATCCAATCATCATGTCAACTGCTGGGCAGTACATCAAACAGAGGTAGGCGCACTGGTCATTTTCCCCCTACTCAGTCCATTTAGAGCCAGTTGAATCTAATAGTGCTCAATTAGGGATACGGATGATGCTTGCGGCAATGGGGTGTTTCTAAGCCAAAATCAATTGCCCTGGCGGTGCTCTGCTCAGAGTGCTGCTGATGTGCAGCCTGTTGGATGAGAGCATGCTCAGAACATTAAGGGGGTAACACCTCATCTGTCACAGCTTGTTTTTTCTCCGCAGAGAGTGTGTGGAGTAGGGGGTGAGCACCACAGTTAGTCTTACTCACTTCTGACATAACGTTGCTTTCAATGAACAACTTGGTTGCAACGTTTCTTGGAATGCTATGGTTGGAAGTAGGAGTGGGCAATATGGTCATAGTTATCGACATTGTGAGTACCACAGGTTGGAATGAGTTGTCAGATTCCCAGATATTCATATGTGATAGTTCTAGTCATGATACATGTTGATGTGTTAAAATCCTATATAGACTTAAATCTTAAGGCTAACTATTAAGCTACTGCTATAAATGCATTTCTAGGAAAATAACATACAGTTATTAGAGTGAGGAAGTCTGAAGTGTGGGCCTGTATTCAGGTTTCGGGCTGGCTTTACATGGGAACATTCGTGCAACTAGTTGCAAATTCCAAGGTATAGTTGTCAAGAAATTCAGCCATTTTTAAAATGCATGCAACACATTCAGTTTGCAAGATGAGGAGCTAATATTTTTCATAGATTGTTCTTTCATTGGAGGGACTTAAATCTTTCACTTCACAAGCCTATAGAAATGAATCTCCAATGTATTATTTGTGTCATGCGATGTGCAAGAATAAGTTATTAATAACCTAACTATGTTGCTATAACTTAGCAGGCTAATAAAAACTGGCACAGTTAGCAGCCATGTTAGCTTTAGTTGACTAGCTAATTTTGCGAGTTAAGATAGCCGGTTACCAGCAAATATGCAACATTATTCTATATTCTACTTCATTTTCTGCTCCATGATATATTAATGATTTAAATAGTATGGTCACATGATCAGCATACCCATTGTCCGTTTCATGAAAGTGGTTTCGCACCACTGCAACTGTTGGGACCGAGATGGAAGCATGTTTCAAATGAGCTGCATGAGCTGCAAAAGCAAGCAGAAACCACATTTATTGGGAAACAGCCCACAAAACATGCGTTTCTATGCTGTATTTTGTAGTTTGTTTTTTTGATGTTTGTTAATAACTTGCAGCAGTGAGTCATGCTCGTATATTTGACCTCATAATGACTCTAATCAGCCAATATGGCCACTGTAGCAAATGTGTACAATGAATATGAAAATACAGTTTAATTGTTAAACTGCAGTGACAATTAAATAGATGGTAAATAATCATAATTTAAACATTATTGTGACAGGCCCAGCACAAGGCAAAGACATTATTGTTGGCTGCTGGTCTATGACATCTGTGCCCTGTGAGAATGACCTCTAGTTGTAAGGAGTGCCATGTCAGTCATGCTCTTGGATGGTCTCAGTGAGACGCTCCACTGGGCTCAGATGGGAAGCCAGTGTGATGTTAAATGCCTCGTCAGTAGCTAATGATATGACAACAGCAAACTCTCTCAGCAGGAGAATCAGCTGCTCCTCATTATGTGTGTTTGTGTGTCACATTATGGTCACATCAATACAGCCCCCTTACATAATGAGATACCATGAGCATAATGAAGTTAGGACACGGTATACACACTGTAGTAAGTGTAATTGCAGCTCCCCAGTAGGATGTTCCTGCCAGAACTATGACTTACTGTAAGGACTGCTGTTGGATTAGTGTGTTTTTTCCACTGTTAGCAATCTGCAGTCTGTTCAGAGAAGAGACGATGGCGGATGACTTTCATAACAGGCTGCAAGAGATGGGACGAAAGCGAAGTGCTCTGAATGTGAGAATTTATATTTGAAGACAAATGGATGGCATTGAGTACATATGAGCCTGCACTCTCCCTCTGTGACTGTGGTGCCCATTAATAGCTCTCATGGGAAATCTCAACCACACAAGCCATAAAAGTGACTTATGGGGAGTGGGCTGATGTACAAAAGGTTAACGTCAATGTTTCTTTTCATTCCATTTGACCTGAACGTCCTCATAAGAGTTTCTCTCCTGCGATTCATAAATAACAGAGCCCACTTTTACTAGACAGCTTGAGGATGCAAACAAGGCCCATGACCCACAAAAGCACAAGATACTGACAGCTCTGACGTGTTTACTCACTTTTCCCATAGTGTTGGGCCTACAGGAGATGTTAATTGATGCTGCACAGTTTAAAGGCAATGTTCAGGTCTAAGAAACAATTGCTTAACTACTCCTGACCTTTAGTTAGAAAGATAAAAGCAGCCTTATTTTTATATCAACTGTGCATACAAATAGTATACATTAATATTGCTTATTACATTGTTATTGCATGCTTATTATATGTAATGCATTGTATTTCAATCTTGACTGTATATTAGTGGATGCATATTGGAAGTCTACCTAAATAGTGGCCTGCCTTCAAAAAACAAAAACATTTCAAGTCCAACTTATTAAAGCTGTAACAAATACAGCTACTCTTTCTGCACATTTAGTGGTGACTGTCTACATCTTCCTTTAGTTAAGGTCTTGTTTTTTCTCTTGTTGAAAGTTTATCTCAGAGTTACAGAAGACCAGATGTATGCTTAACCTTTGACCCCATAACTTAAAGCACAGGGCCATTTGTGCCAAAGCTGGTGCTTGAGAGAAACAGCACTGTCTATCTTCTGCTGCTACGGTTTGCCTGCCAACCAACAGGCCAAATCACTAAAGCCGTGATCCTGTAGTGACTGGCGAAAGAATAACGGTTTACGTCTCAGGCCTGATGAGTCCTGACCGATAGATAGGCTTTGAATTGCCAGAATGAACTTTTCTGAACTTCTTATTTATATAACCGAGAATAGATCCCAATAAAACACGCGGCTTTGTGTATAGTTTTTGGTCAAAAATTGTTTTCGTTGAAAATTCAAATGCGGAGCCGGATGTGTTTTTGCATGTGGTTTTTAGTTTGACCAAAGTCGCCTGGGACGCAGGAAGCGGAGGCGTCGTGTTCAAAGTCGCCACCATTCTTTCCTACTTTTATTTATCTCTGTCCTGCTTTACTTGCTGAAATCCTACTTTTTACAGTTGCTTTCAGCAAGCTCTGATATTTGGCCGTCAAGTCACCCAAGAGCTTCGGAATAAGATACAGATTTATTGGAAGAACCACATGCTCTTACCCCATCAGACCAACTGGCCACCTCATTCTTCTGTCTTTCAGCAGAACACTGAGCTGAAAGCGAAAAAGACTGATGTGCAGTCATAAATAATAATTTTCCATGTCATCGACTTGGTCTTATTGAGCACACCACTGAAGTTTCTCCACACCCTGCTGGGTAGTTAATGGATATAGTTTTGTGTGGTAAAGGACACTGGTCTTGTGGGGACTATCCTAGAGCTTACAAAATGTATTTGTTTTAGCAGCCTTCTATACCATGCAGTATAGAGGTGTATACTCCTTTGATTAGAATTCTCTGGGGAGTGATTCAATGTATCTTGGTGTCTCTAGAGTCTACTCTCAGAACATCAAGAGTTAACATTGGCTTTGCTTTCCAATGCTGGAGATGTTCTTGGCGAGTAAAGAAATGAAGTCTGATGCTGAACTCACAGTGTTTTTTCTAGACTGGTTAGGAGTAAAGAGGGAGGAGGAGGACATTTCCTTGTTTCTTATGATGGGGTGGGCGCCACAACTTTCTTGTGATATCTTGCCCTCTATTGTCTGGAGTATGCATTCATCTTAGAAATCACTCCATTGCCAACACACTCTGTCATTGTGATAATGCAATGCAATGTTATTGCAATGTGCAACATGGAGATGTGGCAATGCATGGTGGAAAGTCCTGTTAATTATGCCATCTATCTCAACACCAAAGCTTGTAAACAATCAGAACAATCAACATCTCACCTTTAATATCATGAATAAGCTGTGCAACAATATGATTACAGTCATATTGTTTAAAGTTTGTTCACAATATCATGAAAACACTTGGACTGAGGGCATCGTTACAGCCCTAGCAGTGCAGTACCAACATTGAGCTCTGTTAGGTTTACAATTTAAAATAGCAAAAGAATTTTAAGTAGCAAAAGAATAATAAGCAGACGTGTTATTATTATATAATATACGCAATACTAATATTATTATAATAACTTGCAATCAGTCATAGAAGTCCAAAATCTAATGTAGGTGATTCAGACTAGAGCAATAAGGCCATACAGTTGTTGTGCATTGTTCTAGTGCACGGGACAAACCACAAAACACATAGCTGAGAACGCGCTGAACTTTTCCCTGGACACGTCTTCACATCATCACTAGGGTGAATTCTTGTGCGGAGTGTGGCTGAACAGATGGTGGTTGGGGGAGCCTAATGGAAGCATCAAAGGTAGTGAAGTGAGAGCGGCGACTAGGGATGCATCTGGCCGGCCCAGTTTTTAAAGAAGCAGGCAGGAATGCTGGCTAATTATATATTGCGTGCACAAGAGGCAGGGGGTCCAGGCGAGAGGGAGGGAGCTTATCCTAAGGCAACTGGTGGCTGCAGCAAGAGCCCTGCGTTTTATCCCTCACAGATCCTACGGCCTGCCCCCCACCCTCCCTCCTCACTCTCTCCCCCACGGCTTTACTAGCTACTAATGCAACACGTTCCCACACACTATTGCTCCGGTCCCCATCGACCTGGGTGCCTGCTCTGACATTTAAGAGGAGGCTGGAGTCTGTTTGCCGCCACAGCAGCGAGTGTGTGCATGCATTTGTTTGTTGGGGGGGGTGCATATGTGGGTGTTCTGCTAGGGAGGTAGTGTAACACATAGATCAAGGTTCAATTAGGTTTTCGATATGCTTATTACCACATCTAGATTGCTGATTGGCTGTCTAACATTACTTTATGCATGCATTTCATCAACATCAGCACTTCTTATTAGTCGGCCAGTAAACATGTCTACTTCCAGCATGCTTATATTCATTTCTGCTTTAAGCCACACCCACCTGTAGTTTCTTCATTAGAAAATGTAAAAAAATCAAAATATCATAATCTGTACTGACCAATTTGAACGATACCCAACTCTATTCCAGATGCACCCAGATGCCTACTTTTGGTCATTGACAATGGTTTCCATAAATGATGGCAACTGAGAGACCCTCAGAGGGGCAACACTTAAATTAAGTCATTGCACCCTTAATGGCACACTGTTGCTCTTATAATAAAACCGTCTAAAATATGATTTGGACCAATAGAAATGGTATATATAACCTGGAATATAATTTCCTTCTCTGTCAACATACTGCAGACTTTAGAGCTACAACATGCTTGTTAATGACCATTCGCAATAACATATCTTCAAATGCTTTCACCGTCCTCCAAGGCACCCGTTTTTTTGACCATCAGAGGAAGGCCTAACCCTCCAGCCAAGCAATTTCATATTTACACAGTGTACTGTGTGGATGACAGGACTTGTGTCATTGGCTTAGCCAAAGAACATGGTATTCCCCATGTTGTGAAAGAAAGGCAGTGTTTTTTTTTTTTGCCTAAACAGGATGCACTAGAACGTCAGAGTGATTGGAAACAGTAGTTGAACATTTTTAAGCTTGAATTTCAGAAGATAGTAAGTGCGGTACCACAAACTGAAATTTGGTACATGCGCGCTATGCAAGCCTGCAGGCAGTAAGACCATTGTGTACTAAAAGACGCTTGCTTGGCCTGTTTATTCCTGAGCACTCTCTCTCACTCTCTCTCCCTGTGCCATATGGATGCTCTCAAGCCAAGTCACAGGAGAGTTATAGAGAGCGAATGGCAAACATCAAAAGTTATTTAATGCTGTTTTCAGATGCTTAAGGTGAGTCCTTACATAACACAAGCTGGCCCAGTTCATTAATACCTCAACAACTAAATTCAAATGTTCTCGCCCTATCAAATGAAGCCTTAAAACTCAAAACACGTCTTTGCTATATACAAACTCTTCTACCACAAATTTACAAAGAGGCCTGGAGTCATGTTTTCCAGTTAGTTTTTTGAGTGTGGTATCTTAAGACAGAAGACTGTTATGATCACAATGTCCTGGCGAAGGTAGAGATGTGGAGAACAAGGCAATAAAAAAAGATATATGAAGGCAGATGTGAACTAGACATTTAGCCTTTCACCAGATTTCCACTCCCCTCATGACAAACTGTTAGATGTCAGAGAAAGTGGAGTGCAGAATCCATACAGATAGTAAATTTGGAACATACGAAAGTGATGAACCATGGGGGTCATCCTCCCGTTAGGACAGAGTAGTAATACGTTTAAAAATATCAGTGCAAAACTCTACTTAAGATGATTCATACCTACGGTATTTATAGAGCTGGATAAGTTTTAGACAACCTTCTGAAGAACAGCCATTTTCAAAACCAGCTCTGCTCGTACACTGCTCTCAAGATGTAAAAGTGTTATTCTAAACCGCTCAGCAAAGTCCACACATTCCGGTTTCAAATTGAAAGCTTAAAATGTACAAATCATGTGCTTTTAATATTGACCTATGCTTTTAATGTAAGGATTTCCTGCACTGATCCAAGAGCATTCCAGTTTAGAACCATATGACAAACCGTCTGCTTGTGTTTGCTGTGGTCTTGAACACTGGAGCCGGTATGAATGATAACGTATGGACATAATTATTAATGCATTTAGTAGATATGACAGTTTTCACAGTAAGCATCGCAAAGACTGAAGATTTCAGTTTATATCTAGGGACGTACTCATACAGCAATAGCCTGCTGATGGCAATATCTGCTATTTGTCATGTGCATATCTGCCGAAGCAATACATTAACGGCATGGATTAGTGTGCATAGTAAAGAGTTGTGCTTTTTTTAGAAGATTACAAATGCATTAAAGTGAATGAAGTGCCTCAACGTTCAGGTCTTAGGTAGTACAGTAAGCACATCATTAAGTATCAGTTGAAATATCGGTCAAATCTAAACATAGGTCCTATGCTGCTTTTTTCAGAAGCAAATATCTAAATATCCTAAACTGGAGCCATCTAAATGCACTGATTAGCACCCAGCTCCAAGAGCAGAGATCTGGAGTAATGAGTACATGGAACGGTCAGTCCACTCATCTCTCAGAGTCTAGCAGCCAGGGGCCTGCAGTGCCCAGATCAAAGGTGCAAGGCAGTGTCACCAGGAGCCGACGCAGGGTCAGCAGCAATGATGGCTTTTAATGGGGACCCTGTTTCCTTTATGGTCTGGGAACCAGGGGGCTAATTGATAAGACATGTTCTGTCCCAGGAGCAGCAGTTCAGGGTTCCCAGGACAATTACACTCTCTGACATGGATATATTGCTGGAGTATTGAGAAGAAAGGAGCAAGAAGTGCTGGCAGCTAAGTGAGGGTGGCTGAGTGCAAGTAACTCTTGCATATTGCTGTTTTGATGTCTGGAGATGATTCAAGGGTTCGTGTTCTAACTACAAGGGGCCTGTGTTTTCCTTTCAGCTGAGCTTGGCGCGAGCCCCTCTATATGATAACGTTGTAGTTTTTACAAACAAATGAACACACAAGGGGACGGGGGAGCTGAAGTGGATGTGGGTCTCTTTCACTCTCTCGCAGGCCTCAATGCAGGGCTACAACTATGAGGCTGCAGGCTTTTTTTGTAATTATCACAAGATGCGATAACGTGCGCTCTGTCACCCTGCCAAGAAAACATGGACCGCCGTCGAGCAATGGGGGTGGCCACCAACAGAGCCTGGAGTAGAAGCCAGGTCTATTGAGAGCAACACACAGCAGAGCGCACTCAGGCCACGGTGGACCACCTCTGGACCAGCAGAAATGACTGGAGTGGCACTCCAGACAACATGACCGGTCGGCCAAGCTTTACAGGGCCTGCACACCAAGCTTGTTAAAGCCGAGCTGCTTTTAAGCCATTGTAACGTGAGCTCTACTAGAGTATAAACCAAGGATACATGGAGGATTGAGTTGCAGCCCAAGCGGCTTCTCTCACGTTTTCCGCAAGCACCTAAGCAGATGACTTAAATTAGGCAGATGGTGGAAGAAGGCCGGTCGGAGAACTGGACCGGCAGACGATTGAATACAATAAATCACTCACTCACTCCACCAGGAGAGCCGTTTTAAAGTTAATCACGCTCCTGCATTAACACGTCCCCATGTGTAGAAGTGCCTGCTTTGAAACTGCGAAATCGTGGTGGGTCCTGCTTTTATGAATCTGCCACATAAAAACATAACAGACTTGTTACACACGCAGGTGTTTTTGTCTAGCTAAGGTCTAAAAAATGTTGATTAGGTAATAGAACCTGTTTTCTTGGAGACTGCACAAAGTCACGCTTTACAGTAAGTAATTGGCACTGGCTAAGTTACATGAAAGAGAGACAGGCTTTAAGAGTTCAAGGTAGAAAAGATATGTTAGCTGTTAATGGAGATGTTTTTGTCCTTTAAATTCTTTGTGCGTAGCTGCTTTTCAGCTCGCTTGTGCAGGCAGTGGAATCGTTCTGGCGATTAGCAAGGGGGCTGTAAATAGCCTGCGTGTTTTGATTGAGCAGAACCACATCAAACAGACAAAAGGGAACGTCTTAAACAGGTGCTTTGTCAGAAGATCTACAGGAGATGTTATTTTGATATTCGACACCCTCATTCTGACTCTGTCTGTCTACATCTACCATACGCTCCTCAAACTTAAGGTCCAGAAGGTTTTTGGTTTTAGGGGAAAAACATTAATTGGTCTAGCAGTTTTATGTAATGTGTAGGTTCTGCAAACTTTAAATGAGGTTCTTCACATTTTAGGGCATAAAACGAACTCTGGTGCGCACTAAAAAAAACCTGAGACCTACTGAGGAGCTCAGTCTTGCTGCAATTCCAAACAAAGACTGGTGCAGTTTATTAGAAGTGTGAATGCGAGACATCTAAACGATCTAAACACAGAATGTACTGTCATCTCTTTGCTACAAACATTGAAATGTGCAAGAGATGAATTTCTGCTTACAAGATACTTGGTATGCATAAATATGACTCGACTCATTAATTATATTATTTATTAATCTATCCAAGTGATTTTACCCTGCTTTATGTCAAAGGAAAACTGTGGTAATGCAGGACTTGTCATGGCTTATTGTTTTAGAAAATCAGAAAACGTCCATAAAATGTCCATAAAACATCCATAAAACAACATATATATATATATTTTTCCTTCTCCTATATGTATATATACAGTGTTATTTGCATAAAACCCAGGGAATAGAACAGCATGGTTTTGGTCATTGGATCATTGGAAATTACACCCAGTAGTCGTGTATGTTAAGCAAACCGGAACCAGAACCATTTATGTGAAGTGAACCAGAACTAAAAGGCAACAAAGGCCCATTTTCTGGTTCTTCAAAGAACCATCTATTGAAAGATTCTTTATGGACCCAAAAGTGGTTCCTCTATGGCATTGTCCCTACAAAACCTTTTATGGCACTTTAGTTTTGAAGACTGTAAAGTTCCACCAGCAAACTTCATGCTCACTTGTGGCATTTGGACCATTGCACTTGTCCACACCATCTCTCTTTGATCGTAGATTATTCCCCTCTAATCCCACCGAGTCTGTCATCTGCGGTCTTTTCTTCCTCTTTTCATTCTGTCGCTCTCGTTCACAAACCTGAGGCGAGGGAGGAGAGGGGAAAGCTAACTAGATTCTCTTACATCTCCCTTCAATGGCTGCAACCTGAGTCCATGCGGAAGGGGGGAACTCTCAGATCCTGCCTAATCCTTCTGTTGTGGCCGAGCTGCCGTGCTCGCGCCTCGCTACGCAGGTGTGGCTTTAACCCCACAGAGTGCTTCACATGACATATGTGCTATCTGTTAGCGCTACATATGGAACATTTGTATATATTTACAAATTTGGACAAAGTGATGGATGTTCTCATCTAGTACCGCTAGATCTTTAGTAGCTGGGCCTCAGCTATGAAGCACTGGAGCACTGACTTATGTAGCAGCTCCAGGATGCAGCTGTTCTGATGCAGCTGTAGGTATTATTAACAGCTTGACTTTGTCCAAGGCCACCTTTAGGGGCAAAGCCCCCCTAATCCCGTACGCAAATAATACAGGATCAGGCTGCCCCATGTGCCAGCAGAAACTTCTTTGGTTCAAGGCTAAGCCCCTCTAAAGCGTGATAGCTTTATGTAATTGCCTTTAAGAGGGAAAACAGCTATGCTTACCACAGCTTGAATCAGTAATGGCTCGGTTCTGGCCATGGATAAAAGGATATATTAAGATACTGTGAAAAATAATCAAGGACCACCCTTTATTGTTTAATTTGCATTCAAAATGGCCGTTAAGTACGAGTTATTTATTGTTTTTGTTCTTTTTTTTTTTTGAAAAGATAAAAGGAAAATAGACAAAAAAAGAACACTAGAGCATTGCATTAGAACAAATTGGACATCAGAGATTTGGGGTATAGCTTTATATGGACTGATGAGTATAAATTGTAATTGGGAATACCTGAATCATGAAAAGTAGAAAATTCAACCAACTTTTAAGACTGAACTTTGGAGGTGTGGAAAAATATCCCTGCAGGTTTCTTTGAAAACCTGAAAACAGGTCTCCTGAAAAGAAGCTGTAGTACAGTTGTGCACAAATATATATAGATATTTAACTGTTTATGTGTCTGTTTCATTTCATGTTAAATATACTGTATATTCTGCTATTTTCCCAATGCTGAGACTGAATAACTTGCACTTGACTGGAAATTAAATAAATGACGTGTGGCCTCTGACACCTATATATAGTACTGTACATATAGAATGTAGAATATATAGTAAAATAGATATAGTTCTATATATAGAATATCACGGCTGGACATTGCATCTCCAAAATGATAACTTTACAGGAGAAGGAACATACTTTACTTTACTTTTAATGTAAGTCAATGGAGCCAGATTTATTTCCAGGTTATTTTGGCCATTTCTTTTTGTCCATTCATCAAGAAATGTACACACAACATAAAGGACAACGAGCAGTTTCGAATGATCTGAAAAACTGAAAAACAGACAATAGTGGAGATACATAATACATATGGTTGCGTCTGTGTTCTATATTTTAGAATATACTGATAGCATGATAACATTGCATTTCCATAGGGGTTTGCAAACAAGCGACTCAGCTCCTACAGCAAACGACGACAGTAAAATTTTAATTTGCGTTTGCAAGCTTTTTTTTTGTATCCAAGAGATCCTTGGCCAGGGTTTCTGGGAAGTTAGCAGAAAGATCAAATGGATCGGCTCAAACGGCTGTGTGTTCTATTTGACTGGCAATGGGAGGCAGAGGCAGCCTGTGCGACCTCCGCTGGGAAACCGGGATTATCGAGGAATGCAATGATTACACAAATATCAGACATGATTCAGATGCGCATCAACAATGAATTCATCCTCATGAGTGTGATCAGCTGGAGCCAGGCTCGCTTTGTGACCTTTCGAGACCCCTCAGTTATTTTTAACCTTCCTCAGATAAAAGACTTGGACGTAAATACGGACCATCAACGTCACTTCGATTCGTCATGCAAATAATTTGTCATGTGTTGTTTGACTTTTAGAGCTTAATGGAGCTTAATGGAGCAGATGCATATCAACAATGTGTTTTTCTTTGCTTTGTAGGTATACTCGAAATCAAGTCTGTGGATGTTGGCATTGTGGCTATCAAAGGGCTTGACAGCAACTACTACCTTGCAATCAACAAGAAAGGGGTGGTGTATGGAGCGGTAAGTTCTTCTACTGGCATCTGCAATCACATGATGTTGAAAATTATGAAGACTTCAAGATCCTTTTCTAAACATTCTATCAGCTGTCTATGCCAAAAAGATGTATTTCCCCTCCCACCAAAAGAGAAAATCGTAAAGATTTTAAGGTTGTCCGTGAGATGGCACTGAATTCAGATCCCGCTTATATTATTCTTTACTTCTATGTTTAGTAACAGAAACATTAGGAAGTTCATTTTTAGCAGGTCTCTGAAAGATCAGTGAAGGCTCGAGGCCTTTGATGTTGCCTGAGCCCCTGCTCTATTTCTCATGTCTCTAGGCCCTTAAAAAGCCTCAGGTCCTTTTAAAGGACAGTTCCACTCCGCTGCCTGTAAATAATCCCCTGGCAAAAGTCGGCTTCGGCAAAAGAGTTCTGTCATCTTTGAGAAAGTAAGCCGAGAAGGCCCTCTTCTTTACACAGTAGTCTCTCCCCAAATACTGCTCCATGCATGTAGCACCGCTCCATTCACCGTCCAGCAACACAATCCACAGCTCGGCCTTTGTTCCTCACCCCCTCCAGCTCCACCGGCTCCGTTCATCTGCTCTCATGAATTGCAAATGTTACCTGAAACAGGAAAAATGGTAGCTTATGTCTCAGAGAAGCGAAATCAAATGGGAAAGAAGGTGAAATAAGAAAAGAAATAAAACAATAACAACACGGCAGTGACGCAGTACCTCAAACATTCACATTGTTACAGCCCTTAAACAAAGGTATCTTTTGAACTTAGGGGAATATTACTGTAATATTTATCTACGCCACAAAGACGCCACACAGAGTACAGTTATCGCATGGTGACTTTTGGGGTTTTAACAGGTATGGCACAACACCTGGGGCAAAATGCAGTAGGTGTTGAATTAGGTCTTATGTTCTTGGTAAATAAAATGCTATTGGCTAAAAATGTGCTAGCGGGAGCAGCTGACTGATTGACAACTACCTTTTATCGCCTCTGTCATAGCTATATTCAAACTACTGTTTATGTCTCATTAAACGTTTAAATTTGGTATATTTCAACCTTTGCAAGGCTCACATTGCTTACTGTGCTAGCTCACATCCCTGAGGAACATCAAATGCTAGCAGTAATAAAAGAGCAGTATTTAGTATGGTAACATAAAAAGTGACCAAAATACATATATACCGGATTGGTGAGTGGGATGACTTCTGTCAGGTCTCACTTTTGGGACACTATCCCACCCCTTGCTCAGGTGAATTGGAGATTGTAATTGGTTTCGTTGCTGAGTTTGAATGTCTGTTCATGCCTTAAGTATGGTCTACAGTATGTGCAGTTAGGCAAAGGATGGGGAACTGAGGCCCAAAGTCCAGAACACGTCAGTGATTTTCTTCCACTAGCACAGCAGCTAAACCTGGTAATTAACTGATGAGTTGAATCAGGGGTGCTTGAGCTGATACTGTGCAGAAATCTGGCTTTTCAGGACCTCTCTTCAGTTCTCCAGCCTTTGGTTTAAACTGAGTGGAGGAGAGTTTTTTTCCCAACTCACTTGACAATTGGTGTGGTGTTGGTGTGGTGTCACTCCAATAATGAAAAGTGGTATGTGTATATATATATATATATATATATATATATATATATATATATATATATATATATATATATATATATACAATATATATATATATTTTCATATATACCACATCTACCATCTACCACAGATACCATATCTGTGTGTGTGTGTACCAACTAACCCAGTCTGAAGTTTCATAAACTGTCTCACAGGTTAAACATCATCTTCTCATAATGTGCTCTTTCTCTTCTCCAGAGGGAGTTTGGCATTGACTGCAAGTTGATAGAGAGGATAGAGGAGAACAGGTACAACACCTACGCCTCCGCTGAGTGGAGGAATAAGAAGAAACCCATGTTTGTGGGCCTGAGCGCCAACGGCAAGCCGATGAGGGCCAAAAAGACACGGAGAAAAAACACTGCCACACACTTTCTTCCCATTCCCATTCCATAACCACAGCCCTGTACATGCCCCGCCCTGGCAACAGCTTACTGCACTGAGGAAAGACTTGGAATTTTCTACAATATTAAAAGACTTAGTTTTTTTGAAAGGAAGGCACTATGTAAAGGAACTACATGAACTCATTCTCAATGAGTCTGGTTGATGTCAAATATTTGTTTTTAAGTTATTGGCACCGGAGGAAAAAAAGAGATGTTTTTTCGACGCCAAATCCTTTCTAGTGGATGAAATGTTGGACCAAAAGGACACAGGAGGAACGGCCGACCCTCTCCCCGGACGAACGAGACGTTTCGCAGAGTGTATTACTTGTGTGTATTTGTGTGTGTGACCTTTGAATGCAGTTATTTATGCTGTACTAACTCATGCAAGACTTTTCTATTGGACGTTTGTGCTCTGTGACTCAGCGGACTGCTAGTAACGCAAACACTTATCAGAAGCACTTGCTCGAGGTGCGAGAGTGAGGGGCCGAGGCGGAGGAACAGCATTTTACGAGGAGAACTTAGCCAAGGTAGCACCATAGCATAAACGACTCTAACAAATCCTTATTTACATGCAAAGCCACTGTATTTGATAGCTCCATTCTTTACCTGACTGCTTTTGAATAAATTATTTATTTTATGTAATATTTAAAGGAAAACAAAGGCAAAAAAACACGGAATGGACATTTTTTACCATTTATGCTCCTCCTTTTTAAAGCTATTCTATCGGTTAATAAATAAATATATTTCTCTTTACTGCAGAATTTGTGTCCATTGTACATTGCTTTCACATGAACACACCGTGGATCCAAATGACTTTAAAAGAAATATCTTATGAAAGAGGAAGAAACAAAAAAGCAGAAAAACAGAAGCAAAAAAAAACCAGTAACATTACTATGCGGTTCCAGGAATGCCACTGTCTATATGTCTAAATATGCAGGCTGATGTGAACCAAGGCAGAACAACTTTACAGAGAAGCTAATAAATCTAAATAGCCCCTCTCAGACTATAGTTATGCATGGCATTGTGTCAACGAGCTATGCCTTCATTCCACAAGGGTTTCTGAGAGCTAATCTTTCAAAACACACAAATAATAAAGCAAAAAATGCCCATGATAGTCTCCACTTACAACCACAAGCATGTCTAGCACATAATTGAGTGTCAGTCTCAACAGAGACACTTCAAACACTTAAATACCATTTAGGTTTCTGGTGAATTTGTGTGATGCCAAATAACGATCATCTAATTATAATAAGTACAATCTTTACCAAAGAACGCACTTTCAGCTGTGCCCTAAATAAAACGCACCATTGTGTTTACACATCTGTATTTACTGCATTTTTGGTTAGTTTCCTAGACATGTATCTGCATACATCTATGGGAAACTCTCAGTTTTAGACCTTTTCACCTGCTCATCAGATGTGCTTCAAGCTGTAATTACTTCACCACATATAATGAGTATAACTAATAAGCATTTAGAGTACTGTGCATAAGTCTTAGGCCATCTTGAAGCTGTTTATCTGGCTAGGAAGTGTTTATTAGTTTGAAAAAACACTAACATTAGAATACATAATACATACCAACAAACTAAATTTTATGTAAGTTTGTTTATTAACCAGCAGTGGTGTACAGTAACTCAGTCATTGTAATTGGTTTCTGTACTTAAATAGTTTCTTCATGTATCTGTACTAAAGTATTTCCATTCTGGGGGGACTATTTACTTAACTCCACTACATTTCAAAGTCTAATATCTTACTGTTTACTCCACCACATTATGGCCAAATCTGTCCTTCCTTTTGGCTTATGTGTGCATAAAAACGTAACATGTCAAAATGAAAGAAGCTTGAAGTGAGCCCACCAATCAGGGTACAGTGGTCACTTTGTTGTGAGCTTGTTTTGACCTGTTGGACAGAGCTTGGTTCTAGCTAATGGACACTGTTCTCCTTCAGTGTTTTGTGCTTATGATGATTTGAATAGGCATCAGTGTCAGACTAATTAATGACCTTCTATTAAAAGATTGGTGGACTGAAGAGACACTAAAGTCTCCTCACCTAAAATGAGTTGATTAAGAGTCTTGTTCCAGAAACGATAATAGCACATTAGAGCCATAATAAATCATGCTACTGTTACTCTTCATACTAAAGTACATTTGAAGGTAAATACTTTAGTACTTTTACTCAAGTGGAGGTCTAAAGGGAGGAACTTCCACTTTTACTGGAGGAATATTTTACCTATTTGAACTTAGGTACATGGTTTGTGCACTTCGTCCACCACTGATAACCAATACCAGTATTTACAGTTACCATTCAAAGCCTGGTTTCATTTTTATGGCCACACTTGATCTGGATGGTCTCATATTGATGCTCTACAAAGCACTACTTTAATCATTAACAAGCTTTTTTGGTGATGCTCATTATTTTGATGTATTAGGGGTATTGTGAACATTAGTTAGTGTTCGGTGTAGGAGTAGGTTTAGCTCTGAGGTTATTGTTAGATAGATAGATTTAACTGAATCTTTCACACTCAGCTTCAAGTTCAATCACATTTAAAAGATATTAAGCTGAATGTTTCTTAAGGAGCATTTACAAAGCATCTACAGTGGATCGTCCAGACAAAGTGCTACAATTATTATTATTATTATTATTTAGCATTAGTATTAGTATTAGTATTAGTATTAGTATGTACGGTGCAATGCAAAAGTCAGTGAACACCCTTTCATTCAGTTTCCAGTCAAACGGACATTAAATATTCATGTTATATCATTGTCCATCATTTGAACAAGAAATGCTCCAAAATTGCTTTGAAGAAATTCTCTTTACATTCTTTCCCCTCTCCTGTAAATGTACTATTTTGGAGATACTTGCTTTTCTTTAGACAGTGACAATATATATATTTAACAGATATTTAAAACATATTTAAAAAGTTATACAAAAGTCTCTCACCATCAGATAAACGGTACTTAAAGCTTTCATCTTTAAGAGATCAGCTCCATGTTTGCTTCAGATCTGAAAACAAACAGATATTTCAGCCCATCCTCCACTACTTTGGGTTCGAGATTATTTGGATTGTGAAAAGGTGAAAGTCCAACCAACTTCTAAGAATTTTTTAGCGGGGTGGAAAAATATCCCATATCAGATTTTATGATTTGAAGAACCTGAAAGCACATTTCCTAAAAGAATGGAAGCTGTAATAAAGCTTTAATGCTGAGGCGTCTGTGTAATTTTCTGTTGAATATATTGTAGCGTCTTGCTACTGGCTCACTATGCTGGGGGCACACAAGAGGCGTGGCCATGCAGAGTGGCCACACGCATAGGCTCACGGGAGGTGCTGCAGCTGCGGTAGGAGACAAGCGTTTTGTTGTGGATGTTAGTTTGACAGGTGTTTACACGGCATGTGCTATTTGGTGTTGGGCTGTGGGGTGGTTGGCAGTGGGTTAATGTCTACAGTGAACTGTAGATCTATGGCTATTGGTGACCAGCCCTGCTTTGCCCTATGTTCAGTAGTGCTGGGTGGTGGTTCTTCCCTTCTGCTGTGTTGAATGTGAGCATTCGTTTACAGCACTGTATTTCTCTTGTACATAGACTCCACGTTAGTCTAACTTTCTATGAAAAATTAAATATTAAAATGCGTAAAGTGCCCCAGGGAGCACATTATAAAATATAGATTTTTGTATCATACTAAATGTAGGTGTTATGTTAAACATGCAGCAAAGTTAACTCACTGACTCACCCTCCATCACTAACTCACCCTCCATCACTGACTCGCCCTCCATCACTCCATCGCTGCCTCATCCTCCATCACTGACATCTTCCATCATTGACTCACCTCCATCACTGACTCACCCTCCATCACTGACGGCCTCCATTATTGACTCACCCTCCATCACTGATTTGCCTTCTATCACTGACTTGCCCTTCATCACTGACTCACCCTCTACCACTGACTCACTGTCCATCACTCACTCATGCTCCATCACTGACTTGCCCTTCATCAGTGACTCTCCCTCCATCACTGGCTCGCACTCTATCACTGACTCGTCTTCTGTCCCTGACTCACTCTCTATCAGTGACTCTCCCTCCAACATTGGCTTGCCCAAACGGCACATTGTTGATGACGTGCTAAACAACGTATCCAGCTTTTATGTGCCATTACCTTAAATTTAGCAAGGGCTTTACCAACTTTACTGCTAGATGAGCATCCCAAGAATGTACACTCACGAAATGCTGGCATAACATTAGCTGGGTTAATGCTGATAGCAGCTTCATCACTTTTAAGACATTGAGAGGGGAGCAATACTGGAAGAATACAGCAGACATATACATACACATACAGATTTTGGGAAGATCAAACATACTTTGAGTATAAGAGTTACAAGATTAACTTAATTAGAATTAATTTCCCAGGTGCTTTTATGGCCATTTTCACTGGAAATGAATTAAATAACAGTATAGTGTCTGACTTTTGCAAAGTACCATATGCCTCTAACTTCGTATGTTGTCTGAATATTTTATAATGAATGAACTGGCAGAAATGGCCATTGCTTGGAAAAAATAACTTCACTGAATCAATTTATATGACGGGAATAAGCTCACCAGACAAAAAATTAATCACCTGTGACAAAGTAACTAATAGCGTGCAGGAGTAACAGCTGTGAATGGATTTGTCATGGACTGGACAACATCAATGTTCAGCAATTGTTGCATCAAAGAATTGCACAGTTGGGCTAGATTTGGTGGATGTCTTCCCTGGCACAATTCCGAGGTGAAATTCCTGTAGACTGGGATTTTAGCCACTGCTGGTAGACCCGTATGACCGTACGCTTCCATACACCTGCAAATTCAGCTACTTCCTTCACACTATGGCCACTCCTTTATACCGATCATTAACATCTGCTTTGGACCCATTTTCCAAACATCGAACAAAACATTCACTGCACTGTACCACCTCTTCTCAATCTATGAATCCTGTCACACACCCTGCAGGTATTTATAGCCCCGATATCCTTGTGCAGTAACTACAGGAGCCTAATGTTACTACCACCTTAAACAAGCTAGGTGTCTATTTTTTTGTTCAGTGCGCTTATTATACTGTCTATACATATGTGTAACTAAATATACAAATCAACATTCATATACTACATTTTTGCATCTCAAAATGCAAAGGCCCAGCTCATAAGTAAGGTCATTACAGTACTGCACACCTTTGGTGACCGTACCCATGTGTTACCCTCCACTCTCATCTACTAATTATGCTCTCCAGCCACCCAGTGACAAGGAGAGCACGTGTGGGATAATGTAAATATTAGTTATCCGTTTGTGAGCTGATTCTAATTATCCTTGAGGTAATGCTTATCCTCTAAGCACCAGATCAGGTCCTGCAGTTACCAAGATAACAGAGAGCGAACGGGCGGTCAGGGGTGGAGGGACAGAGGGGGGTGAGGGTGTGTTCCACAGTGGATCAATCAGTGTCAATCACAGGCTGTATGCCACCTCCTTCCCCAAATCACACCAAAATACCACACTCACTGTGGTACCACACTTATCATAAGCAATATCCCAAACCACTTCATGCTTGTGTGCACGGCCTGTGTATCAGTTTGAGGAATTATGATTCACTCGAGGCCGACTTGCCTTAAAGGGTTTCTAGGTTTTCGCCCCTTTCAAGTGTATTTTTGTTTATATGTCCTGTCGGGTTTCCCATAAACTAACGTTCATCTAAGATTAGAGTGAAATGGATTCAAGACTCTAACGTGATTGAAGTGTCCACTCATTAAGGCAGAGAGATTAGTGCACAGCTCAGCAGCACTTGTGTTAGCCTCTAGCCTCACTAGCGCACACCACGAATGCCTGCAAATGCTGCAAAACAGCCCCGCACTCATGGAGTATACACATAAAGTACATTTAAACATGACATTTAACAGTGCCAATCATTTAAAAGACTATTAGCATGCCGTCTGGTCAACCACTGCAGTTTTCTTGGGGCGAAGCCTTAGATTTAGTTTTCTAACCTTTTTTTTGTATATAAACTTGCTAAGAGCAACACATTCAGGATGCATCATACATATTCAGCGTTCAGGCCTGAAGGAATTCCCATATGTTTACCTAAGCTGAAATATATATTACAGCCTTCGCAGCTTCACAACTTGACTCGTTCCCCAGAGGAATCTGTGGCTTGTTGACCAAACCACAGGAGCAGCTGTGAATATTTCATTCCAGAGAGGTTGCTTGGAGAGCACCAGTAGACAGGGCAGATTTTAATAGCCCTTGTGGAGAGCGGCCCTGCGGTATTTTTGGACATGGACGTGGTGACGTTGAGCCGGGCCCAAGGAGTTCCAGTAACAGAGGTGTGCTCCTCAACTTTAGAGGAGCTCAACAGGTCTCTGCAGAGCATCGAAGCTTGGTGTCAGCGAAAATCAAAGAGCAACATGGCTAAATATAGTTTGATTTTCAGAGCGCGCTCGCTGCGAACGCAGAGCCAGTTCAGACTGAGGTTTGGACCTGCGACGATCTCTAGAGGGTTCCAATTTCTGTTCAGCAGGTGTGTCAAACATTTGCCTTGGCTGTGGCCGAGATGAGGCATGTGTTTATCAATTCAGCTCGAGTGAGTGAGAGAACTGCAGAGACGGAGAGGCTGCCAACACCAGGCAACGTCAACCTTTCAGGAGAACAGAGCACTGAATTTACAAACTAATATGAGGCCGTATTTTGAGTCTGTATGGAACTTAATATGCCCAGAGCTTGAAAGTGTTTTTGGACTAAATTGGTTATGTGTCAAACATGCTGGAGGGGGGAACATAGTAGGTTCTTCTGTTTAGGTACAAAAATTGAGCATCATTTTCATTACAAATTCCAGAACTTTTATTTCATTAGACCATGAAGTTGGCCTAGCCTTTCTTAAAGGCACAGCTCAGCGAAAAATCTCATTTAAACAGTTTTCCACCATCCCCAATTGTAGTCGATCAGTCAGGACATGTTTGGTGTCCATATTTTGCTTCCTTAGTTTTAAGCTGGAGCTACAAGGTTAACATAGCGAGCAAACAGTAAAAGTCAATAGTCACCCAAATCCTTTCCATAAATACAACCTTTAAAACTCCTCTCAGCCTGCACAAACCACATCCAGGTTTTCATTAAGGTCATACAGACTTATCAGTGACAAAATTGTACTCACTTATTTGCATGCAGGCTTGTCATACACTCATGTGGACCTTATATAGATTACATTCAGTTGTTATTTTATTTTCACTCACTGAGCACTTTATCAGGTACATCTACCTTGTTTCTACATTTACTGACCATTTTCTCAGCTCCACTTACCATATAGGTGCACTTTGTAGCTTCACAATTGACCTTGTTCATCAATCATCAGACCTCAACAGAGCAGGCATTAAGTGGGTGGTGAATCACTCTCAGCACTGCAGTGACACTGACATGATGGTGGTGTGTTAGTGTATGTTGTGCTGGTGTGAGTGGATCAGACACAGCAGTGCTGCTGGAGTTTTAAACGCTGTGTCCACTCACTGTCCACTCTGTTAGACACTCCTACCTTGCTGGTCCACTTTGTGGATGTAATGTCAGAGTCGTTAGCTCATCTGTTGCTGCATGGTTTGTGTTGGTCATCCTGTAGTCCTTCATCAGTGGTCACATGACGCTGCCCACAGAATGCTGTTGGCTGGATAGTTTTGGTTGGTGGATGATTCTCAGTCCAGCAGTGACACTGAGGTGTTTCAGTACTCTAGAGGCAATGCTGTCTCTGATCCACTCACACCAGGACAACACACACTAACACACCACCACCACATTAGTGCAGTGCTGAGAATGATTCACCACTCAGATAATACCTGCTCTGTGGTGGTCCTGTGGGGGGTCTTAATCGTTGGTGACTGAGGTAAAGGTGTGACTGTAGGAACTTAACTGTAGAACTACAAAGTGTACCTATGTGGCAAGCAGGAGCTGATGGACAATGAGCGTAGGAGGTGTTCCTAATAAAGTGCTCGATGAGTGTGTGTTGCATGTGATTTAGCATCCATATCACCAACATATACATCAACAAGTCCATGTGACCTTCAACAGGATGTGGTTTGAGTGAGTTGAGACCCACTTAAAGCTTTAGGAATGTACTGTATTTATATAAAAGATTTGGGTGAATACTGACTTCTAGTGTTTGTTAGCCTCATTAGCCTCATTATTTAAAATGAAACTTTTGACATAATAATGCAGAATAAAGAACACTAATCCCTTCTTTGCTCTCAAAAGAGTGCTGGGCTCCCCGCTTTGAGCTCATTTGTTGGCTGTTTGTAATGATTAAACAAAGTTAATCCAGGAGTTTAGCCAACATCTGCTAATAAAGCCGGTGTTTATTGTGTCTGTAAACCACATAAGTAACATTTCGCTAATAACTTTGTTTACAGAACAGCAAATGAGCTTAATTAAAGACTACATAAATTGAATTTGACCTTCTTTGGGTGTTAATAAACACAATGATTTAGCATTTTTGAAGGTAATTCAATAATTATCTTCTCTCCAGGTAATTACCTGAGTCTGGTAACAACTTTGTCTCACTCTGGGGTCTGACTGATTGCGGGAACCTCTAATGGCAGGAAAAGGGCTGGGCGACTGGACTCGTTTTTTTGCAGATTTGGGTCAAAAAAAAAAAGTAATGCGCTGGATTCACTTGATTATGAAAACATTTTAAGAAGTAAATTAAGCGCATCACTCTTTTCCAGTATGTCAGCATGGATGTGGCTTGATATCTGGAGGGCAAGATTAAGTTAATTTCATTGTTTAAACGCTAAATAGAAAGTCAAATTGCAAAAATGTGGCCATATGCACACCGCATGAATGTTTTTTTTATCTGGCATTAGTTGAAAAAACAACACATTTCTCGAATTAATATAGTTCCACAGAAAGTTGCACTTTTATGTCTGCTATATATGGTTTGCCACTATATTTGACATTCATGGATTTGATTATTTATTTATTCTGTAACATCCTACTATGGTTTATGAACTCAACGTGATCATACAGAAGTTTTTGAGGATGATGAACAACTGCTTCAGAACCACGGACAGCTCTGACTTTATGCATTATTGTGCTGATTTGAAGTGAAACGCCTACAGATGACACTTGCAATATAAGCCTACAACCAAAGATACACATATACATTATCTGTTCTTAAGCCAAAGTATGAGCACTGTGTCAAAGTCACACTCATACAGCTCAAACTGGACGTTCAGAGCCAAACACACAGTAAACAATATCTACATGGAAACATATCTAAGTATATTTTGACTCCATACTCTGACTTTTAATTGCATTCGATTGCCTTTGAATTCATTGTTTTCATTAAGCCATCTAACCAAATTCATATCATGGCAAAATGATACTGCCAACAACTATTCTAACCTGTCATTGTGTAGCACCACTGATTAGTTTCTGCACATATTATTATTTTGCATTGATATGATTTTGGTTTTAATATAAGTAATTCATTCAAATCCACAGAACTGCATGTGATTATTAAGAAAAAATAAAAATTGTGTCCTTTTGAGATTTGTAATGATGCTTAAATGTAATTAAAAAAGCAAAAAACATTTACAAAAATAATACTACAGTAATTACAGCAACAACACACAATTACTTAAATACACCATCATATCTTCCTATTATTTCCTATTAAAATGTATTGTATACAATCATAGAGCACTTAGTGGGTACTGCCTCCCTTTGCTCTCAAAACAAAAGTCTCAGTTCTTCATGACATGGATTTTTTTTCTGTTTTTCTACATTGCTGTAATTGCATGATGCAGTTCCTGCAGGGTTTTCAGATGCATGGGCCAAGGCATGCCAAGAAAACATTCCCTACACCATTACACCACCTCTACCAGACAGTTGGGTCTATGGATTCTTGCCGTCGGTGCCAAATTCTGACCCTTCCATCTGTGTGCCTCAGCAGAAGTGATTCATCAGTCCAGGCTACATTTTTCTACTACGTTCAACCATCCAGTTTTGGTGAGCCTGTGTCCACTGCAGCCATAGTTTTCTGAGAAAATCAACATGCTGCATGCTGTTGTAGCCCATCCACCTCAAGGTCGGATATGTTGTGCATTCTGAAATGCAGTTGTTCGGAGTGATTGTCTGAGTTACCATACCCTTTCTGTGAGCTCAAACCAGTCAAGCTATTCTTCATCAATAAGGCATTTCCATCCACAGACTTGATGTTTTTTCTTTATTGCACCATCCTGAGTAAACTCCAGAGACTACTATGAGTGGAAATCCCAGGAGATCAACCGTCTACCACCAACAATCATTGGTAGGATCACATTTTTACCCCATTCTGATGGCTGAGGACAATATTACCTAAGGCTGGTGGTCTGTTTCTGCATGATTTTATACACTGCATAGTAATATTGTATATTATTGTGCACAGATACTTATAGATACACACAGTGTATAGATACAATGGAATGCAAAAGTTTAGATATCATGGGCAACATTTCTGTTACTGTGACTTGCTATGCAAGTAAAAGATGACACCTTGGAAAAACGTTATTCAAGAGCTCAGCTGTCTGGGAGTGCCCAAAGTTTTGCATTATCCTCCTTTCCTGTTCTCAGTCCAAAATTGTACCAGACTAAATTCATACGCTAATGTTGCTTAAAACCCTTGCATAAAAACCTTCTACATGCTCAACTATCCACAGTAAGAGAAGTTTTGACTAGAGGTGGATAAACTTTTACAAGCCACTGTATATATAATATATATGTTATGTTACATATCATTACACACAGGTACTTACATATGTGCAGACAGGATGTCTGTGTGTGTGTGTGTGTGCATGCACGCATATGTGTACACATGGTAAAATACGGGCGGTGGGCCGCAGGCTCTGAAGCACTGCTGGTCTGCTAGCGCTCCTCTTCAAGGCCACATTGCGTCATTACTAAACACCAGCATGGACATCTGGCCTTGTCATGATGTTTCCCTTTTATCACCTGCTCAAAGCCCAGCAAAATAAGTCTGGTTCCGCTCAGAAAGATGTATACTCTACCTTCTGCTAATTACTTACTGTGTGGAAGATGAGATGGGTTTCAAAAATTGAAGACAGCAGGCACTTAAGTGTTGCAACAACTTTGCCATCTTTCTTTTCGGAAAAACAAAAGTAATAATAAAAAACAAGTATAATAATGAACAGATCAAGTATGCAAAAAATATTGTGATAATAATGAAGATAATAATGAATATTGTTTGTAATAATGAATGAATAACTCTCAGTAGTCGTATGTGGGGTTTCTCATTCTCTTGTTCAGTCGCCCCTAATCTAGTAATGCGATTAGATGGGCACTGATCTCTAGAGCAAAGCCACAACTAAGCTAAATATGCTTTTTTTCTCATTACTGTTTGGGTCAGTTACTTATCTGAGATTTTTGGGTAACCGCTGAGTTTCTGGGGTGAGCAAATATGAACCACAGAATGTGATATGTTGCGTATAGAATGATTTGACAAATTTCAGTCTTCCAGCAGTAACATGTGTTTAAGCTCTTCTTTCACGAGGCAGAGTTAAACTCAAAGTCTTCGTATTTCATTCAAATAAGAAAAGACTTTGTCACTGTGATCTGTATTAAAAAGCCCTGATACATCAGTGTGCCTACTGCGCCAGATATTGAGCAAAACTTTACGGAATTTCGAGTGATTTCTGGATTCGATCCAAAGCTGCATGAACTAAAGTCTAACCACCCACAGCCTACAAGCCAAATGCTAATAATCAGGGTTTTGAAATGTCAGAATGAATTGTGGGGAGCTGCGCTGGATGTTTCAACAACAGCACTCAGAGCTACAGTCTAACGTGCGAGCGACAGTGCAATATTGGCGTAGAGTGAAATGAAAGATTGTGTCTATGATTATAGTTGGCAATTCTATCAGTCGAACAAATGGAAAATGAAAAGAGAACTTGATACTTGGTAAATAACGCAGAGTACTGTGGGGTCCTTGGCCTTTGGGTGGTGGGTGGTGTGGGGGGGCATGACTGGTTCATTGCTAAGAATTCAGCTTCATCCTGACACGCCCACTTCCGAAAGCCTTGTGTCTTCACTTATATGCAGCACTGTAACTTAGGGAACTAAGAAAGTCTGAAAAAGCTATACTTTACACTGTAAACTGGAACATGTTAAAAATGGGTGACATAATAAGGTTTATTAATGGAGCTGGAATGCTGGCTGGATTTCATCTCTGTCTCTGATCTGAAAGGAAGAGAGAGAGAGAGAGAGGCAGAAACCACAAAACACAGTTACATGCCATTAAAATGACAACGTAATGAGATTTCTCTATTAGATCCATAAATACCAAATACTAAAAAGAGCATCCGAGTGGCTTCACGACAAGTAAATGGAATTACAGTCCAGACTAATACAAGTTATTTATAAACAATAATAAAGTCAGCCAGCTCATTTTTTATTGTTTTTTATTGATTTATTGTAATGCAATAATGCTGAATAACATTTATAACATGTGAACATTTTAACGCAAATAACCACTGTAATTCTGTGTTGGTATTAATATAAATCATGAACATGTCAAGCATGTCATTACACAGCAATGTTTAATGCATAAACCTTTTCATTTGTTTTTTACTCACTTGCTAAGATAATGCCATTTTTGCATACTTAGCATACTAATGGGATTTTCAGTCAAGCTGACATGATGTATATTCACAATTTATAGCAGATCTCTGGCTTAAACTCCCTTATTGGATCCTTGTATTCAGGTAACATTCAAGGGACATTCGGGTGACATATTCTGTACTATAGATGGTTGAATGTTTACTCCTTCAGTAAAGATTTAAACTTATAATCTGTCTCCAGACATTATAAAAGCTTGCTAGCTTAGCTAAATTACACTTACACTAGTGAGGGCAGTCTTATTTTCCTACAGAACGTCTGTTAACACAAACAAAAGTTCGGTCACTAGCGTAGATTAACATTAATCATTTTTGTGATATGACATTACATCACTGTTTTTAATTGTTATTTGAGTAGGATGGGACATTTGATCAGTGTGGTGCAGCATTGTAAAATGGAAATATGCCCAAACAGTACAGATTTGTGTTGATGGACTGACAGATTGTGACACGCGCTGAGCTAAAAGCAAAGCGATGTTTATTAAACAGACTGGTAGTACAACACAGCAGCAACAAGATCAAAGCAGACATAATCAAGGGGCAAGGCCAGAGTCAGAGAAAGAAAACAGGCAGAAGTCAAAACCAGGCAAACAACCAGACCAGCAACAGTACCAAAAGGGAAAAGACAAAAGAGTAAACCAGAAAGCCAAAATAGAGTCAAACCAGAGACGCTAACACGAATAACAACAGGGAGAAACGCTCAGCACGCACAGAGTGGCAATACTTCGCAACGGGTCAGTGTGAGAGAGGAGTATTTATACAAACAGACTAAATTAACAACAGGTGGGCTCAATACTCGGGAGACTAGGAACAGGATTGGGAGATGGTGGACATGTGAAAGCGACGTCATAGGGTGCTGGGTTATGGGAAATGGAGTCCGGGAGATCGGAGGTGAGAGGAGAACCAGCAGGCATGACAAGACTTCTCTTTTCACAATTTCATTGCATATGGTACATATAAGGCTCTTCTACTGAACAAGAAAAAAAATACCGCCAGCACTGGCTGACATCGCTGGGAAGCAGACTGTTCACCAACAGCCATACATCTCTATAAACACTAACACTGCCCCACAACCTGGGACTTTATTGATGGCTTTCGTTGTGCAGCCTTCGTTGCCCATCCTCGCTACTGTGGCTGCTCTCTTGTAGTCCTCAGCTGGCCTCAGCCCTCTTGGCCATTGTTGCTATTTAACTTCCAGGATGTGATCCTACTTTTGATCAAATGTAGCACTGGCATAATAAAGAAGACCCAGGAAACATACTACCTTAGACAAAGGCTCTTTTATTGAACACGGCAGCAGTGAGAACCGCTGCCAGCACTGGCTGACGCTGGCAGGAAGCGTGCAGGTCACAAACGGCCATACATTTCCTGTACATGGCTAGACTATACCATACCCCTGCACAGAATGACACCATCAACCCTGCTGCACACATAATGTCCACAAAGTCACAACTATTGTCAGTCTCTGTTACTGTGAGTCCAAAGCTTTACATGAGCCCTCGCAGATCAATGGTCACGTGCTACAATATGTTTGAACTGGCAGTTTGAATTTGGTTCAGGATGCCTTCTTAAACTGTCTTCAGTTTCTGACATGTATACACGTATACCAGTGATTCAAGATGTGGAAAGTTCTCATCGCCTTAACTCCTTATCTTATGGTACTTCAGGGGTAAAAGCATGCCAAGTGTACACATTTTAAGAGTCTCTTTTAGTAAATGTAAAACACATGCTTGCCACATATGTAAGCAATAAACGTTTCTGGCCCCATGTCCCCAATTTCAGCCGTCACACAACACAAGTGTAGATAATAACAATGACTGCCCAGAACACGTTTATTGCATTTAATTATTCAGCTGGGCGTGTTTGCCCAAGGTCCAGTAAGCAAGAATCAACATGTTGAAGCTCAGTCATTGAGAACTTAACTGGCATGTTACACACGATTTTAAGGTAATGTTACAGAATGAAACTCACTTGTGGTTTTTCATGGCAAATTATCTGTTATGCCCAAAAGCCAGTTTTTACCTTTTCAGTGTTCCATGGCTTACTATTGAACCTCATTAAAAGTTACAAGGCATACAGTCTTTAAAACAGAAGGTGCTGAAACAGGTTCTACTTGGTGTTACATTTGCGTCCTAAAGCAGTATCTCTACAGAAGGGAACCCTCAGAGTCTTCTAGTACCTAATGATTTCTCATTCATTTTAATTTAACACAGTTATTATGCTTGTCGTATTTAAACTCTGTAGCCTTTGTAGTGCTATTCAGAATCAGAATCAGAAGCTTTCTGTGCAGGTAAACAGTCTGCAAAGTTATGAAGCCCAAAGTATTTGCCAAAAGAATAAACTCTCTCCCACAGAAACCACTTTTCTTGGCTGCCTCGTTAAAATTCCAGCCCTTTTCATTGTTACAAGGTGGTGTCATCTCGTAACACGATCCTTATAGTCTATCCAAGCTTGCCACGCCCTCACAAAACAGTAGGGCGGACGCCACTGTAAAAATAGCCACAGCGGTGTGAGGGCCCTTATAGCAGGATGACGCTCTGGTGGTTGCTCAAGCGGAACAGATTGGCGAGCTGACCAACCAGAGCACACTGGGCTCATTAGGAGGCGGGGCTTAAAGACACAGGACCTCCAACTAAGAGTTTCAGACAGAGGGTGAATGCAGATGTACGGAATGAGAGAAATATTGTGTTTAAGGCAAACTGAAGCATGTAAATCTAATAGTCACCAAAAATAAAATTATCAACACTGAGAATGAGCACAATAATTGATGCCCACAAAGCATGCAGCATTTCCTCAGTTGTAATGTGATTAAGAAATGGCAGGTAACAGGGACAATGGAGGTGAAGTTATAGACTGTATAAAAAAATATTAATTAGAATATATAATAGTATAATAGACAGTACATAATTAGGAACTGATAGAATAATTAACCTATCACATTTTGATTTCCAGTAAGTGAGATATATTTTTTGAGAAAAGCATCCTTGTACAGACTAGCTCATGCAGTCATGGTTCACCAATTGATCTCAAACCACTCCCCCAAACAGTCTACATCTTTGCTCTATTCTAACTTTCAATACATAGGAATAGAGCGAAAATATGGGCCATCTGGGGGCCCTGAGGACCAGTTTGAGAGCCACTGCTCTAAAGAACCTTTCAACAGAGTGGTTTCAATTGTGTTTCTTAAGAAACCATCCTCTTGTTTTGTGGCATTGCTCCAAAACTTTTTTTTAAGAGTGTGGCTCTGTCTGACTGAAGTTTTAGGAGATGACCTTTCTCACTGTTCGTTTCTCATTGTAATTAGACCAATAGTAGTGAAACAGCTGACCACTTCTTCATAACAACCTTAACACTGCTCCATTCTTCAGCTCAAATTCAACACATTCACTTAAAGACTCCTAACCGCTGGGTCAGTTATTGACTTTCCAGAAACAGTGGCATTCTTTTAGTGTGGTCATTCTAGCAGAGGAGCGTTTCATGTGGCATGTGTTGTTCTCCTATGAGCGACTGTAAGTTATTAGCGTTGACTCAGGAGAGGCCGAGGGGAAAGGGATTCCTTCTGCTGCAGTGACATTGCAGAAATTAACCACTGTAGTAACCATGAAAGAATTATGGTGTAGACTTTATGTTGTGCATG
>CM067487.1:24571261-24651410 GCA_034552555.1 Semaprochilodus insignis | reverse complement strand
GCGGGGAGGGGAGGGGAGGGGAGGGGGGTCTTGGATAAGGAAGAAGTCAAGAGTAGGATAGAAACATATTTCATGAAGACCTCCTAAAGACAAGGGCTTGTTTTAAGAGAAAATAAGAGAATGAGACAGAGGAAAGGACTGCTAAGCTCACTCAGGTCACTCTCATTGCCTTCAATTTCCTTATCTCTTCCCTGCTCTGTTTTCTTTCCAATATCCTTGTTCCATATTTTTTTCTCTCTTTTTTTCATGCAGGTCATTGCAACATGCACTTGAAACCAGAAAACTTATTTTCAGTGTCTGCCATGGCTAACAAATCCCATATGCTTTTAAAATGTGAAGGCTTTCTTCTGTGAAATTGATCAGACTGATGCGTCAGTTGGTTACGACATTTACAGCTTAAAGCTTGCCCACTATCATTCCTACACAGAATTTGACCAATTTGCTATGACATAGCAATTTGCCTTCAACCAAAACTATAAGGTTTTAGACTATTGTCTTGAGTAAATCTTCACCAGTGTAGACTTAATTAGTCCTTTATTATGAATTTAAAATTCAGTTATTAAATCACCTAGATATTAAATTTCTCTTGCATTTTGCTTTTCCCCTAGGGTCATTATATGTGTTTTGTGTGGTTACAAGTACCAGAACCAATTATTATTAATTTTCACCTCACCAGATTTGCTACAGCGTAGCACTGCAGCAAAACTATTAAACAAAAAATTAGTCACACTGCTTGTTTAAGGTGGTAGTAATTTCAGGTTCCTGCAGATGACATTGCACAAGGATTATCAGGCTATAAATGACAGGATTCATAGATCAAGAAGAGGGGAATCTCTCGTTCCATGTGTGGGTCTCAAAGCAGATGTTAATGATTGGCTAAAAGGGGTGATTGCATTTGTGCGTGCCAAAGGCCATAATGTGAAGGAAGTAGCTGAATTTGCAGGTGTATGGAAGTGTACGGTCAATTGGGTCTACCAGCAGTGGTAAAATCCCAGTCTACAGGAAACTCTCCTCAGGACTGTGGCAGGGAAGACATCCACCAAATCTGGCCCAACTCCGCAATTCTTTGATGCAGGAGTGGCTGAACATTGATGTGTCCCACATCCAGAAACTTGTCCAGTCCATGCCAAATTCAGTCACAGCTGTTATTTGTGCTTGTGGAGGTATTACACGCTATTAGGTACATTTCAGTCACAGGTGACAATTTTTTTGTCCAATGAGCTTATACCGATAGAAATGAGGAATAATACATTAAAACGATATGAGTAGATGCCCTGTTCTGTGTCTCATTCAAAAAACAGTCCAAGTAAAAAAGTCTGCATGAATGGGTGGAGCTAAACTGCAGTAGCCTGATTAAGAAGATACACTCATCATCATAAAAATAGTTGCACCCAGAAGGAAGTGTCGGATTGCAATGCTATTGGGAAGGAAAATAAAGGTTACCAGGAACAATACATGATGATAAATTTAGACTGATATGGGCAATATTTATTGAGCTACACAGACTGAGGTAGTGTCTCTCAGTATTTGAGTCAGGCTGCCATGTTTGCTAATGCAACATGCCATATGTGGAGTTGGCATGGAGTTTTAGAGGTTCCTAATGGTATCCTTTGACAATCTGTCCCATGCAGCCTGAAGATTCTCACACAATTGTTGCAGATTTTGCTGTAGGGGTGGAGGTGGTGATAATCGCAGTCATCTTAATGATCCTCCATTGTGCGATCATCTGACTTGAAACAAAGCATATGCTGACAGGTTATCATCTTGGAAATACAGGATTTTATTTCGATATACAAGTGATGTTATAAGAATGAGGAATTAAAATGTGGGCCCACATATAGCTGGTAGCAGGGTTTAAAGTATGCTTGCAATAGTGGGTTTCTTTTTACCTTGATACAGGATACAGTATATCAAAACTTCAAATCAGATTGGCCATTTTAAAGCCCGATCATTAAAGTAGGTTTGAGCTAGCCTGTCTGCCGCGGCCCAAGTTAGTTGACACCCTTGATGTACAAAGCGAGTTGTTTTTTTTTTTCTTTTTTCCTCATCAAAGAGCTCTTTCTGTATCAGAGCCTTAAAAGCAGCCTCCTATAGCAGCAGCAGCTGCCCTCCCCTGCCTCTCCTTCCCCTGCTGAAATGTGGACCTGCACGCTCTGAGGGTCTGTTTTTTCTCACCTCCACTCATTTAGGCCTTGATAAGGGCCCTCCAGCTGGGGCTCAGCAGGGCTGCGACGCTTCAACTCGCAATGCTTCAGCGCGCCACACTCATTTCCACACACTCCGATTGGCCCACAGCATCACCCCTCATTTTACAAGAAAGGCACTTTTAACCATATGTACACAATACAAATTAAGTTTACCTTGGCCAGCGAGGCTTAAAAGCCAATGTCCTCAACCCTCTTTTAAAAGGGCTAAATAACTGAAGAGGGTCTGACATCAAAAGAGAGAGGAAACCGGGGGGAGGGAAAGAGTAGGGGGCTGCTACGGGGGCTGAGAAGTCTTACCAGACTTGGAAATCTCAATGTAGGGGAAACGAAGGCCGGGCACCCTGTCGCGTAATTACTGAAAGTGTCTGCTGCGCTTGTAGGTTTCAGTCACGACAGAGCTACGTTTTTGAGCTATTTGTGATCATGTTGTTCCTAGTACCTTCTCGTGGTGGAGGTCCTACATGTTTACTGTGAAACAAATATCCATAGCAAGTATAAGCCTAGTTTAAATGTTTGAGACCACCTTTTAATTTAATCAGATTCCAGGCAAAACACCCATGAAGTACATGTTCATTCATTTTCAGTGCCATGTAAAAAACTGGAAATTACATTTAGCAGAAGATAAGAGCCCCCTACAAACCTATTTCAGTGGTCTTTGGCTAAAGGGGATATTTCTGAGGGGGAGTATATAAGATAATCCACTTGCGCAAGAAAGCTAAAAGTCAAATTAGAATTAGAATCAGAATTAGAATTTAGAGCCATTTGCCAGTTGTGCTTGCACACAGAGGAATTTCTCTTCTGGATTTAATCCATCCATGAAGTGAAACACCCACATACACACATGGTAGCGAGCAGTGAGTGGTGGGCAGCCCTATTCATGGGGCTTGGGAAACAGTTGTGGGGGTTAAGTGCCTTGCTCAAGAGCACTTCAGTCATGTCCTGTCAGTTCAGGAAATCATACCAGTGACCCTCTGATCACAAAGCTGGTTCCCTAACCTCCAGCCCACAACTGCCCAACTATAAAGATACATAGAGATCTCCTAACACCATGCAAGGCCTGGTAGACCACCTAAACTGTTGCCATCAGACAAGCAGAACTTAAAATTCTCGTCTTTGAGAGAGAGGAGAAAATCAAGCTCCACTTTTGCATCAGATCTGAACAAAATCCTGATGCTGAAATATACATGTAACTTGTCCTTAATGGCTGTTTCGACTGGGAATTGAATTAACTGACTTATACACAGCAGGCTATACCAAATATTAATCATCATAAGATCATCCAGACATTTGTACAATGCATATTCTGAGTGACCACAGGAAATAAAATGACCAGTTTACTTCTTTTAAGCTTTAACTTATAAAGTATAAAGTATTATCTGCCAGTGCAGACTGAATAATTTAAAATGATCCAAAATGTCCAGAAAAAGCCAAAATTAACATATAATATTCTTAAAAGAATCCCATAATGATATACACTTAAGATTTATGATTATTTCGCTTGCTAAGATATAATTTTTGCAGTGCTGTGCCAATCTATCAGCACGCCCCCACAACTAACCGACCTCTAATGATTCTAATAATCGTAACTCTCAGTAGCTCAGGAGTCACTTTAATTCCTGCCTCAGTAAAAGGGTTAATGGCACTAATTTGAACCATGATGGATGATGAAGGCCTGAATGGAAGTGCCTGCACACATCACATATATCCTGCTGCACATATCCTGACTATATAAAGACTGGCATGTGGTTAATGGAGTTAGTTTCCACTGGTGCTCCCATATGCCCTGGCCGTAACCTGTGGGTGTGGGGTGGTGGTGGTGGTGGTTATAGCACACTGAGCCTGCTGTCAGCCCCCATTTACTGCAGCACTGACAGAGGTCCCCCCACAGATCCTCACACAGGCCATCTAAACCACACTGCATGTCTAACGCAACCCTCTTCTCTCTGTACTTCAGCAGTGGAACTCATTTGTGGAACTCAATGACACTTTACAGTGCGATGGAAAAATTACAGCACTGCAAATTATTAAGGCTATAATAACTATCCAGAAAGTAGGAGATCCTTTATTACACAGGGCGTTCCATCTAGTTCATCCTTTATCCATTATTTAAAGTTTGCTGCCAAATTCCCAACGGTGTGTGCACAGGCCTGCTATAAAAAGGAGACATTTATAGTTGCAAATCTTTTTTACTTTGTTGTTCCAAGGTTTACTTTTCCCTTCATCAACATTTTCATTCCATAAAATTATGATTTATGGAATGACACATGGTTTCAAGCAGAAAAATCCATAAAAGCGAGCATAAAATGTCTTCAGAGCAAAAGCCAAAGATTCAATTAGCATACTGCACCATTGAGCAGAACTTTGCAATCTGGCATTACCTGAGCCTAGCAAAAAAGCACATCAAATGCAGCACAAAAGAACGCTTCCATCAACATTTGTGGCAGCCAGGGGCAGTTTAGCCGAGGACCCCTACTGCTGTATGTCTGCTTTCACCAGGCCAACATGGCCATGACATGGCCAGCTTTATCTGATGTTTTATCAGCACCTACAGGCTTATCTCCTGATACATCCTGCAGCCCCCACAATCTGGTCAGAGATAAAACCAGGATGCTTCTCTAGTGCCGTATCATAAATGCCAGCAACGGGGTGCTTCGGGTCCCCATCCGTTCCCCAGGCATACCCACAATGCCACAGGAATCCACAAGGCTGGAAGAGTTTAACAATGACCTGACAGAGTAATGGCAGGGCTAGGAAGAGCTGGGCTGAACTGAGCTGAATGGGGAGGGAGGGCCGTGGCTGCTGGGGATTCACTAATATGACATTTTCCAATCCCCACTTATGGAGGAAAGTGTCATTTAGAAGCATGATTATGCAAAGTTTGTTTGAACTTGGTGACCTTCCCTGTAGACCAGAGGAAGCTAATAGCCAGTTACGTGGACTCGTTTACATGCCATCATGTAGAGGATTTTGAAGGATTTGTATATACGCCTGAGTATTTTTGAAATACCACTTTACTTCTACTTAGGTTTATTTGTGAGGAAACTAATTTGTGTACTTTTGACTTAGATCACACTGTAGCCATTCATATTTAATCACTAACTACTTTCATGTGTTTACACTTTGATGACGTTGTGTTGGTGAAAGCATCTAGTCTGCTTTGTTAAACTGTTGAGGTTTATCATTTTATTTTATGCTTCAGTTCCATGCTGGATGCACTAAGAAGCTCTACTGCAGTTCTAGAAGCTACTTAGTAGAAGTTATACACAGTGTAGAACTGTGACTATTAGAGTCTTTCCTTCAATTTAGGCCATATACAAATACTATGATACAACATAAGACTGAATAATGATACAGCAAGTAATGTAACTAATTTTAGTTATGTTGTGGGTTAGCAAATTGTCACTACTATCGCTGTTGTGATGCAATGCAGATCTACTGCAGATACAGTGCAGATCTACTGCAAAAATAAGTTAATGCTACTCACCTATCTTCTTGCTCAAGTGTTACCGCTCCACCTTAAATGATGCACCAGTTCCTTGCTGGCACTTCAGTCTACCTGTCCAGCTTTTGTTCTTTTGTCCTTTGTTTTCTTTTGCTTTTTTGTTCCTGTCTTTCCAATTCCACCTTAAATGGTCCACCAGTTCCATGTTGGTGCTTCAGTCTGCATGTCCAGCTTCTTGATCTAACTTTCCAGTTCCACCTTAAATGGTGCTCAGGCACTAGTATGTAACTGCAGCCCCATTTAAGGTAGAACAGGAAAATTCAAACAAGAAGCTGGCGAATAGGAAGCTGACTCCAGCCTCTTGGAGGTCTTTCCACCATTGAAATGTCGCACTGATTTCTTGCCTAATCTAAGAATTGTTTTCTCAGTCTTTGTTCTTCAGATCTTCTCTTTCACTGTTTCCCAGCCATCTCTTTGTCTCCTTTTTGCATGGAGTTCAACACGTAGCCCCTCCACCTTTCCTGTGCATAAGTGCTAACACCACCTGTTGCTCAATGGGGTCGTGGGGTTCTTCCCGAGTCACTTTGCTTATTTCCTATTTTCAGAGCCAAGGCTGTGTATCAGCACCAGGTTTCTTCCAGAGCCCACACAGAACACCTAGCAGATAACAAGGAGATGTACAGTAGTGTATCAGATTGGATTTAGACTGAAATCAAGTTATTATTTCACCAAAGTAACAAAACGTTGTGTAAGAATAGCTCTCTGTTTATTTAGAGGAGAATAAGATAAATGCTGAGTCTTATTTGCAACCAGAATGAGTCAAGATAACCATTTCCCATAAAACTAAAGAAATCAGCTTTTACACTCAGTCTAGTGAAATAAAGCTCACACCATAAATGTTAGATAAGCACTGCATATTTCGTGTCAAAAGCAAATGAGGAATTTGGCTCATTGTTCCATGAGCACATAAAATGTTTTGGTATTTTCCACATGCTGTTATTTTCGACCATAACCTGGCTTCGGGCCTGGATTCCATTTATTTTTTTCCCCTACAATAATACCTGGCAGATCAGGTACTGAACCATAACTGTTTTCTCTTTTTGCCTCTAGGTCTCACATTAGCAGGCTTACATGTCTACAGATATTACTTAATACCTGCATACTTATGCATACTTTCCTGACATTTCCATGAGGGTGAAATTCGATTCTCCGGCAGGGAAAAAATGTTAAATTGGAAAGACATAAATATGCAGGGAGAGACGAAAAAATCAGCAACTGTACGAGGTGGAATTCGAGTCTTCCCGCAGAGAGCGGAATGAAGAGAAAACAACAACAACACCTCTTTAAAAGGTAAGTGGATTGTGTGCACATGGAAGCCGGTGTGCGGTGACAGAGGGGAAGAGGTCATGGCTCCTCTCCTCTTTCATTCTGTCTCCCGCTCTGCTTCCCCGGAGAGGCACTTTTTCTAAAAGCAAAGCCTGTTTGTAGTTACAGGGTTTGTTGTGCTCCTCTGTTTTGTAGGTCAACATGTCCTCCTCCCCATTAATTGGAGTCTCGGTGTATCACGCAAAGTGAGGCGCAGCTGCTTCACATTACAGTGGGAGGGGTACCCTGTGGAAGGCCGGACATCTTTGTTTGGAACACACTCTCAGGGGCTTCCTACAATGTCCGTGTTCACTTATGCCGAACCCCCCACACCCCCCCACACACACGCCCCGGCTCGCACAGCTAACAGCAACGTGCCACACAGGAGTTAAACCACAATACTACTGGATCCAGTACATACACAGCACCAACAAACCCCAGGGGGTCAGTTCGGCTCTGTGTTTGGTGTACGCTGCCCACATGCACTCCCAAATGGTTCCTAGGAGGTTCATGGATTTGACGTAGGGTTCTAGGGAGAACCTTTAATTAGTAAAGAAGCTTTTCATTATGTAGAGGCACTTTAAAGTTTAAAAAGGTTCTTCACACTCACACGTCTCATTTACAAAGAAGGTTGGGAGTGTTTTCTGTGAACACAGTGTCTACAAGAATCTACAAAACATTCAGGACACATAAAAATGCATTTGCGAGGCTTCATAAAGGTTGTTATAGCAGTTTATAATACATTATAAGGGGCGTACATAAAACACGATAGTATCAGTGACAAAGAAACTCACTCCCAGGTTACATGGTGAATTACAAGCTGCCAAGTCATAAACACGAGCTGAGCCATAGCATTTATTTTAATAACTTACAATCTGGAATGGACTAGACATATGATAATACAGTATAACCTAATGATAATAACTGATAAGACATGCTCAGTGTACAAAATACCCCCTGGTATTTGAGAGGTCCCATGTTGGCTGGCTACTACTGGCTGTTAACTCACTCACCATAGCAGCACTGATGCCAGCCTCAATTGCAGGAAAAATGTTTAGGTCAAATTCTTCTTCTGGAAAAGCTCTTTTCTGGTTTGGTAATGCTTCTTCCACACATAAATGGAGATCTACACATCTTCTCTTTTATCTTCGGTTTGAGAAATGAGTTATAAGTTACTTATTCCACCGATCTCTTGGGAAAGCCCTGGAAGGATGAACAAAAGGGTGAATAAATTTACAAGAGCGCCACCCTGAGACAGACCACTGTTGCGTCACTAGCTAGAACAAGACAGAAGCTGGCTGATTGTGGGTGAAGCAGGTTAAGCAGTGACCTTTCCCTTAATTTGCATGTGAATGTCACTTTTTACTAATGTATAGCATAATGTAATGTTATAATAAGTTTTGAGATATTCAGGTGGGCCAAAAGATTACTTTGGGGTGGTGGGGGGGACCTCCCATGACCATTTCACACCTTGTATTAATGGGAAAGTATAACAAATTTTAAGAAATTTTTGTATAATATTTAAAATATCATGTTATGAACACCATTTATAATGGCTTAACAATTCATAATGCATTATAAACATGCTTTAAAGTTTACTGCGTTCTTAATGGTTGTCTATGCTGTCTTCTTTATCTAAGTCAGAACTGCTGCTTAAAGAATTTCAGTGGCTGCTTATGGAATTTCTGTAAATCAGGAAAAGTTAGGAACCAAATTTGTGTAATAGTAAAAGTAATGTAAAAGTAAGTATGTCAAACATCATCACTGTCCAAAGAAAAGCATGTATCTCCATTTGTGTCATGTATCTTCATTTGATTTTTATTTTTATGCTCCATTTCAACACAGCAGCTGCTGTTCACATTGGATGAAATTTCATGATGAATGAAACTACAGAAATGACCCACAGTCACTTGGAAATAAAGTCTGGTTCCACTGACTTACAATAAAACATTAAATCAGGTATTTGCTCTCTTAGCAGTTGCCAGTTTGGAGATACTTGTTTTTTCTTTGGACAGCAATATGTTCCCTCCTGTCATTCATGATAACTAAAGGCATTTGTTTTATCCACTGTAATTTGGTGCTAAAGAAAGATTAGTCTTTATTAAAACAAAAAAAACATAATTTTTTGTCGTAGCTATATAAGTGGACACAATATGTTCAATGCATTAATTCGTTTTTAACAGTCTAATAACATTATTTTCCTGAAGTGATCACAGGGTTCACATGAACATGAGCATAAAGAACACATGAACGCAGTTTCTAATTTTCATCACCAAAGTCCATTGAGAACAACGATCTCCACATGTTCCAACTCCTTTCTCTCTCAGCCGCTCACTCCCATACCACTACATCACACCTTGTTTGGAGGAGAACTGGAGTTTTCTTTGTTGGTTTATTTAGTTGATGTGCAGCCTGTTGGTTTATCCAGAGCTCAAACTTTATCATACTTGTCATTTAAAAGCTGGATTTGAACATGAGAGGTACAAATAGTCACACTCAGAAGGAATCAGCCTACCAGAATGAAACTTTGTGGGTAGGTTTGACATTGTGAGGCAAATGATTCAAGTTTCATGCTCGGGCGCACATGTGACATAAGCAAGGATGGGCCTTATCGCTATACCTCACTGACCCAACAGCCACGATTGTGGACATTCAGCGAGCAGTGATGACCGCCATGAGTCATCCTCTTAGTGGTGACTTAGTGTCTTATTGGCAGACAGCTGCACGAAGCAGCACTACATGTACGCAGACTGTCACGACTACTGCCCTTAACACCACATAAACAGTCATGGAGCGACTCAGAATGGCAGTAGGTCATCTTCAGTGATTAGTCCTGCTTTTATCTTGGTGGAGACAACCAACAAATACATGCATTTGTTGTCACATGTCACATGTCCAGAAGGCCTGGTGTCACTCCACCTCCACCCCTACTGCAAAGTCTGCAGGAACTGTGGGAGAATATTCAAGCTGCATGGGATGGATTATCACCGGGCACCATTAGGAACCTCTACAACTCCATGCTGAGACGTCTGGCATGTTGTGTTAGCAAACATGGCGGCCCGACACCATACTGAGAGACACTACTTCTGTATGTGTAGCTCAATAAATATTGCCCATATCAGTCTAAATTTATCATCATTTATTGTTCTTTATCTTCCTTCCCAATAGCATTGCAATCTGACACTTCTTTCTGGGAATTCCTTATGTTCTGTTTGATGATGAGTTTATCGCATTTGAAACCTTTGAAATGCAACTTTGAAACCACTAGTTTATTTGGATTTTCCCCTTATGTTCTACAGTGCTTCTCCTGGCAAAAGCACATTTACTGCCAAGATAAAGAGTTTCTGTTTTAGTTTTAGTTTGGCTACTTACATAACGTTTGCACAGTACTGTACATCTATAATGTCCTGTTTGTACTCTGTGAAATAGCACTGTTCCTGATGCCAAACAGGCTGTTTTCAGGTTTTTAAATTCTATTATGTGCACTTCATACATGGTGTCCAAGGCCAGACAGGTAAATGCAATGTATGTCTTTTTCTGGGTGCTTTGGATTGTTTTGAAATAGCAGTTGAAAACTAAAAAAAACTAAATAAATAGTGAATTTCCTTCCAGGAAATGTAGTTTCTGTCTGGTTGGCCTTTACAATACTGTATAAGGCTCCCTTTGGTGTCATTAAAATAGAACAAAACAGTGCAATCAAAACATTACTGGTCTTACATGCCTACAAATATTACTTGACATCTGCAGACAGGTTTGCAAAGCCTCCAATACTGATCCACAGGAAGCTTCATAATCTCAACACAAAAATAAATACTCTATGATGTGTTTAGAAAATACTGTTATAGTGTATTAACAGTATTCAGTACCGCTCAGAAATAACTGGGCCCTGAGTGTGTGGGTCCCGTGGGGTAGGCCCAATTTAGGCTGTGGGGGGCCGGTTCGTGCCACAGGGCGACTGGTCCTGGATGATGAGTGATTTTACACGTGTGCTCTTTGCGCCAGTGCCAGGTGCCTCAGACGCACACAGAGTAATGCATAAACAAGACCATTATTGTGCTGACAGATGTGCTTTTCTATGGAATGTGCGGATTTTGATTGTTAATGAAATCATCAGCTCGTGGTGAGAGACTCCGAAGGTGGCGGACAGAGTGTAAAAAGAGGGCTAAATTCGGTGAGGCTCAGTTATAGACTGCTTGTTTTCCTTCTTAGTAACAGGTTGCTGAGATAACAATGCCCAAATAATTAACATGCTGACAAACAAAAAAAGACTTTACAACTGGCCTTAAGGGATGGGGCTTAATAGTTGCATGGCCAAGTGTGTGAGACACCTGTTGGTTTTAGTTGCAAAGACACACTGAAATAAACAAAATGCTGTCAACACAACAGCAAGGACAATTACTGGAATTCAAGTATTCTGTTTAGCAAAGCAACATGACGGCATCCACTCTGGTTGTCCAGGTTACAGCTGTGTGTAAGACTGCCCTTGGTGTCACTTTAAACGAAAACAGAACTAAACGGTCCCTTCAAAGCATTTTCAGTCTTGACCAACACATTTGACCTAAAATAGACTGTAGACAGTGATGTCAGATTTGCAGAACCGCTAGCATATAGTACTGATTCTCAGTTTGAAAGTGCTTTAAGATATTGCATACAGAATAAACATAGATAAGTAAAGGGCTATTAGTAGTTGGTTTTGTACTGGACTGTATTGGAATACAACGTTTTATGATAGACATTTTCCTGGTTTGACCCATGGGACACTTGTTCCAGCCTCAATCCCAGCTGCTTGCATGCTGACGCCATGACTGTGTAACCGTAGCCCTCTCATTCAAATATAGAATTTAAATGGGAAATTCCATTGACGGTTCTCTTGCTATTTGCTATAACCAAAGTTCTACCTGTCGCAATGGAGAACAACATTTATAGAGTCTGAATATCATTTACAAGCAAAGCACATGGATAATTATGACTATATATATCACTATCATGATAAATTATGTCACAATGGAATACAGTATACTTAACATGTAGGAGATGTCATCAGTACATGACACTGAGCATGTTTCCCTATACAGAGAGCAAAAATAGTCCCATTTAACACAGTATGTACAAATACTAAAAAGTCATTTTGTTAAATGTTTTCAATTGTTATAATATCAGAAAAAAACATTGTGACATATTGTGTATCACAATATCACAGTACTATGTACTATTCACATGCTATATTGCCCACCTCTATTCTCCGTGGATAATGCTGGCTAGATCCGAGTCAATGTCAAGGCCAAGACCAGGGCACATCAAGACCAAGCTAAAAATTTTACCAGACTATATATATATATATATATACATAGTCTGGAATCAGAAGGCACCTGAACCGACGGACATAGTGTATACTTAGAATAACTATAGAGCATATATTTTATTTTTGTTTTGTTGATATTCACTGATAATTCTTTCAGCTGCCTCATCGCGCTCAGCTTGTCTTGACGTCAGTTTCTGAGTCCACCTTACCCCAAGACCAAGGTCCTAGGTTGAGACTAAGACGAGACAGAGACCACTAGTTTATGGTCTCGAGACCAAGACTAGACTCAAATGCTACAGCACTAGCTGGCGATAACAGTAATATCAGACCTGTTATCAGTGGAGGACGTCTTCAGCAGAATCAGAGGCACCTGAACCGACGGACATAGTGTATACTTAGGATAACTATAGAGCAGTGGTCTCCAACCCTCCTGCTGGAGAGCTAGTTTCCTGCAGGGCCTAGTTACATCTACAATTTGCCACACATGCTCTAGCTAATCAGCCTCTTCCCCAGCCCTGATTGGCTGGATCAGAAATATTAGAGCTAAGAAAGGGGATGGGCCAGTTTATTGAATACAGGTACTAAACTCTCTACTATGGCTAGTGCTGGAGACCACTGCTGTAGAGGATATCATCACTGTCCAAAGACAAATGTGTATCTCCACATTTAGATTCTTCTACACCATTTGAACACAGTGGCTACTTCTTTACATTGTGTGAACATTTCATGATAAGCAGATCAATAAAAATGCTCCGAAATCACTTGGAATAACACCTCTTACATAACATTATCCTGGAAGGTAAGAAAGCTATTGGCTCCTATGAAGTTAGTATTTTGTAGGTACTTGTTTTTCTTTGGGCAACAATAATAACGTTCTCTTATTTTAACTTAGAAAAACAACAAGAAAAGTAAAATACTCCTCCAGTAAAAGTAGAGGTCCCTCCGTTTAGACCTCCACTTGAGTAAAAGTACAAAAGTTTTCCCTTCAAAGGTACTTAAGTATAGAAAGTAAAAGTGGCATGATTTATTATGGCTTTAATGTCCTTTTATCATTTCTGGAACAAGACTCCTAACTTGCTTAATCAACTCATGTAAGGTGTAAGGTTTTAATAGAAGATCATTAATTAGACGCTGATGTCTATTCAAATGATCATAAGCACTAAATACTGAAGGAGAACAGTTTCCTTTAGCTAGAACCAAGAATCATATCCATGATAACAGTCTATTCCATAAAATGGCACGTATGCTTGTGTCTACAGGACTCTGTTCTAAAGGACACTTGGTTCTTGTTAAGTTTAAGAACTGCATGAGAAAACATCTTCATGCTGTAAATTCATTGTCATGCTGAGATTGTCTGTACAATTTTGAACAGCATGAAAGAGGACTAACCTCCTCAGACCTCTGTCTGGCTGGTTAAGCCCACCTGTGTATTTAGATTCAGCATGCAGACCTTTCTAATTCCCAGCCCACCTACTCACCAGCCCTGTATTTAACCCTGCCCTGTATTGCCACAGGGAACTAATGGAAGACCTGGCTTTCAGAACACAGAGCCAAATGAGCAATTCAAGGCAGACTGGAGGCCCCTTCTTCGTAAGCATATGCAATAATAATTATTGATAGTTTTTTAGGAATTAAGAACAATCTTGCTGTGAAAACAAAAACTAATTAAAATATTTGAAGTTATTAGTTACAGCTATAGGTTTCTTTAAGGGCATTTCTAAACAATTGCAAATATATGAGAACAAAAAGCAAATATCCTAAAGCCTAATAGCAGCACGTGTTTGACCACGGTCCACTACGCTTACAGTTCTGCTTCATGGCAGAGTGGCTGATGTGGAGAGGAATGAGAAAAATGACCTCCCACGTGGATGAGTTTACCCTTTTTGCCACAAATTAGTGGCATGACCAACAGAAATAAGAAGGCAATGCGAGCTCAATATCTCCTCTGAGAGGGCTGGAAATGTTCACACACAGGAGAAAAAACATAATTTTGCTCCAAAGAATGAGCAGGAAAAACACTCCAGGAGGATATTATGTTGACTGGAAGGTATTTTTTTCCAGACAATGAGTTTTTACAACATACAAGAAGTGCTGCAAAACAGCAAGCGTTACGGGATTGCTCTTACATGAAAACATGCAATCGTGCCAGTGCGGTTTGTATTGTATACCAGCAGATCACACTGAAATGGATCCAGTGCTAAAATGATTAAATCAGTCTTTCTGATTAAATAAATACGCAGATATGTCTACATTCCTGCGCATATACCTCTCCAGTAATATATCCAATAATTTGTCGCCCTTTGCCAGATGTTAAGCCACATGATTAGCCTTACTTACTCATAGCTATTCTCCACTTATTTCGTCTTATTTCATATAGGTATCATCCAGTTAGGATCACGACTGGAAGAGACAGAGCCAAAGTAAACCACACACATCGGAATTCTCACAATGCTGCCTGGAGTCCAGAAACCTCAGGAGCTTAGCTAACTGAGGGTGAAGACCAAGGGCTTAGGAGAGCCAAGAACACAACCAGAAAAGGGCCAGAAGTGCAGTCTGTGTACTTATAACCACAATATCCAGCGGTTGTTCAGGACACAGTAAAACAGAGACTGGGTTTTATAGGCTTAGGCAGTGAGTCGGGGCTCTTTGGCCAGGTCTGGTCAGGTCTGGTCAGGTCTGGTTTGGTTTGGTTTTGGCCCCACAGTGTTTCCCTCATTCAGGACGCTTAATTAGAGAGACTTGTAGGAGTAGGGCACACTCCAAACCAGTAAGCGACTGGTAAATTAGAATATTATTACAAACATGAGCGGCCGGTTCGGGCCAGTTGATTGCCTGCTCACGTGGGAGGTGCAATTTAACAGGAATGCCTGGGGGGCGGGGGTGGTGGTAGAGCCGGGCACTTGGTAATGGAAGCACCGTGGCACATTGGGTAATTATCTGGAGCAAAAGAAAAGGAACCAGGGGCTCAGATTATATCCTAAATTTGTTTTGATTTCTGTCTCCAATAAGGCGGGGAGAAATTAGCCAAATCCTTAGCCTTAATTTATCCTCCTGTTTCCTTTGGTCCTCTGAACCAAGCCACTGCCTCCTACCTTGAACAGGGCCATAACCTGTCCCTCCCACAACCGGCCAGAATAAAAAAAACAGCTCATTTGGAAATGTCAGTTTAAACCCACTACACCTCATTCCAGCTTTTAAGCCCCCCCAAAGAAAGTATCATTTAGCTCCATCAATTTTTGCACATATTTCCGTGACTGAATTTCGTGACTGAATGAAAGGCTTCAAATTCTTACTTAAGGTAAAAATCCCTTCTCAATAAAAAAAAGCTGGAATAATAATAATATAAGATTTCTGCAGTGCTGGATAATACTTCTACAAAACCTATAATAAGTTTGTCTCCTGTAATATTCCTGTAGAGCTGTCTTACACAGAGACGGATCATGGGCTTATAATACCCCTGGGCACAAGAGTCTTTGGAGGTCTTTCATACCCCCAACTCATTTAAAATAATAATCATTTATATTAAAAAATGACCTGAGATTGAACAATATTTCATATTGCTGCTGTGGGAATAAACCTTGCATCTCTCAAATGATAACTTTACAAGAGACAAGAAAAAACAAACTTTACTTTCAATGTAAGTCAATGGAACCAGAATTTTGAGCTGTTTATTTTGGTCCCATTGTCACACAACCAAAATCTTCTCAAAAACTGAAAAACAACAAAAATGGACATACAAGGTTCTGTTCCAAGAGCTCCAATATTTATGTGCAATGTTAGAAACAATTTATTTGCAAAATTTGAAATGGCAAAATAACCCAACACAAAGTAATGAGATAATAACAGAACATATCATATCTTTATTTATTTCATTTACAAGGTCATCTGTGCATATCCAAGGGGTATTCATTCAGCTTTGGCCCAGTGACAGTGATGTGGTGTGTGTGTCTGTGTGTGTCTGTTATAGTAAAGGGCGTTCATAAATAAGTAATAATAACACTCTTTGCCTGCATTAAAGTACCTTGGACGGAAAGAACCTTCAACATTCTTTCAGCTATAGGTAAGATATTTCATTTATTAGATATAACAGAGTGAGTGGGGTATCTTCAGCTATTGATAAGCTAAGGGGGAAAAAAACATTTATTAGCTATAGATATATCAGATAGGGTTGGGTTGGAAAAGCTATAGGCAATATATTTTATTCATTAGTTACAGCAGATAGGGCTAGGTATCTTCAGCTATAAATGAGCTATAATTAAGGTATCTAATTTATTAGATATAGCAGAGGGGTTGGGTATTTCAGCGATAAATAAGCAATAGGTAAGATATTTCATTCATTAGGTTCAGCGGATAGGGAGAGATATCTCTAGCTATGAATAAGATATAATTAAGACATTTCATTCATTAGATATGGCAGATAGGGTTGGGCATCTTCAGCTACACTATATTGCCACATTATATACACTGTGTTCCAATCACTTCCAGGGCTACAGGTGTATAAAAGCAAGCACCTAGGCATGCAGACTGCTTCTACAGACATTAGTGAAAGAATGGGTCACTCTCAGGAGTGAATTCCAGTGTGGTACCATAATTTACACTTTAGTCTACCTCTTGCTCTGTATCTGTTTACTGTATATTCTGCTGTAACTATGCATGTGGGATAGAAAAAATCCATGTGGGATAATAATAGACTATCTTATCTTGATAGGATACAACCTTTGCGACAAGTCCAGTCATGAAATTGTTGCACTACTAAATATTCCACGGTCAACTGTCAGTGGTATTGTAACAAAGGGGAAGCAACAGCAACTCAGCCAATGAAATGGTAGGCCACGTAAAATGACAGAGCGGGGTCAGCAGATGCTGAGGCACATAGTCTGCAGAGGTCGGCAAGAACAGTGTGTAGAAAGCTTCATGGAATGGGTTTCCATGGCCGAGCAGCTGCATCCAACCCTTGCATCACCAAGCGCAATGCAAAGTGCCGAATGCAGTGGTGTAAAGCACTAGAGCAGTGGAGACATGTTCTGGAGTGACGAATCAAGCTTCTGGCAATCTGATGGACGAGTCTGGGTTTGGCAGTTGCCAGGAGTGCCATTGTGCCAAGTGTAAAGTTGGTGGAGGGCGGATTATGGTGTGTGGTTGTTTTTCAGGAGTTGGGCTCGGCCGCTTAGTTCCAGTGAAAGAAACTCTTAGTGCTTCAGCATACCAAGAGATTTTGGGCAATTTCATGCTCCCAACTTTGTGGGAACAGTTTGGGGTTGGCCCTTCCTGTTCCAATATGACTGCGTACCAGTACACAAAGCAAGGTCCATAAAGACATGGATGAGCGAGTTTGGTGTGGAAGAACTTGACTGACCTCAATCCTATAGAACACCTTGGGATGAATTAGAGTGGAGACTGCCAGCCAGGCCTTCTCATCCAATGTCAGTGTCTGACCTCACAAATGTGCTACTGGAAGAACGGTCAAATATTCCCTTAAACACATTCCTAAACCTTGTGGGAAGCCTTCCCAGAAGAGTTGTAGCTGCAATAGCTGCAAATGGTGTTGCTGACATCATATTAAACCCTATGGATTAAGAATGGGATGTCACTCAAGTTTATATGCGTGTGAAGGCAGACGAGCGAATCCTTTTGGCAATATAGTGTATGAATAGGCTATAGGTACGATATTTCATTTGTTAGATATAGCAGATAGGGTTGGGTATCTTCAGCTATAAATAAGCTATAGGTAAGATATCTCATTTATTAGACATAGTTCAGAAGTAATATATATTTAGTTAAAACAGAATTACACTGTAAGCTTGCAAACTAAATTACAGGGCTTAGTCTGATAATAGTGAGACTAATCCTTTTCTACAGTCAAGTGCTGTGGAAGCCAATCACATTCAAAACACCTATTCATGAAGACACAGTGCTGCAGAATTGCTGCACTGTGCAGACCATGTTCCACCACTTATCTAAACTAAATGCTTAACTAAAGGTCCTATACCTATGCAGTTATGCAGATGTGCAGTCGCTCAGTCATGCCGCAGCACTGAGTATTGAAATGAGGACAATACTTACTTACAACATACTAAGTAAAAAAATGGACAACACTCAAATTTATTAGCCAATCAACTTTCGGCTTCAGTAGAGGGTGCCAGTTACATTTCTGAGGGGACTGTAACCACCCCAAGCCACCCAGACGATTGAATTGGGGTGTTTCCTTTTTTCTTTCAGGCCTAATTGAGTCTTAACATAGAAACAGAAGTAGTCCTACATAAATAGAAGGATAGATGCTAACTTCCCATTTGAATGGCAATAACAATATCCCATGATACAATACTAACTGAAAACAGATACAAACCTGAAACAGATGACACTTTTTATTCATTCTGTTTATTTAGGCACAAAGTCACATATTCAAGAAGTATTTCTTCATCTAATGTTTGCGTCTGCAGTGTATTGTCTCAAGGTCCCCAGGCTCTGGCCCCAGTAGCGTGATCAGTAATCCATCCCTGATAACAAACTACACTAATACTCTGAATTTACTGTAGGAGTAATGTAGGTATCCTGCAGATAGTCCTGTAGTTTATATCTAAATCTTTATTATAGGGGATATAATTGCACCAGATGCTTTTTTTTCCATCCATGAAGCTTTGAGGTTGCAGCACATGCTAAAAGGATTACTGCCTTTGTTAGTCCCACCTTGAACTACCCAGCATGTGTACTGAAACCCATAGCAAATTCTGCATACAGTTTTCAGTACGCGCATCGCTTTACAAACACACAAAGACACAAACACAGTTAACGCTTGACATCAATTCCAAATGCCAGGTAAAGCGCTCTGAAGTACCAGCGGGGAGAATCAAGGCTGCTGGACTTTAATTTGCTGTTGTTTGTATATTCGCGGAACGTGTAAATGATGAAGGAAGCAGGTGGCCGCAATCATCTGGCCAGCAGCTGTGGGTTTATGACTCACTTAGCCTATACCTTGACCAAATCAGGCACTAACGCATGAACACACACATGCACACTATATACATGCACAAAAAAGCTGGACCTGCACAAGGAATGAGCCACGAGTGACAGCTGCCTCCTCCATATCTGTGACATTGGATATTATGGTCCATACCCGCTTATTAAACTGTATCTGTCAGGTTAGAACTTTAAAGTGCTTCTGTTCTATAACTTCCTTGGCTTTTATTACATCTGTTCTTGACATTTGTGTGGATTTATGTACCCAAAGCACTCATAATCATTTAATCAAACTCTGTATGACATATAATTAAACAGACTGTTTTTGTTACTGTGCCTGCAGGAGTGGTCTATGTACAGTGCTGTGCAAAAGTCAGAGACTACCCTTTCATTTTTTCATTTCTGGTCAGATAAAGTACAGTTATTCATTTTTCAATGTCAGGAAAAAAGCAGAAACATATGTATAACAGAAAATGACACAGGGGTCTCAGCAACTAACTATTTAGTGTGTCCACTATCTGCTTTTATAGCCCTATTGTCATAAAATGATGGGATTTTAAAACGTTTACATCACAGAATGTAAATAAAAACACAATGCAATGATGTTCAATTCATTTAAACCCGATAATTAATATAAAATTAGTATTACTCCAAATAAACAAAAATAGTATTGCTACTCCAGGGTCCTCAGGAGGGCCCACAAGATCATCAAGGACGAAACTCAACCTCAACACAACCTCTTCACACTTCTCCCATCTGGCTGACGATACAGGAATGTGAAATCAAGGACCACCAGATTACGAAACAGTTTCTACCCCCAGGCCATCCGAGCTTTGAACACCTCACTCCCTACAACAACCATTCTACCTCATGCCACAAGCTCCTATGCCACAAGTATCTGACCAGTAATGCAGTTTACACTCAGTCCTCTCTCCTATGAGATGACCACTAGAACATTACAGACTGCTTAACTGCACAGACATTTTGCACGTATCCTGGTGATTTCATGTATCACTTCTATATAAGGACCAGTATTATTATGTTTATACTGCATTATGCACACTATGCGCATGATACATGTATACTTAATAAGGATATCTGAGTCTATAATTGACAGTTTTGGGGCATTTCTGTTGGTCCATTCATCATGAAATTTCACACTATGTAAACAGCAGCTTGTGTGATCAAATGATGCATAAAAGTAAAAATCGACAAAAACGGAGATACATTTTTTTCATTGGACAGCGACGATATATCAATGAAAAAAAAAATATATATATATATATATATATATACTGTTCCTTTTCTTAATTTATATACATACATATCTATTTTGCTTCCCTCTAGTCTTTTTGTGTGCTTCTATATTTAGTACTTATAATTTAGTAGGTATTTATATTGTAATTGTTAGTACTTACAATCCGTGAGCTAGTGCAGAGTAAGAATTTCATTGTACAGTGCCACTGCTTGTTTCTGCACTATAACAATGAACTCTTGAGTCTTGAATCTTGAAAAATAGACAGGAGCATGTTTATCGCCTCTTCGTTTAACAAGACTCTGTAAGCAAACTGTGAGGAACAGTAGTACTGTAGTATTTAAAGTGAAATCCTTTCCTACTTTTGCTTGATACCGGATTTCAGGGTCTCATCATGGTATTTTTTGTTTCATAATATGCCAAATGTTTCCAGTGGATTACCAAATGTTACCAGTCTGGATTACCAGCAGGCCCGTTTATCGCCTGCACTCTTTTACCACAGAGCCATGCTGCTGTAATAGGTGCACAGTGTGGTTTGACATTGTCTGGCTGAAAAAAGCAAGACCTTCCCTGGATGGCAGCATATGTTGCTCCAACCCTGTGTATATCATTCAGCTTTAATGGTACTCTCGTAGACGTGCAAGTCATCCCACGCCAAAAAGATTTTCTAATTAGTTGGATTACAGGACACTTTTCCACTTCATCTCAGTCCATCTTAAATGATGGACACAGCAGGCGTTTTTAGCATCCCACAACTTACCAGTCTTTTGTTGCCCTGTGCCAGCTTTTTTTAAACATGCTGCTGGCATCAAATTCAAACTATAATTCTCAAAAAAACAAACAAATCCCAATTTCAACATTTGATATGTAGTTTTTCTATTATTAAATAAAGGGTTTAAAAGATTTGGACTTCATTACATTCTATTTATATTTACAATTTCCACAGTGTCCCAAAACATGGAATGAGGTTTTATTATAGCTTCCATAAGTTTCAAGAGACCTGCTTTCAGTTTTTCAAAGAAATCTGCAGGAAGACTGGAAGACTGGTTGCGTTTTCTACATCTCACAATCTGGACTGTCAGTCCATTGTTCTGAGAACACCACCAGATTCTTTTGATTTTGTAAGGTTTCTTCTTTTTTATCTATTTCCTTTTCTCAATAATGGCTTCCTTTTAGCTACACATCCTTTCAGACCCATACTGTTGAGTAGTCTCCTCAGAGTGGACGCCAACTGATTTCTTATGCAGCTGGATTATCTTATGTCTTATGTCTGTCTCCTGCAAAATGATGAATTAGTGATTGAGCAATGTGCAACACTATTATAACCCAATTTCTTTTTGTTCTTGGTCAAGAGCTTTTTTGTCCACTAACTAGTCCTGCAGTTGTCAAGATATCAACACTGTTCCAACTCTGAAATGTTCAGTCTGATCAGGAATGGCGAGGTACGGTTTTCTGAAAAAAACTTTTCAATTCGGAATTTTTATCCCTGTACTTCCGCTCGACTGACAGACACCCTTTCATATAGATCTCAGGACAGTCTTTTTGTCTTTTTTTCCCCCATTACTCGTTCCTCCCATAGAGTCCCATTCATTTTTACCCCCATTCAAACCCTATTGATTCCTTTACCCACTAGCCACCAAACTGCTGGTACTTATTCAGAGCAGATCCCCAAACTCTAATCCACAGCCATGCTGACCCGCACTCCTCTGTGTATTGTTTATTCATCCTTCGTTCCTCCCCTAGACTCCCATTCATTTTGAACGAAACCTTAGTGTCTGGCTAGCAAGAAGCTTAAGCTGCGCAATCACTCTAAATTCTCTTCAGGAAATGTACTTTTGTAGTTTATGGCCATTTTAACTGGAATGTAACGGCAAGTTGGTCACAGTATTGTAAATGAGCTCTGAAACACTTAAATCCTGAAACAGTCCTTATAACTTTAGTGTGAATGGGTGGGGATAAACTGCTGTAGGTAGTTGTATGTGGTGGTTTCACGACATCACAAATGTAGTGATTGTAAATGGGCTACTCTTGCATATACTGGCTGTATGGACTATTTTGTTTCACGATATAGGCTCTACAGGACACTTCTATTCCAACATCCAGTTACAATAAGCAACATGTTTTCTTTCACTTCTCAGAGGAAGGATGAGTTGTTCATTGTACCTGACACTGTGTTGAAGACGGCCTACCAAAGCTAAAAGGACTCCTCACGTGCTGCCAAAACCCAAAGTACTATAGAGAGAATGATTAAAGAGAAAAGCAGAGACTAAAGAGAAAGGATAGAGCAATGCACACAGCAGGTGTGTATGTGAGGGAGGATTGGGGGATGGGGGCTGAGGTCTCAAAACAGAAATCTTTTCAAATGATCAAAGCACTGATAAGAATGCAGGTGTCTGCAGTGGTTTCAGAATGTGCTGGACCTACTGTAAGTTCTTGAGCAGCTCTTAAAATAAAAGTCAAGTGGTCTGGAGCCAAAAATGAGTTCACGTAGGATTTATTCCAAGGTAACCGTTCTTGGGAGAGCGTTCTGTGCTTTGTTTATTCTTCAGCTGCCTCCAACTCCGCAAGTTGTGAACAGCACAACAATGTATCCAGCTTGCTGGGTCAGATGTTTTACAGGACAGAGAGAAGCAATAAAAAATCAATTTGAACTTTCTATTGAAGTCATTTCTTTTCCTCTTCTCCTTTCAGTGATTCGGTTGTTTGAACTTAATTGCACATGCATTCATTCAGAAACTCAAACTGGCAGCTGATAGGCGAACTAGCCAGTTGTAGTGGAGCCTTCCTGCCCAAAACAATTCTTCATTTCACAATTTCAAATGTATGGCTAATTTCCGTCAATTACAGCAGGAGGAAAACACACTAAACATGAACTGCACTTTCAAACAACTTCATAATGGACACTTTTTTTGTTCTCCCTTTGATTTTTTGTTGGTGATGTTAATGCTGTGCTTTGTTGTTGGTGTTTATATTGATTTCTGTTGTTCTGATTTGCTTTCTGTTTGTTTTATATCTGATAGTAGTGATGCGTAATATTTACATTTTCATGGTATTTGTCAGACACCATCATCCAGATCAACTTAAATTTGATCATTTTGCACATGAAGGGTAAAGGTAGTGTTAAGAGTCTTGCCCAAGTAACTTTAGGCTCCTGCAGATGGAAGGAAGATGCACAAGGAAGATGGGGCTTTAAATACCTGCGGGTGTGTGACGGGATTCATAGATTGAGAAGAGGTGGCTCTGTTCAGTAAATATCTTGTTGGACGTGTGGAAAATGGGTCACAAAGCAGATGTTAATGATTGGCAAAAAGGAGTGATTGGAGTTGTGTGTGCCAAAGACCATAGTGTGAGGGAAGTAGCTGAATTTGAATGGAAGCGTAGAGTCATATGGGTCTACCAGCAGTGGCTAAAATCCCAGTCTACAGGAAATTCACCTCAGAACTGTGCCAGAGAAGGTATCCACCAAATCTGGCCCAACTGTGCAATTCTTTGATGCAAGAGTGACTGAACATGCTATTAGGTACGTTTCAGTCACAGGTGCCAAATGTTTTGTCCGGTGAGCTTATAACATAAACAAATATCATTGCAATGAAATGAACTTTCAGAGACAGCACAGACAAACTAATCCAGAACCTGACAATGTAAGCTGCTGCAGACTGATAGTCAATTGAAATACAGTGTGATTACATGTCCCATAGTCCCAAATCAATGGTCAGACTATCAGTCCCCCTGGTGAGATGGGACTCATCACTGTTTTGGCTAAATGCGGCACTGCACTGCCAACACACGAATACAGCTATGAGCTCACTGAGGCCTTTCCCTCTAGTACACCAGCACTATCGATCACAGGGATAACCGCCCAGCAATCTTTCACACCTCTGGACCTGTGCAACGTTGAGTTGCTGACGCACTTTAGCGGAACAGTTCATGGAGTTCATAATGGAAAACGGTGAATTCTGCAATGTTTGGCACGGCATCCAGAGGTTTCGATGGATTTCTCCTGTGTCTTGTTGCTAAACTTGTGAAAAAAGCGAGTCCAAAAGAACTCCGGAGGGTTTACAGCAAAGTGTTAAGCTAACTCTAACCCCAACCCCAACGCGTCCACAAATGTGATTAAAAGTGCAGAAGATTCCAAACAAACCCTTCGGGGAATAGTCTATTCCGCATTAATAACACAGCTGTTCATTTAAAGGCAGGACCATTTGTCAGGTGTGCATACACGAACAGAGTCATTAAATTTAGTAAAAGTGGAAGGATGACTATATGAAGGACTGTTATGAAAGCTAAGTCTGTATTTAAATGACCGATTATTGATCTCTCAAATCAATCTGACACTGTACTTGGAGTTTCCCCCTGCTGCTTCCCAGGCCAGCAGGCTGTAAACATGGGCTGACCGCACCAACCGTATGTGCTCTGTGCTGTTGAGCAGCAAGCTTGATGTCCACCACATTGGCTTCAAAACTTTCCAAAGCGCCAAATCTGAACTTTTATACAGATCCTATCATCCCAAGCTTAATGTCTTCCAAAAACTTTGATATTGGATTATAAAAATGATTGATATCATCCTACGACAAACACCAGTGATGAAAAATATAAACGGAGCAGGTCCTAGCTGCAGTCGCCGACTTATTATGGGTTTTAGGTCCTTTCTTCCCGCACACAGCTCAATTTGTCAGTGTTATCTTCATGTCAACAGTTTCCCTTAAATATTTATAATAGGCTCTGAGCTCTGAGAACTAGCAAGCACAGGACAAATCTGAGAATGTTAACATGTAGGACATTTTTTCCACAGACCTTCAAACCGGGGGAAACTGGAAATGTCGCGAGTAACCTGTTTAAGAGCGAGCATAACTCCAAAGGTGCATTTGACACTTCAGGCTCTCATCAGATCTCGTGACTCATTCAAGGCCTCCCTCATCTGTTCCACTTTGTTTCCGTTGATTACACTCGAATGAGTAATGGGAAATACTTCATGTATTAAAAGATTCCACTGGTAAGTTGCATCACTTCATCAAGGCTTACTTTACAAATGTGTTCTAGTACAAATTACCCATTAATGTAACAATTAATTACCCGGCAATACAAATCTGTAACCAAACACAAAGGATTAGTATATTAGAGTAATGTAATCTGATAACTGTCCATATTTATTGGACTAATTTTATTAGTCATTTAAGCAGGTCAGCTTTGCAGTCCAAAGAAAAACAAGAATCTCCAAAATGGTCATTTGCAGAAGCGGGCAAAAGTTAATGTAAAGAGAGTTTAGTAGAAGCAATTTGAGAGTATTTCTACTTGTCCATTTCTGGTCCATAATGTACTGGACAGCAGCTGAGTTCAAGTTATGTAGAAAACTAGAAACTGCAAAAAATTGAGATACATAATGACAAGAAAAACAGTATCTACACATCACATCATTTAACCTAAACCAAGGCATACAGTAAAACTGCACCGTAAAAAAGTGATATATATGTAACATATTAGTGGTGATTATATTTTAGGTGCAGCTATAATGGGGCCACAGTTTCTATTCAAGTCCAAAGGGCTCCAAATGTTATCTTATAAAACCTCAAAATACATTTGAAAATACAAAGCACTTGATTTAGCATCAGTCACACTGCTGATACGGCTCAGTCCATATATTATTCAGTTGCGCACACTGTAAATCATGCAAAGTTGGGCTGTGAGTAATGTGAAAAGGCTTCAGAAACCAACTCACCATAGGGCAGTTTGAAAGCTTGGTCCCCTAGGAAAAGGTTTTAGTGCTTTCAGCATGAAAATCAAGCATTCTGGGGTATTTTAAAAATACAAACAAGAAATTGCTATAGCTATGTATTGCTTATTGTATTTATGCTTGTTTGTTAAAAAGCTTACTGCTTAAAACACCAAGTTCACAACATTAGTGTGTACATTAGTACTCCTTAACAGTTATTATGGAGGCCATTCTAAAAACTCCACCAATCATTTGTGTTATATCTGCTAACGGGCCTATGTGGGTTTTATAAGGTGTGGGGTACTTGGACCCCAATGATTGCCAGTTGCAACATAATTTGAATATGGATTGCTCACACAAAAACAAAAAAATGGTTTCAGCTTGCAAATGTAAGTAATGGTTATGTAAATATATAAACAGGTATCTACAAAATGACAATTTCACAGGAGAGGGCCAAAACCTAATGGAACCAGACTTTTTTTCCAAGCAATTTTGGGCCATGTCTGTTGGTCTTTTCATCATGAAATGTTCACCCAATGCAAACAGCAGCTGCTGTGTTCAAATAATGCAGAAAAGAAAAAACTGACAAGCATTGGATAGCGTTGATATACATTTATTGATGTATTTGTGCAGCCAATCCAAAGCCATTGAAGAAAGAACTCAATATATGAAACCAAACCAAGTTCATTGCTCTGAAAACCTTTCCCCATTTCACATGTCTAAAACTACTACATGTGTACATAAATGACCATGATTTGCTGCTGGATTGTGCTTGTTGACATGAGAGGTATTTTGCCAAAAGGTGACAAGTTTGCATATCACTCAATGATGGATCCACACATGCATGAAATTGTTTGGGAATTCTGAGCGAAGCAATATGTGCAACTATTTCATTCCATATGTCTTTTGGAAGAATGCTGAATTACCTCTAAAATGCCAATGCCAAAAACTTTCCATAAAGGGGAGATGTCAATTAGATTTAGTCGATTAGATGTGGTGTGCATCATTGAAAGAGAAGAAACTGAGTCCTTCAATTGAAGGTAGACTTAAAGTTAATATTTACAGGATTTAATTTAAAGCTGTGACGTGCAAAGTAAAGACTAAGTTATGTGAGCATCTCACAAGCTTCTAATGTCTCTAATTAAGCCATTGCTGCCTGAGTTCTAAACCTAAAGCAGCTAACACTGTTAGGTTAATGATAATATAATATAGTAAGTCCCATAGAGTGTGTCACTAACTGGCACCAATCTTAACAGTGAAACTGTAGGAGATGTAATGGGGGCTTTACGGTAAATGTACTAGCATCCAACATGACTAAACACTGAATATCCAACAAAGTTAGGATTTTTCCTTCTTTTAAAAAGTTAACAATTTGAAGTTATCATGTGCTCTTATGATAGCAACATCTTCTGATTCCACTGCTGGCAAACATGAGCTGTCAGACAGCATCCAAAGCTAATCCGTCAGATATGCTGACCAGCAGTCAATGTCAACAACGACAGCCGTCTGGTAATCCTCTTAACACTAGAGCGATGTCTTAATGTACCTCTAATGCATCTCAAATGCATCTTTTATCTGCTCGGGACCTTGAGCAGTAGCAGGCAGGCCCAGCCCTGGATCCTAAGAGGCCACAAGTATAAACACAGCAGTGTTTCCCTGCTGTGCATTCAGCCCCTGACTCATCGCATAGACCCCTGACATATAAACAATTATCGGAATGTTAAGTTTATTTGATGATACTGTCTTGACTCTTCGTGGTCGGTTGCTGGGGATTGAACTCGGATTCTGTTTATTTTGGAATTTTGGCTTTGGAGTGTCTAACAAGGAAGCGTGCATTGCTCAACTGTTGAAGGAAAAGGAGTAACACAATATATCAGAGCGGCAAGATTCATCACCTCATAAAATGCAGAAACAGCACGTACGGAGAATGGGAATACCTTCCACAGTGGAACAGGCAGACTTGCAAAATATCTGTCACTGATTCCGAGGATGAAGAGTGAAATATTCCTGAGTGGAGAACTAAAGTTTTACACAAACAACCGTCTCACCTAGGCATCTCTTGGCTCTTCTCAACTATTTAACCTGTGTAATGAAAAATATGGCGGCAAATACACATTACACATAATGCAAAAGGTCAAGATGAACATCCTCAGTAAAACATCAGGTGGAGACTTTTTATGCCACAGATGTACACATTTTCAGGTTGTGTCTGGAGGAAACTGGAGGAAATTTTAGCAACTGCATATCCTTTAGCTCCACTATACATTTTCAAATACATGGATAGTAAATTAATATACATAATTGTTTGGTAAAATTTTACAATACCAGGCTACTACAACCTAATCATTATCTAATGACAAGTTAATAATTATATAGCACATACATGCACTAATAAATGGTACTGTATGAATCATTAAGCATTTACTTAGTGACATATGAAGAATTAACAATTATTTTCTATTGTAGAAACCTAATAATTAATTATTAATAATTTCATGAATTTGAAATTTTATTTGTTATTTGACACTTATACATCGGTGATTGTATAACTTGAAATATTAATACCTACTTGCCTAAAAACAGTTCATAATAATTAATAATACATATGATTGAATTAATATAAGTAGTTATTTACAACGTTGCTATTTTAGGATATATAAACTGTCCTTTTACATTTAGGCATTTAATTAATGTCCATCAGTATTAAAATGTTTATATACACTCTTTAAACATTAATAATCATTAAATAATGTATTTATAAAGAAATATTATATTACTGAGTGCACTTATATAATATATAATACTATTGTGTAAAGCATTTGCACAATAATTAGTTGTATATTACTAAGTAAATGGTTAGTATTGAAAGGGTAGCACTTATAACAGTTAAATTATCATTAACAATTAAAAAGCCATTATATAATAATATGGTTAATATTCATATGAGCTTGTTACCAATGTTGTTTTTGTCTATTTCATGTCTTTTTAGTGTTTCTTATAATTTGCTAGATATAATAAATATATATAAATATTAATATAAAAATAGATATTTAAATAAAATAAGCTAATTATTATAAACTTACACAATGCCCCACATTATATATGCAGCCAGTTAACAAAACCTATATGAATCGTTTGAAGACACATTTTGGACTTTTAACTAACTTGCATCTTTGAGTAAAAACATCACTCATAATGTATCTAAATATTTTAAGGGCATTTCTAAAGAAATCAACAAGATCTTTAAATTAAAAACAAATAAAAAACACTGATTTATTTTCAGTATAATTAATATATAATTTTCAATTATTTTCACAGGTTGAAGTTTAGGGATTAGGGTTTAAGGCAGTCACCTCTGAGACATATAATCTATGTATGTCATTTTACATCTTAAAGTAAGTTATTAATAAGTTTTACTGATGAAAGATCCATATCCTACATTATACATTTTTTGGACTTTATTTTTTTTTTCACTCATTTGTGCAATTTTCACTCATTTGTTTTAAAAGACAACAACAAAAACCCATTTTTACATAACCGTATTCCAACCCTCATTTCTTCACTTTTTTTCTGCTCTTGTTGGCCTCTGGACCTTCAAGACTCCTGTATGCAAATGAGCTTTGTTCTGATTGACTGCCCTGTATGCACTATTCAAAAAGCAGTCCATAGCGAAACACTGCTCTGACTTCATTGCTTAATGACTGTTGGCTGAGTAGGCAGATATACAAAAGTTTTATCACCCTGGTCAAATATTATGCTTTGTTGGATTTCTAAGTGAAAATAAGTGAATTGATGTGCCTGAAGTGAATTGATGTGCCTGAAGTGATGTACCTCAATGGTTACTTATTTGCTGACTGTAATATATTGGAAAACATGGCACAGTATTTACACTGCAAACTTTATGTCCCCACCCCAATAAATTAAGTGAACAGTAACAGTGCATTAAGCTGTGTAGAAGTGTGTTGTCTGTAGAGGATGTGTATTAGTTTAACTCCTCTGGCAGGGAGGAGGGGGGTGGATGGAGGGAAAGTCAGAGAAATGTTAATGCAGAGTTCAGCATCACACCATCCACAGTAATTAAGTGCTACTTCTCAACTTACGTATATGCATACACTCATCATCAAAAGAATAGTTGCACCCAGAAGGAAGTGTCGGATTGCAGTGCTATTGGGAGGGGAGATAAAAGTTACCAGGAACAATAAATGATGATAAATTTAGACAGATATGGACAATATTTATAGAGCTACACATATAGTGTCTCTCAGTATGGCATCGGGCTGCCATGTTTGCTAACGCAACATGCCAGGCGTCTTGGCATGGAGTTGTAGAGGTTCCTAATGGTGGTCTGTGATAATCCATCCCATGCAGTTTGAATATTCTCATACAGTTCCTGCAGATTGTGCGGTAGAGGTGTAGGTGGAGTGACACCAGGCTTTCTGGACGTGTGACACGTGACAACAAATCATTCATCTTGGTGCTGGCCACGATTCCTCCACACATGGATTTGTTGGTCATCTTCACCAGGACAAAAGCGGGGCTCGTCACTAAAGATGACCTGCTGCCATTCTGAGTCACTCCATGACAATCTAGCATGACACCTTTGCAGTCTTTGGTGATGTTGACGTGGTGTTAAGGACAGTTGCTGTAACGGCCTGCATGCATGTAGTCCTGCATCGTGCAGCCGTCTGTCAACGATGCTGGCTAACAGGATGATTCATGGAGGACATCACTGTTCACTGAATGTCAGCCTAATGGCTGTTGGGTCAGTTAGGTGCAGGAATAATGCACGTCCCTGCTTACGTCACATGCACAGCCAAACATTAAACTTGAATTGTTCACATGTCTCACAATGTTAAACCTACCCACCAAGTTTCATTCCTGTTGGTTGGTCCCTTCTGGGTGCAACATGTAGATATATTTAAACTTTTTCATAATTTTAATGAGGGTTAATATGTTATCCTTCATATCCTTAATTTTTGCTGGATAGCTTGATGCTAACAATAGTCCATTTTTCTTCCCACTTTATAGATCAAGCATGCAAAATTCAAAAATGACGTAATTTCCGAGCTCCCGTTTCCATCTTCCGAATTAAGTCAAACAAAGCATTAGCCTCCATGTATGGACTGTATGGGACATGAACTGGATAATCAATGGTATGTTTTCAAATCTATATTTTTACATTCTGTTAATGATGGGATCAAGAAACATGCTGGATTAGTGGAGATTAATAGATCGAGGAACATTAAGGGCCCCAGTGCCATGGATACTTAATAGCCATCTGTGTAATCACAACAACCTGGCAGGAGGAGATCCATTTACTCTACCTGGACTGCTCATCATCTCCTCACAGATTTCTGTGCAGGGTGAAAGAGGATAACATTTCAAAACAGAATCAGAGGCGAGGTGGCTAACATATGAGCTGCCCATACATGGACATCGCTTTAAAGGCAGAGAGGAGCGGGAAGGAGATCCCATTCACCTGAAAGGAAGACAATCAGTATGAGGGAAAGTGGCGTTTTGGAACGAAACAAGGTAATCAGTCTTGTTTATTAACTTTTGAAACCCAGCCAAGCTCATAGTCTTACCTAGATCAATGCACAATTACACAAATCAAAGCCATCGGTTTTTAGATGCGCATGAATGCCAGTGCATGAGTGATATGGTGTATCCACTTTCTTCATCTTTGCAGTCGTTTTTATCACTCTGTTCATTTTTTTTTTTCAGACACACACGCCTCATATTCTTATCACGTCCGTTATTCTTAATGACGCTAATAAAAGATTGACCGCTAGCCCCAATACTTTATCTACTGATGAGAGGGGTTTCATTTCAAAGGCTGCAAAGGTCGTTAGGCCATCTCGAGTAAGACAAACACCAAGTAAGCAGAAACCAACATGACCTTCCGAGCTACGTGTGTTGGAATATTAACCTCGCATCTCCTGCAACTTGTTATTCCTTGGACTCATTTCTGCCAAAAACATCATATAGTCATAAAAATGAATGTCCATTCTAGGCATCTCTCTCCTGAACAGCGCAATAAATGCAAATATGTTTCATCTGTTCTCTCTCTCTCCTGCGCAATAAACACAAATGTGTTACAGTACATTGCAAACATCCATGCACAGGGCGTCCAGTAGTACAGCATGCACGTCCGCATGTATGCGTGTCGCACATAAATATCAGCGAATGTGAACACGCGGTCATACAGACTTCTGAAATATCCATATTTACTTGGCCGCAAAGATGAAGGCGTTGTGGTGTTGTTCTTGGGAAATCAACATGACAGCCAGTCCAATCAGTTTTGATAGACAATATGAAACCAATTATGGAACATTTGCGTTTAATTGAGTCAAGCTCTGTTTGTGTGATTGACTGGATGCTGGTATTTCTTTTCATGTCTTATGTTTGCACACACGGTTCAGAGGTTAGCCTGGAGGAAAAATGTTAAATCTTGAATATATAAAAACATAACACAAAAAAAGGTTCTTTTTCGCCTGCAGCACACACATTTCTGCAACAACCAAACTGTTAAATCCACTTCCACATCAATGCACACATCATCAAAATTATAGTTGCACCCAGAAGGAAGTGTGGGGTTGCAGTGCTATTGGGAAGGAAGATAAAGGTTACCAGGAACAATAAATGATGATGAATTTAGACTGATATGGGCAATATTTTTATATTGAGCTACACATACAAAAGTAGTGTCTCTCAGTATGGGGTCGGGCCGCCATTGCTAACGCAACATTCCAGACGTCTTGGCATGGAGTTGTAGAGGTTCCTAATGGTGTCCTGTGATAATCCATCCCATGCAGCTTGAATATTGTCTCACAGTTCCTGCAGATTTTGTGGTAGGGGTGGAGGTGGAGTGACACCAGGCTTTCTGGACGTGTGACGCGTGACAACAAACCGTTCATCTTGGTGCTGACCACGGTGCCTCCACACACGGATTCGTTGGTTGTCTCCAGCAAGACAAAAGCAGGACTTGTCACTGAAGATGACCTGCTGCCATTCTGAGTCACTCCATGACAGTCTACGGCACTGTTGACGTGGTGTTGAAGGCAATCGTTGTAACAGTCTGCGTGCATGTATGGCCTGCGATGTACAGCCGTCTGCTAATGGTGCTAGCACTAACACGATGATGCATGGAGGACATCACTGCTCGCTAAATGTCCGCAATCATGGCTGTTGGGTTGGTCAGTTACAGTGATAAGGCTCGTCCTTGCTTACGTCACATGCATGGCTGAGCATGAAACTTTAATCATTTGCATGTCTCACAATGTCAAACCTACCCACCAAGTTTCATTCCTGTCGGTTGATTCCTTCTGGGTGTAACTATTTGTGCAGTATTTTTTGATGATGAGTGTATCTAGTCCCACTGCTTTTGACTTTTTATGAAGGCCTAACAATGAGAAGTGTAACTCTTAGATGTTGTAGTGAATCGTGACTATTAGAGCTAGGCCTTCGGTTCAGCTGTTTTAAATTGGAGGATGTCATTTTATGTGCCATACACCCTGATATAATGCAAAACGATCTGCCTATTTTTAATTTAATTTGAATGTTTGGGATAATTTACATTAAAGAAAATGCAATGCAAGAAACAGCAATATACACATTTAACACATCAAACCAGTGATGCAGACCATGCCCTCTCATGCTGGTCAAGCAAATTAACTGCATCAAATAGTGATACAATGCTTAAAACATATGTATGTTGAGAACATGAAACATTATTTCACTGAAATAATATTAACTCTGCATATAGTTTCCCTCTGGGCACTTCATGTTTGTTGTGTTCAGCGATTCACCTCCAAAGCTGCCAACAGGCACTGAGATGAGCAATTAGGCTCAGGGTAATGAAAACGCGGCATTAACTTAAGCAACCAAAAATATTCAAAAATATATCAAATACAACAAAAAATAAAAATACAAACTCACCTAAAACAAGCAAACATGGATAGTTACAATACACAAATCACTTTGACTTTTTTGTTTTACTTTCTAATTATTTTTATCATTTAAAATAGTAATAAATAAAAAGAGTAGAATAAAATTCCAAAATTAGTGACGACTCCTGTTATAGAGCTGCCACTGTTTTCCATGTGTAACAACCGATTGAAATGCAGTGGACAGACCGCCACTATTGCATGCAATCTGTGAAACATCTTGGACTTCTTGAAAGCCTAGAATGACATTTTTCTCACAAAATTTGGACCCTCCCACTGCAACATGTTAGGCCAGCTACTGAAGGCCTAACCAATGAAAAGCAAGCCTATCTACATACTACATGGAAAAAAAATAAATCTGATTGGATAAAGTTCTGGTGAGCACTTCAAAAACTCAACAAAACCTTAAAAATCAAGTAAGAGAATTAATACAATATGTTCAGAGTTTAAAGCTGCACAACATAAGATTACACAATTAAAACAACTGAAAGTTGTTGCATTACTGATTCACCCTTCAAAGCCCAAAATAATCATTTTAAAAGGTCAGAGACACTGATTTGGATTTCACAGGAGTTGTTCAGCCCATGTCATACTTCTTTACATAATATGATTATGTGCTCACAGTCAACAGGTGTTCAGGACTGAAAGTCAAAGACAGCATCATACTGATGTAGATATGATGACAACAGTAGATCATTCACTGTCATCCTTCAAGAGTTCTCTTTGAATTCTCTTTCAACATGCTCACAATCATCAGATCATCATCTGCTTGTAGTTTCTCCCCACATTCTATGCAATTATGCACACTTCCCCCAGAGAGGTCTCCAAACCACCCAATGTTACATAGTGCAGCTTTAGATGAAAACCATGATGATTTGATCAAAAAAAAAAAAATCACTGAAATCATCTTTCAAGGCCTCAAAGGCCCCAAACGCTCACCACTGCAGTGTTATTACAGTGTAAATTTATAGCATATCGTCACTGTCCAAAGTTAAACAAGCATCTCCAAAACTGTAATTTTACAGGAGAGACCAAAAACGTTCTTCACTTTCAATGTAACTCAAGCAAGTAAAGAGGCTTAATCAAAGCATTTTAGGAGCATTTCTGTTGGTCCGTTCATCATGAATTTTCTTTATTGAAAAGTAAAGATGCTGAAAAATGCTGATAAATTGAGCACTGAACCTATGTATTCATAACTGGGTGGGTAATTTTTATTTATTATTTATTTAATTTTTTATTTTCAATTATGAGAAGTAATCATTGTGTAGGTAGGTTAAAGAAATATTAGCATTTTTTACATTTACATCTGTGTTTGTCATTGTTTTAGATTAAAACACACAGAACGTAAATCTCAACGTGAATCTCTAAACGTGAACGGCATGCTAATGAAATTCAGTACTTTATTAGTTATGTATTGCCATAAATAAAATAAAGCATTTAACCTATTCACATGTATAGACATTTTTGGTACAAGGCTGACGCTCTTTGTTATTACTACTGCGCTACCAAAAGAGTCAATCTCAGGTAATCTGTTATTCAACAATTCACTATTAAACATATTTCTAAAAAATGACAGATTGGAAAACAAGATTGTGTAGATATTGGATAGATCTTCAACCCAAAATATTATTGCAGGGATCTTTAGTGTTTTTGGCTGGAGACACCTGACGTGACTATATGCATACTGGAATACATAACGCGCAACGTTATAACTTGGTACGGTCACTGGCAGCCTCAAAGTTGAAAGAAACCTGATTTCTGGAATTTGATGCTTGAATGGATTTCAGTGGGAGCAATTCCAGATCAAACCTTCGCTACAAAACGCAACAAACTGCGGTTTGGTCTCAGACGCCCCTCTAACCCCCCAGTCCCCTTCCACCCACTAAACAGCTGAGTAATATCGGCTGCTGTCTCCAGCAGGCAGGAACGTGACCCTCTCTGGTTATGACTGTAATTAATTGTACCGAGGAGCTGGTTGTGCGTTCTTGGCGCTGGGTTAAAACCTGTGTGGGCTGGGTAGAACATTCTCTCAAATCACTAAATTACATTTTCACCATTGTTCCAGACTGTGACTCACTGAGCAATCAGACTAACAAGGACTCCCCCCTCCCCACCCAACTCAAGTCTCAAAACCATATTTCACCATTAATAACTTTCTGTGGCATGGGGTCAGTAACACTGTCGTATTTAGCCATAATAAGACATCAAGCGCAATGATCAAGCTTTCGAAGGAAAGAAAAGCTGGCCAAAGTCCACCGGGTTTGATGGGCAGCATAGCTCATACATGCCCTCTCCTGCTAAACAGAGATAAAGCACAGGCGCAAGTCAAACATGAGACTGGTGATATTTTTTCACAAGTCGAGCAGCCAAGACAAATGTACTAAATGCAACTCAATCTTAACATTCACTGGAGCTTTCGGCTAGACCATCAGCAGCAGAGCAGAGACACCCCGGGCCAAAATGTAAATCTTTCTCTCTTAAAAATGGCCAGTGAGTCATTGTTTCTCAGTACTAATAGTTAGCAAGAGTTTTGATTGGCAAAGCCGTGATGGCATAGGTGCAATTTTTTCCAAATAAGCGAAACCTCTTAAGGTCTCTCATTTGTAGCAATTTTTCAAAATCTTATCCATGCTTCAGCAAATTAGCCCAAAAATGCCATAATATTTAAGCTATACACCTAATATATTATAATAAATGACTGAAATATTGCAGCTGTCAAATCAAAACTTTATGACTCACTCTTTGTACCATTTATACCTTTAGAAAATCCAGTTGTGGGAACATTTTATGGAACATTAATAGGCTTAATATATTTAATGCTTAATAGTAATAGTTCCATAAAATTTTATTCCAATTCTTTATGTCATTGAAATCATATGTTTATAAAATGTTTAGAAAACTTTGTGACTATGTTCATAAATGTCATAATGAATGGACCTAAGGAGGTGGCCCAAAATTACTTTAATTAAAGTTTGGTTCCACTGACTTACATTAAAAGTAAAGTATGCTTTTTCCTTCTCCTGTAAAGTTATCATGTCTCACATTAACGCAAACTAGACCATTTTCAACTGTCATCAGTGCCGAGACCTCAACATTTAAAGAAACTGATTGTAAATCAAAGGTAAAATGTATCCCATTACAAAGTTACTGTATCTATTTGTTTAATTCTTGCTAGTTTTCTGACTAATGATCTGTTAAGACCATTAAAATCTTAATATTTTGCCATCCTGACCATCATGAATAACAATACCAAAGTTTCAGTACCTAATGTGTCTACGCTTTGCCTTTATTACAGTTTCCATTCTTTTTGCAAGACCTGCTTTCAGGATTTCAAATGAATCTGCAGGGATATTTTTCCACACCTACAAAGTTCAGTCTGAGAAGCTGGTTGCATGTTCTGTTTCCCACAGTACCTTATAATAATGTTGGGATCTGGCCACCAGGAGCTTCCTTCTTTCTCCTTTTTGTTTTATTCTATTTTATGTAGCTTCTTGACAGCTAAACCTCCTTTCAGACCTGTAGTGTTGAGGTGTCTTCTCACAGTGGACGGATGGGCAGAAACACCCGTGGATGTTTTCAGATCTGAAACAAGAATGGATCTTAATTTTCTCTTCTCTCTTATAGATGAAAGCTTTAAGTACTGTTGATCTGTTGGTACAGGTTTGGTGGTCTATTGGGTCTTGCATAGCCATTAGGGGTCCCATTTTCTGTATTCCCTTCCCTTGACTTCCTCTGTTCTTACTCAAGTAGATTATCGTGTGTCTAATCTCTTTGGAAAAATCTGCTGAACAATGACTTTCACATTGTTTATCTTGGCAGAAAGTGAATTTTTAACAAACATAAATCTAGTAAACCAAAGTTGTAAAAGGTTACAAATTTAAATTTAAATTTCTGACTTGGATTCATTTAGTTCCATCATTAGCACAACTGATTTAATGTACTGATTAGTTGGTAGGTTTTGGATGGTAACTGTAAATACTGGCCTTCCTCCATGAGAGGTGTGGTAATGGTTAAGATACACTGACAGACATAAAATTATATTAACAATATTTAGTTTGTTTATTTGTATTCATTCCAGTGCTTTAATTAATTAATTAATTAATCTATTTATTTATTTATTTGTTTGTTTGTTTGTTTGTTTATTTAACCAGTGTTAATCACTGACTGCCCAGACGAATGGCTTTATATCCCGGGCGACCTTAGACACGTATATTATACCCACGTCGACTTGCCAACAGAGTAACGTCAGTAAACAGCTCCAGCCTGTTGCAACGTGTGTGAGAAAGGTGTGTGTGAGTGCTAATCCTGTCTAGGGGAGGTGGAGAGCTTGTTCCCTTTGTGCCATGTTCACGAACTCAGGCTTGCACGCTCAGGGAGGGACGCAGAATTCTACTCTCTCTTCCCATGGCACGAAAGGGTATTGTCTGTCCCCCACCTTTGGAAAAGCTTGACAGATAAGCTGGCCAAGCACAAAGCTGAGCGCGATGAGGGCAGCGAGCCTGCCTTTGGGCTCCTTCAGCCGCCCACAAACACAAAGGAGGATCAGGCACGATAAGAGCGCTGACAGGTGGTGTTTTTATTTTCATTTTCCACGGGTTCCCTCGTTGATTCATCCTTGACCCCTGCCTCATCATAACCCGCCCCTCTCAATTAAAAGCGACAGCAATGGATCTAATCACTCACTATAGTGGCCATTTTGGAGCATTTGTATCTTCAGGAAGGGGGGGGAGAGAAAAAAGGAAAGAAAAGCAGACATTCTCTAGACGGGACTTTAAAGTGGTGAAAATTCCTGCAGTGGTGAGACGTTATAACCCGCATGAGGGGTTCTTTTGCTGCCTTTTGAACAACAACAAAAAAAAAAAAAAAAAAAAAAAAGGAGGGGGGGGGGGGGGTCGGTAGGGGGAGAATGATGTTTTCCTTTTATGCACGGCCTCTGAAACTTCATCCCTCTTTTCTGGTGTCAGTCGTTCTTTTGTGTCGGGCAGTGGTGGCTCCCTTTGACACTGTGCTGGTTATCCTCTTGATACCCGACTCCACTGAGGATATGCACTCTCGGCCCTTTGTTCTTCCATCACCTTTACTCTTGCCTGGATGGGGAACCTCACTGGAGGCGCACTGCCAAGCCCACCCGTCTGAGCTCACCTGTTATATCGCACAGGACTGGATTTAATACATTTTTAAACTCAAAAGGAACAAATAACATATTTTATTGATTGAAATGGACATGTCCCATATGGAGAACACAGTGAAATATCACAGTTTTGCTGCTTTTTGTTGAATTATTTGTTGGACTTTGGGGGGGGGGGGTGCAATATGTCATAATAATTTTTTATTATATCATAATATTTTTTTTAATATGTTAAACTCAGCCAATAAACAGTAACTGTGCCTGAGAATTCTGTAGAAGTGTGCTCTCTGTCTCTCAGTTATTTTCACTCAGAACATTGCTTTGACCAGGAACACATACAACCGCATATCAAAAAAATGACCTCTTGGCATTTAAAATGACCTTAAATTTGGTCAGTATATCTAATATTGTCCTTTATTATAAGCTTTAGGGATATTATAACATTAACTTATTTCTGGATATTTTACTTGTTTTAAGTCATTTTATCGCATTTCCTCCCTTCCCCTGAGGTGTGTGTAGCTATATGTGTAACAAAAACATAACTAATTTTTACATGAATATTGTTCAATACTTCTACATATCTTACAATCCCCATACTGTTAAAGATTGATACGCAAGTACACTTTATTATGATACAGTATTGTGCTAGACTCAAAAAGCACTCCTTGTAACTTCACTGTAAATGAGTGATCAGGCCCGATACTGATACCAGTCTGATACAGTCTTTTTTTTCCCCCGCCCTCTCTTAAACAACTAAACTGCTAATAATACACTTAACTGGATGCACGTTGTACTTTCCACAGCTGCAGACATTCTTGGCAAGTAATTGTAATTGTAGGGATGTAGTTTGATGCTGAACAACACTTCTTCCAGGCTGGTAAGAACTGAGATGTCACTTTCCTATTGGTTGGAGTATGAATTAGACAGGTTGCATCATCTTACAAATTGCCCCTTTAAGCATTTATGTGATAGTTTAAGCTAATAGATCATATCAGATTCTACTTCTGATATCTAATCCAGTGATTTTGGCCAGAATAGGACATAGTATGGTATTCGTGCACCCCTGGTCTAAACTGCTGTTTGATCGTCAGATACAGATGGTTTTCAAGGCATCACAAAAGTAATGAATTCAAAAATGACTGTTTTATCTTTTTGTAACTTCAGAGGGTGAGTGGGCATGCCTAAACTGCTGCAAACTGAGTACATGTATACATGAAAATGTGTTTCTTTTTTTTTTTTTTTGGTCTCTTTTTGGAGCTTAGTTTCCATATATGGACCACATGAACTGGTGAATGATTGTTTTCATGATCTAGGCCCTTAAAACAAGCAAACACCAATCTACCAAAGGAGGCACAGTTTCTTTACATCAGTGGTTCTCAGCCTTTCTGAAAAATCTGGTTAAAGGAAAATTATGGTACGTCCAAATTCAAACAAGGGAACTGTGAAACCACCCCAAGAAACATGAGAGTCTAGCCAGCAGCTATGTTGTCTCAAACTGAAGATGTCGCTTAGCCTACTACTGCAACATTTTTATTTGTACATGTGTACATTAATATATTTAGATTTATATAACACTAATATAACACTAATTTGGCTATATATGACATATATGTTTCTGGTCCACTACAAACTATTACCTCCACCTGAGTGCAGGCCCTTGGACCACTAGAAGCTGATTCATAGGTTGAGAAACCCTGCTCTGTATCTACCTCACAATAGGAGATATTAGCTATATTGACCAAAGGGTTGGCAAGGGTTGGCAAGATATCATCTTTTATAGCGTACTCAGTCATGCATAGTTTTGTGCGCATGTTTTGTTGTTTGCATTCAGGCTGCACATTCACAACATGAGGGACTTTAAATTGGTGCTGATTTACTCTTCAACTCTTTGTGCCAACACACAAACACAAACACACACCTGAGAAACCACCGCAAGTAGTGCTGGCCAGACCCTCCCAGATACAGGATCCCAGGCTCAGATAATTCCTGTGGGATTTCAGCTCCATTCCAAGGCTTCTTCTCAGGCATTTCTTGAGGGGGGGATTCTCACGGAAATCTTCTGAACTCCTCAGATAAGAGGCACCTCTCCTGACAGTCCAAAGTGGCTGCCATGTCACGGAATGAGATAAGGCATGCGGTGAGGGAGGCTGGCCGCAGCGTTGAGTGACGGCAATGACGGCGAGCAGCAAAAACACTTCCCAGCTGTTTCAAACCCACAGTCATGGATCTTAGACAATTACACAGTCTTATTTCCAAACTTCAGTCTGAATCCTTCAGCTAATGAGCGTAATAACTACATAATATAACCAAAAACTTCTGTGGTCAGTCGTAGCGTGTTAACCCCTTAAAAGTTTTAAATTGGAGACTTATAAAGTTATTAAACTTAAGACTTTGGAACTGTTTAACCCTAACCCTAACTAGGAAACTACTAACAGCGTACGCCCGAAGATTATGTGAGGAACTGAAAAGTAGACTGGCTAGTAGTTTACCATCACTGTGGTAAATGAAAACATCCCCAGTCATTATGATGTCTCTAAATTATTTAACAAATATGTAAATGATATAATGATGGCTGTAATAATGGTAATATAACATAATGTCCATAATCAATCAGTATTATCACTGTAATACACAGGCTTCATATTTCATTGTTATGATGAGTGCACAAAAAGAAATGGGGCCTCAAAATGAAAGCTCAGAATATTAAGAATATTTTTGGGTTCCATAAAAGTAAAAGAGTTAGAGATTTTGTTACGGCAGCGATGATACAAGACAACAGCATAATTCTATTTTGAGTCCTTGTATAGTAGTCAATTTGTGTTAGTGATGGACGTTCTGGCTCTTTTCAGTGAGTCAGATCAATTGACTCTGTTTCAGAGTTGTTTTGGTTCCCAAAATGATCTACACCAGCATTGTTATCTGCGATCAAATTTGCAATAAAGGTTTGTTGGACTTTACACTCAAAAATGAACAAACATTATTCATTTTAAAAAAGTGTCAGATGCTGAGAAGTAGTTTCACAGGACGAATTTGGAATTGCACGAACACAAGATGCAGAAGGCAGCCGAGTAAGATGCAGGTTAATCCATCAAATTGTCATTAACAAACAAAGGCATGAAAAATCCAAAGAATTAATGAAGCACCGCAAAGAGCAAACTCAGAGAGGGGACAGAGACGATCCACTTACAGTGTAATCATCTAACCACTGTTTTGCCTTAATATACAAAAATAATAAATTAATAAACCACCAATATAAAGCCAATAGAGCAGACGCAAAAAGCGACAGATCACTTGTTTGTATATGTGCTCCTAACAAACCAACTAATTAGTTCCTGCTAGCTTAGCATAAGAGCATGTAATGCTTATCAAAAGGGTTTAGTCTTACCTTACATCTAAACTTACTACTGTTACCACTGCATACAGAAGCAGGCCCGACAGCCATACAGCGATAACTTGTCGGCTGCTAGTGTGCACGTATGGTAAACTACTTTGCCACAATCTAATTATGTGACTCAAGAACTGCATGAATAAATGTAATCTGAAGCATTCTGTAAGTGCTTCCTTTGCAATGTGTTACTTTGCAGTAATCATAATGAGGTAGGCGCTACTGAGGCTCAAACAAGTTTAACATGTATTGAAAAACTGAATTTGAAACTGAATTTGAAACTGAATTTGAAAGTGCATTGGAATCTGAAACTGATATTTCCTTTTTGATGACCCACAATAAAGACTAGGCATCTTATTAGAATAAAGTATATAGGGAGGGGGATTATATTATGTTAGGCAGCCACTCATCAAATCATTTCTAAATTTTGGAGGCTGTGATTCTAGATGCTGAGGGTAGCACAGCAAGTACTGAAAAGAGTATATTGGTGAACTTTTGTAAAATTATATTTAACATATTTAGCATACAACATTCATCTTCTGAGCTACTTATCTTTTGGGGTTATGGGGGGAGCTGGAGCCTATCCCACTGCTTATTGGACAGAAGGCAGGAAACACCCTGGATGGCCGACCAGACCATCCCAGGGCAGAGACACAGACATAACACATTCAATCACACCCTCATCTGACTGCATGTCTTTGGGTTGTGGAAGGAAACCGGTGCACTCTGAGGAAACCCACACAGACCCTGGGAGAACATCACACAGAAACCTCCACACAGAAACCTCCACAAACCCCCCTGGCTCCCCAGCCAGGCCCTTCTTGGTGGGAGGTGACAACGCTACCCATTACACCACCATGCTGCCCCACAAAACACAGGAATTGAATTGAAAATCATTTAAAACCTGAAAGGCATGCATCATTCTGCCCCTAATGCTCATGCATGTAGGAAGGGTTGAACATATTAACATATGATCAAAACAAAATGCAAAAAAAAAAAAGAGTCCTATCAAGACTCTAGATTATATCATACCAAACTGAATTTAGGATTTTGTGCAACCTTGAAACTACTATAAAACTAATATGCAATTTAACTGAACTTAAATATGCACCTACATTTGAACCCTTAGGGTTGCAACAGTTAACTGACAGACAAGCTGACAAATTGACCGGCGCGGTGGGAGATTAAATAAAGCACAGAATCTAATGACTCCTAAAAGTGAGGAACCAAAAAAAGCATCGTCATGTTTTGATCTCGCATTTGCTGTTATTACCTTTTATTTACAGTACAGAGCCGCAAGAACCGGCCAGTACCCTGAAAAAAGATCCATCAGTCCTAAAGATGTGTTTCATATGAGTTCGTTTTACTGTTCTTGGAGTGGGTTCAAACAGCTGTGCGTTTGGCTGTGGCCTGGCTTAAACCCCTGACCCCGGGGAGCCTTGATCAGCACTTCACTACTGTACAGGTCCAAAAAAGTCAGCCTATGATATATGAAAAAAGATGGAGTGGAGCGGAGAGAGGCTGGAGGAGCTGGAAGGTAGCCTGGCCGTTATTCCAGGCTCATCACTGACACCTCACACAGCTATGCTGCTTGATTACTGCTTACAATTCCTCACAGCCGACACGCACATCATAGCTGGCCGCTCCCTGAGCTCGACATAATTGTGCGGTGAGCAGTCTGTGGCATTCATAGATGACCTTATATGTTTCCCTCTGCAACGTGTTTGACATATAAACAAAACGTGGAGGGTTTAGGTCCTGTCTACGGGGACGGATTTATGAGTTTGTCCTGCAGGCACACTCGCGGATTAGACGTTTGGACGGCGGGACGGCCTCTGTCACGTTAAAGACGTGCAGCTTTGGTTTCGCGTCTTCAGTCTGTTTTCAATTAGGTCTTTTTTTTTTAAGTTAATGCGGTCCCCCAGAGACTTCTCAGGAGAAGTAGTACGATGAGACGTGATGTAAGCAGCTGGCTTGGAAATGCTGCTAGTCTTACGTTTCAGACTCGCCTCCAGAACATCTACCTACACCAGTACATAGAAAAGCAGGACCACCCTCCATGACCTACCGACCACCAGAGCTTCTCCCAAAAGCCTGGGCTGACTTAAAATTGTTCCAAATCTGACAGCCTCACAGACAGTACAGTAGCTTAGAGGAGCATAACTAGGAGATATACATGAAGTTGCCAGCTAATCAGGTAGGGGAGTGGGGGGAGGGGCACACATTTATGCAGAGTCATGTAACATGGATATTTCATGCAGGCTTAAGTCCAATATGCTGTTAGTTATCATATGGTCACATCTGCATGTTATGGCAATGAACAGATTGATGTTTCTTAAGACTCACTCACTCTATTTATGACCTATACAAAAAGCATTCATAAGCTCACCAGACAAAAAAAATGAGTCACCTGTGACTGAAACATACCTAATAGCATGTAGTATCTCCACAAGCATGGATAACAGTTGTGATTGGATTGGCATGGACTGGACAGGTTTCTGGATGTAGGCCACATCCATGTTCAGCCACTCTTGCATCAAAGAATTGTGCAGTGGGGCCAGATTTGGTGGATGCCTTCCCTGGCATAATTCTGAGGGGAATTTTCTGCAGACTGGGATTTTAGCTGGTAGACCCATAAGACCGCACACTTCCATACACCTACAAATTCAGCTCCTTCCTTCACACTATGGCCTTTGGCACGCCCAAATACAGTCACTCCTTTTAGCCAATCATTAACATCTGCTTTGTGACCCACTGCCCACACATGGAACGAGACATTCACTGCACTGTACCACCTCTTCTCAATCTATGAATCCCGTCACTCATCCCACAGGCTTTTATAGCCTCATAATACTTGTGCAGCGCCATCTGCAGGAGCCTGAAGTTACTACCACCTTAAACAGACAAGGGGACTTATTTGGTTTTGAGTGAGCTTATGACCCTAAATGGTTTTGAAGTGGGGAAAAAATTCAACTTTTCAAAGTTCCAAGTACTCCCTGCGTATTCCTTATTGTATTCCCTGCGTATTCCTTACTGAGGTCATAAAGTGATATCATGAAGTTGAAAACAGGAGAAGACAGAGCTCTTAAGAAACTGGAATTGTGAGGTGGAGATCCATTTAAATTATTTTATCCCCCAGTTCCCAGCTCCAACGTGGTCACGGCCACAGTTGTAACAAAGCCTCCTAAAGTAAACAATGAGAGTAGTTGATATTCCTCCCAAACAAATTGAGAACTTGGAATTCTTTGGAAGTTTTTATATACAGATCGATCTAAAATGTGCAACATGTGCTGATATTGCATTTGCCATGTTTGGAAATATTCATATGTGTAATGAAGCTGATATTTGTATGTATTTAACCCCACAAAGTTTGCACTCCTGTCACTTTCAGCAACGTTCCTAACAAACAATAAGTACTGAAAACAAAGTTTGTTTATATTCAGTTTATGAGACATAAGACGTCAGCCATGTGATTGGATAGGAAATGCTTACAGAAGCGTTACCCAAGAGGTGGACCACCCGGTTTACATGGAGAGGAGAAATATGGTGAAACACAGCAGAAATTTATTAATGCATGTTCTTTTGAAAAGTATTTTACCCTTATTAGACTTCTTTTTGTTGTATAAAGTTACATAATTCATCAAAACCTCTGAAACAACAATGTGCCAATAAAACAGACTTACCTCTGAAAATTCCACCAAAAACAGACCACAGTGAGTTACTTGTTGCTTGCTTCCTCTATGGATGAGAACAGTAAAGGTGTATCCATTTAAAGACTCTGTGACCTCTAGTGGAATTTTTTAGCCTAACACACCTCTGCCAATTGGTAGAGATGGCACGATCAGGTTCAGCACCTTTTTCATTAGGATACAATGACTCAAAAATTTGCTCTACCAAAGTTGAGCAGGAAGTTAAAGCATACATTTGAAGGCAAACACTTTTGTACTTTTACTCAAGTGGATGGAGGAACTTCTATGTATACTGGAGAAATATTTTACCTTGGGTATCTCCACTTAATTACATGGTTTGGGTACTTCAATGTTGAAAAATTAAACATCAGTGATCGACAATAATACAGATATAAACAGCTTAAAAAGGCAAATGGTGAGATTAGTGACGCCACAACCAGGCAAATCCAACCCAGTTAGATAAGCGTACCTTATAACCTGGCAACTCAAGTAGGGACTACATGTACCTGGAATAATTTGGTGGAGAAACCGGATATACATTTGTTTATTTATTTGCTTATGGTTACACTTAAATGTTTAGGTGAAATGAAGAACATGCTGATATTTTAGCTTATTCTGATTTCTTGAGTACAATAGCATTAAATACTGGTTTCAAAATCAGTCAAATCTAATTATCTGTCCCTGCAGTTTTTCATAATCAGTTTATCATGCATCCCGACTGAAAAGCTTCTGCACTGATCTTAGCATAACTATGCTTGCTATCATCACTGAACAAAAAAGCGACCAATAATCAAACACATCAGCTAAGCCTCGGCTATTCAAGGGGATTACAATCTTAGGAAGAGCACTGCCTGCTGGCGAACACTCAAAGTGGCGCAACATTATTCATCATTCTCTGCACAAATGGTGCTTAAGACATGATATACTATGTTCTATTGTGTAGTACAGCAGGCTTGAGCAACATGCAGGAAGATCACTCTAATACCCTGCATTTGAATATGTATATACAGTATACACTAAGGCTTTGAAGTCCACAGCTCAGAGTGTGGGAGGTCACTCAGGGATGCCCCCCTACACTAACACACATCACATTGTGGCTCCATGTTTAAAACAACATTGGGGTAAATATTTTGTCCCTGGCCAGTGCTACACAAACATACTTTCAGGCCCAAGGCATCACAGGCCAGACACTTTAGTCCGAGCCCAGGCAGCACGTCGGGGCCACAGCACAGCAACCACTACTATCAGGCATAATAAGGAAAACAGGGGGGAATTATAGAAAAAAAAAAAAAGAATGTATTTATGCACAGATGTCCCACCATACCTTCAATCAGGGCAATTCAAAGGAGCCCTGGGTATGGCTGGTGTTCTTTAGTGTCCTAATATACCACAAATGGGAATAGAAGCCTCTATGGTTTACATACAGAACCTAATATGCATGTAAAAGATGATCTGCTACCTGATAATGTCCTGTCTTACTTAATATCCCCTCTACATTCTATATACAATCCAAAAACACACCATAGTGTTGGAGCTCAGGCTGCCAAATAGTGGATGTTGTTTACCAAATGTTCGCTCAGCGCAGAAGGCCAGGACTTCTCTGTGAAGGCTCAAAAGAAGCTCCCTATCTCCTACATTAAAACACAGCAGCCCACCCTCCCCTCCCACCCTTTTTTTCAGGCCAACATTCATGTTTAAAAGAGGAAAAAAAAAAAAAGTAGAAAGAAAAAAAAAAAAAAGATACAAGGAGGGCAGCTGGTCAATAAAAGTATCTTAAAAGGACACTCAAACATGTTTACGTTTCTTAAATGTCAGGCTTAATAGGGAGGGCATGGTAAGAGCAGCATGGTGGCTTGTTGACATTAATCTTTATCTTTTGACTCAAGCGGTTCTGGCTTTTAAGAGCATCTGCGATATAGTGAACATTAGCTTGAAACGGGACATTTGGAGATCAGGGTGCAGTCGTTCTCTGTGTTTAAAAGTGGAGTAATATACAGTGGGCTGGATGATGAAAGAGGAGGGGTGGGGGGGTAATATTGCTGGGGAACCGCGTGTTTAAGCCCTTAAAACAGCCAAGCAGGTGGAACAGGTGTGCAGACTGCAGGAAAGGAATGATCAATGAGGAGGGCTCCTTTTATCAGCTTTGAGGCTACATTTCTGGGATTACGTCTAGTCCCTCGCGCACGGATTAAAGAGATACTGAAGGCCGTAGCCATTTCATCAATTATCCGCAATCTAAAACACATCAAAGCCGTGAACCACTCTTTCCATATTTGAGGAGTGGAGCTATTCTGCCCAAGATTGAGGAACGGAGAAAAACTCAATGGAATGCAAGACGGAGATGCTGTCCAGTACAAGGAAGCCACATCCTCTTCGCTTTCTGAGACGAACAGTAATTTAGTCACATTTGTGGCAAAAGGAACGCAGTGTGCCTTGCTCCAATCAGGCATATTTCTTATGGTGTTTTCCAGCTCCAGCAAAGGCCGGAGATAGCCTGCATGGAGATAGTTTCGGCACCAATGTCGACAGAAGAAGACTCAACAGGCGCAACCGTTAGCATGGCCACAAAAATCTACCAGCACCACTGGGAGGATAAAGGAAGTCAAAGTAAATAAATGATAGCTGGGGTTTGGAATATGAAGAAATGAGGACAAGACAACAAGAAAGAGTCAAAAAAATGCTGCTCCAAATATACCAATGGAATGGAAAAGGCCATGTTGCTCAAGCAAGGCCGGTTTGCAGCATGCACTCTTCAAATGATTGAATAACCATTTTTTTCCCTGAAGAATCATTCAACAGATTTCAATGGAACCATTTTTGTAAGATGCAAGATGTGCCAGCGTGAAGAACACCTCCACATTATAGTGAGGATAAACTTCAGACACGTCTTTGGTAATTTGTATACTTCCATGGCACATATGCACTTAACATTAACAATTAATGCACAGTGTCTTCTGACTTTTAATATTAATACACATGAACATGAAAGTAAGCATTAATCAGCAGGAATGAAGATTTAGAAACTACATATTAATAACATTACACAAGCAAACTCATTTTTTTAGAAACCAGTCTTGAGTTATTTCAACCGTTTGAGCTCGTCTTGCTGGAACACCCCTCTTCTTCCCTGATTGTGAGATCAAATTGAGATTAAATTGTCCTCCAATATGTCCGTATACATGGCCCCATTACTCTGAAGACATTGTAGTGTGCAGAATATCCCCTAGTATTTGGCGCGTCCCACGTTGGCTCGATGCTCACAAGCTGTAGCAACACTGATGCTAGCTTCAAATGGCAACTAAATGTTTGGTTCATCAGTTATTCTTCTAGAAATGCTCTTTATATGCTCTTGGAATGAGCTCCTCCACACAGTAACTGATTTCTTACACATCTCCTCTTTCGAGAAATGAGCACCAATTCAGCCTTTCTACCAATCGCTTTGGGATAGGTTTTCAGAGGTACCCTGGGCATAGTCAAAGCTGCTATGCTATAAAGGACCAAATTGCAATCCAATGTGCTACAGAGCCAGATCAACGTCACACCAGGGCTACATCTCTAGTTGGTCAAGAAACACATAAGCTTGCTGACTGTAGGTCAAGCAGGCTAAACGACAACAGTATTACACCATAACCCAAGAATTTAGATTTTGAACCATTTGGGCAGGGGATCAAAGAGGTTAATTAGGGAGAACAGGACCACCTGTATTTTGCACCTTGAACACATGCAGTACCCCAGTACAGGATCCAGCCCCAAATCATGATGCTCCCGACTTCCATATTTTGTGTGCGTGTGTGTTTGGCCTTCTGGAGATCATGTGCTTTTTTTCTCCAAACTTGGCGAGCTGAATTATTGCCAGACTTCTGTTTTTGTTATGTCTGATCAGAGTGCAAGGTTCCAAAACAGTTCGGATTTCTCGCAATGCTCGCATGCAAATTGTAGACGTACATCTCTTTTTTTCTTTTTTCGGCAAAGGAGTTCTGTGTGTGGTGCAGATTGAGTGACATTTTATACTTATGTTAAGGAGAATGTACCAGCTACCAGCTCCATTTTCTTCATCCTTCATCATTCTCATCCAGGAGAGGTGCAGCTGGAGATAGCATCATGTCTGAGTGCCACTTGTTGGAGAAGTGAAAGAACCCTCATGATAAACTCATGCAATCCCACTGACTTGAGAAAGAAGCATCTCCACCCTCAACTTCACACACACATATGAGCGAGAAAATACCACAGGTCCCGCAGCCAGTCACCTTGACTATGACAATGGCCAATCACTGCCACTTGTGCAGATACTCCATTCTTATCAGCGTGGTTTCCAAAGATACACAGCAGTGATACAAACACTACGTTCGCGTGGCAAGCCGGTCTCGTGAACATTAAGTCTTCGTGCGACCAAGGCAAAAGCATGCAAGCTTAAGAAAAGACAATCCATTCAATCGTTTTTTATATCTGGATGTTTATTAAGAGTGATGTCCCATGATAAACTGGAGAGAGAGAAACACTTCACAGTACATCATTAACTCATTCATCTCCTAACCATGGCACAATGAAATGTCTGAAGACTTGTTCCCGTTCCCTTCTATCTTTTTTTTTTTTTTTTATTCCTGTTTAAGGGAGTCAACATTTCTAAACAAGCAAGGGCACATCTATACACTAGAAATGTCCAGAAGCTCTGTGGAGCACTGATACAAATGTTCACGGTCACCCTAACAGCCAGCGAGGGTTTTTCTTTTATTTATACTGTTATTGTAAATGTTTTATTGCTTGTATTCTTGCTTTAATATTATAGTGAACTTAAAAGAAAAAAAAAAAATACCTTGAAATAAAAAAAAAAAAAAGGGTGACATTAACACTTCTCCTTCTAGGGCACCTGTTCAAATCATTAATGCATAACCAGACTTCCTTAATGCGATACCAACAAACAGGCCTTTCTGCAATGCTGCAGCTCAAGTCAAATATTAGTCGGGGGGTTGTGAAATATGCTATAGTACTTAGAGGGACCCAAGACAGATTGTTTGGTCAGGTTTAAAACTCTCAAGAGGTAGGATCGTTGTCATGGTCTGCCATGTTCTCGGTCATAAATCTGTATTTCATAAGGTCCCAGTAATGTCTTACATTAACGACTGCCATGTAATGCGAAGGAACAGTGCTGTGAGGAGATCTGAAAGCAAGATCGGAAACTTACTGTATATGTGCTACTACTAGATCTCGTCTGAACTTTGACATTCGTCTCTTTTAACCACGTGAAACTGGATTGTTTTTGATCCATCCCTCCAGACGAAGCTAGGGCTCATTTATAGTTAGGTGGACTTTACTTCATATCAGCACTGATCCTTCAAAGCCACAAGGCCTTAAGAGGTAAGAGAAAAACTCAACAACATTCAGCAGTTCCTTCTTGCAGATATTCATAACCACACATTACCACAGGTTGGTCACCTAGAGGTACAGCTTTTTTTTTTTTAACCCAAAAATAAGCATTTCTGCAAATGTCTGGTTGTACCAATGGCTTAAACTGCAACTGCATTACACTAGATTATCTACAACCTGCCTTTTGCCTATGACAAAAAATAGAAAAGAAAAAAGGGTGCCTAATTTATATAAAAGTCTATTTCAAATACAAAACCCAGACAAGATGTGCTAAGGTCCTATTGATGGGTGGCTGTAATGCTTTTGTCTGCTTTTTAGCTTAATTTAGTTACGCAGGTCCAGAAGACAAACAAAATGCCATTAAAACAAATACTGAATTAAGATGAACTAACTCTGCAACTAAATAACTGATCGGTACAAGAAAAAAAAAACAAAAACAAATAAAGGAGTATTGAGAATGTGGTCAGGAGTGGGACAATATGGAGGCTACCTTATGTCTAAAGGTTTGCTCAGTGCGCACACTCGGGGTGCAGTGAATCTTCCCCCTCCTGGAGGGCTGGAGCTGCAGTGCTAGTCATTAGCCTTCACGCACTTTAGCAGACAGAGCATCGCATGTCTTCTTGGCGTCTCCTAAAAGCATGGCCGTGTTGGCCTTGTAGAAGATGGGGTTGTCCACCGCGGCATAGCCCACACCCAGCGATCTCTTCATCACGATGACCTGGAGGGTTGAAATGACAGAGTCGTTTGTTTAATCACTCATCTAAGTGGATTGATCCAGGTCAGACTTACTCAGACACCAAATTTGACACAATGAAACAGTGACCCCACCCCACCTCTCCAAGTTCCTTTTTCTGCAGCTTCTGCACTAGGAAAAGACCTTCTGAGTCATTCAGGTCAGCTGATGCCAAATGCCACAATATTTGTCTAAAAAGCTCTGGATTGCACCTGCACATAGCATGGTAGACAATATTGGTGAACTTGAGAGAGAAAAGAGCTCATGCTTCCAGCTTCTAATGGTTATTTAAGTATCTGCCATTTACAAAATTAAGAGTCATTAGTGTCTCGAGCGCAAGACTCAGGCCGAGCACTTCCTGGGAAAACGAGTGAGAGCGGTGCCATGATTGGGAGCATCTGTTTGGGAAGCAGGAACCCTTTAGTAATTGAATAAGTAAAACCAGAGTGGAGAGTCCTCGCCGCTGGTCTTGCTTTGGTGTTATTCAATACGCTGAAAGATAGTTGGAACAAAATGACCCTCATCCAGGGAGCTCAAATCAGCAAGCGGACCCTTTTAATATCATCATCCGTCCTGAAGAAGGCCTGCGGATGATCACTGGCAGCCAGGTGACTGGGGGAAAAGGGTTCAGACAGAGGAGAGAGAGAGGCACACCCAACCTGCACCTCCTCGCTGTCATGCGCCCGCTCGAGCATGGCCAAGCGTCCCTCAGGACGGGCCCACAGCTTTCGCTTTGATACATTATTCATGGGGCAGCTGGTTCCGTTTGAGACTGAGGTCACATACGAAGGCCCCTGTAAGCTGGGAGCAATCAGCAATCGGGGACGCAGCGCCAGACCAGCACCAGAAGGAGAGGCCTGCCAGCCTATAGCGTGGCCCAATATCCGGCAACTCTATCGTGTCATCAAGAGCGTCACTACAAAGTTTAATGTAACTGCCTAATCAAGACCTGGAAGAGGCCACACAAACAAACAATCTTTGTGCGGCAAATGTGGAAGGCTGTGGCTACATAGCTTAGGTATGCAAACATGCTTTGCCTCAATGAAACATAATGACTAAATGGATGAAATGGCTAAACAGAAGAACAACAGAAGCTGTATGACTGATGCAGGGAAAGAATATATATATATTAGGGCCCCAAATCCAGTGCACTCCAGGCCACTCGCACAGTGAGACAACAGCCCATATTTAGGGAAAGTTCCAGTCGGATGCTACGAAAATGTCATCATTCCTGAGAGAGTGAGTCAGAGCTAACAGAAGCAGCGTGGGATCTCCTTTTAGCTGAGGCTACACCTGGACCAAAAGGGGGGGCGGTGGCGACGTTTCCTCTCATTCTGGGGGGGAATCTGTCTATATTACACCACCCAAGGACCCCTAGGAGCCAACCTGACTCTAAACCCAGCAAGAGCACAGAGGTAAAGCTTTACTCATCTCTAATATGGCTTTACTCCCAGGGCTTGAAAGGGCATTCCAGCATAAAACCCTTGTTTAATATGTTATTAGTCATGTTATGTAATAGTCTGTAGCACAATACTGCATATCTCAGCCTCAGGGTTATATCAGAATTCACAATTTTGTACTGTTGCTATTTTATCTAATAACATTGTTACTTCAATATCCACCATCAATTATGCAAATGCACCATAAACCAATTGGGAATCCCTGAATTCCTGACTGAACCCTGAGCACTGGCCACAGATCTATAAGCTAATAAATACATCAGTGCTACTAGCTAGCTTGGTGGTGGTTATAGCCCTTATCTCAATGACACTGGATTTCGGACAAAGCTTTTCTTTATTAAGAAAGTCAAACTTCCAAGTCAATTTTATTGTCAGCTATAGTAAAGGAAGTTAATGTGCCACTGAAAAAGTGCAGTCTGCAGTTCGAAGGAAAAGACTACAAGACAAATCTGAAATTCCCCATTAAAGGAGATACAAAGACACACACACACACACGCACGCACGCATGCACGCACGGATGGAGGCACGCACAGGTATTTTTCCCTCTTTTGCTTTACGATTATTAGTTTTTAAATTTAATTAGTAATTACCTCCAACAAAGGTTTAACATAGTAATAATAACAGAATTCATGAAAATAATATATACCGCAGACACAAACTGCAATTTTCTTGGCCAATTCTAATGTCCTGCCGATTATGATTTTAGCCTTAAATGTGTTTGACTGCACACACAACCATTTTTGTAGGTTTTCTTTAAATGTAAAATTCTCACATCTCAAAATAAAAAGCGCCCAAGGCTATAGGCAGTCTGGGTCAATTTGGCCACAAAACTGTAATTAATGTAGTAATAAAGAACTGAATTGAGAATGTCAACCATATAAGGTAACTAAGCTTAGCCTGATGCTTTGTCATCTGGGGCCATTTGAAATCGTCCACTTCACCTGATGAACGAGAGCTGAGACATGCATCCCCTCCCAGACCTGAAGCTGTGTTGTCTGAAGCCCGAAACTTGAAACTGTGGTCTGAGACCTCCCAAAATGTACACTTCACCACAGAGCTTTTGTTTACAGAACTATCTGATCTGTATTACATACAATACATCTGGTATTAAATGTATGGCATCAATCCACACAACACTTGGTTAAAAAGTTTAATTAATTTCATGTCCAGTGTTACCATAATTGGGGGCTGTTACCAGAATATACCTTTACAAAGACACATCAAGTGTAGGGCATTTCCTAGAATTCAGGAAACCAGGAAAACCCTAAAGACTTCCATAACAGCACTGCACGAGGTGAGCAAGTACATTTAAATCATCCAAGGTTAAATTACTTATTTTGACTCAAGAGAGAGGACGGTGCACTACTCACCTGTTTGGATTTCCAGACTTCAAGGACTGGCATGCCAGCAATGATGGAGTTGGGGTCTTCCTGAGCAGCTGAGTTTACTGTATCGTTGGCTCCAATGACTAAAACCAGGTCAGTCTCTGGAAACAGCCAGAAACACAAGTCAAAATGAAAGAAAAACAAACAGAGGTTAAACTGTTTAAATAAGGCTACGGACTCAAGGGATGAGGACTACGACAACAATTTGGAAGCATGACCACAAAGTCAAAACCATACCGGGGAAATCTTCGTTGATCTCATCCATCTCCAGAACAACATCGTACGGCACACCAGCCTCAGCCAAAAGCACGTTCAGTTGTCCAGGCATGCGTCCAGCTACAGGGTGGATGCCAAACCTACAAACAAACAAACAGGTCAAATCTATGTCTGTCTAATTTTGCAATGACAGGACTTTAAAGGAGTGAGCCCAGACACCTTCATTCAGCAGAAGTGGAGAAGTCTTTGAACTGTAGTTGCATACTAGAGCTGAGAAGGCTGAGGGTCAGGTTGTTTGGCAGAGGTTAAGAGAGAAGAGGAAGTAAGCTGGAGCTGAAGCTATCTTTTTAATGCTAGCGGTAGTAAAAGCCCGTGCTGAGGGGAAATGGCTGGAGGAAGAAGAACAGGCCCCGAGGCTGCCGAGAGTTTTTATGACCCGACCTCACCGTTTAAAAAAAAAAAAAAAAGGAGCCAAGATCACAGCCAACAGGCCCAGGGCACACACACGGGAAGTGACATGCCCAGGTTTGTCTCCGTTTAGAACACTTACTGGAAGAGTGGTCTTGTTAGAAAAATGACCATCATTAAATTGTTACAGCATGGGTCACCTGTCGACTCTGATCAGTGTCTGAACTGAAAATTCAGATTGTTCCCACTTTCAAAAACAGGTTCTTAGACTCTTCCCAGATTCCAAAACGTTTAGGTCTTACCTAAAAAATCAAAATGGTGAATCAAAACATATAAACTATATGGCATCCTTCATCAGTGTGCCATCAAATCACTATTTGTCAGTTCCTCAGTAAATTGAGCCATCAGTTGAAGAAAAGGCTGCCCAGTAATCACCTAAAAGCAGACAGCTATTTAAGCAGACATCAAAAAGTCCCAGACTTGGGATTTGTCAATCAGCATCCATGGTGTGGAAGGCTTACATAAGCTGCAGCTGCAGCAGGAGGGCTCCGACAGACGGCGTAGCGTCCAAGTCCTGCTTGCCTGCCCGTCAAAGCAGCCTGACCTTCTGCTTTCCCCATTACCACCTTCCTCAAACGCACGCTGCCTTTGCGTTTCAAAACATTCAGCTGCTTTTTACTACGACAGCTTATGGCCCATTGAAGACTTGAGCTGCCTTCCTGGCTCAGCTTAAAACTGAGCTCCAAACCAAGTTATTTCACACAATCCAGCAGTTAAGGGAACCCACAGGTCAGGCTGCATGCTCTGCATGTGTATCTGCACAGCAAACAGACAACCAAAGAAGAAGGAGTGCACAAAACGAAAGGCAGCTCTGCCCACAGCACTCTTGACAGGGCAACACCCCCAGCCAATTAGCTCTGAGAGAGTGAGAGGAGGAAGGAGGGTCCGAGGGGACAAGACCGCTACCTAATCTGTCCACTCTCCGGCCACCCATCTCCCCCTCTAATCAACTGCAAATGCCCTAATTGGCAGCAGCTGTCAGGCTCCCAGATCAAACGAAGGAAAGAAAATTGCACAAGCTTCCGGCCTGCCTGCCTCTCTCCCTCTCCTCCTCTGCGGCCCCGCAATGCTGGCAGAGCCGAGGCCAGACCAGGCGAGCGCTGCAGAGAGTCCACGCCGCACCAGGTGGGTGAAACTAATGAAAGAATGGAGAGTTCGATTGATTCATTTAACCATGCTACAAACCGCATTTACGGGAAAGAGAAACTTCACTCCGGTCACCGTGGCGACCTGTGAGAGAATCAGTGAGTTGAACCATAATCTGTAAAAGGAGCATAACAAGGCCCTCAAGGTGCACAGTCAACCCCAATCCAAACGCACTTTCAAGCCTGGAAAAGTTTTAAAAAGGCAAAACGCGGTTGCTGATCAATCCTGACCATAAAGGTGCACGCCAGCTGACTAGCACCTCACCACCGCATGCACAACAGGGGCTGGCAACGCACACTAACATCCTGGGACTGATTAGAGACAGCATGTGTTTGCCATCCCCATGGTGCAGTGTGTGCTGTGGGGTCCTTTAAGAAAGGACACAGAGGAAACCATAATTAGTCTTTTTGCCAAAATTAGTGTGGTGAGACCAGTGAGGACAACAAGTATCTAGTGGAATGACAAGAACAAAGGATAACCGAAAGAGAAAGAGAAAGAGAAAGAAGAGCCTATTTGGGAAGTACAATAATCATATACATGTACATGACCATTACCATAATGCAATATTAGCATCAACTTCAACACCCCCAAATAATTTCCGCAAATGACCGACAGGAACCACCTCATCCTTCATAGCAGTCAAGCCTGATTAAAATAGCAGCAGTGGGAGCAGTTTCCTTGAGCTCAGACTCAACATCCCGGTTTGAACCAGAATGCAATATCAGACCATTCCTTCCGTGTCTGATATGAACCACAGCTTAAAGTTTACAGTTCAACTGATGTTTATCACATCTGTCAGTTGAACTGTCAGTTCAGTTTTAGCTGATGATTAATTGCTGCACAAATAATAACAATTACCAAAGTGTTGTTTTATAATAGTACGAGTGGAAAAATGGCTGGTTAACCATCTTACTCACTGGCTGTGAAAATGTAACAGCTTCCAAATGAAGAAATGGGCTCAAAAAATCCTAACTCGCTGCTGCCATGTTATATAACTGTGTGTTGCAGCACCAAGTTAGAAGGTAAAGCGTCTTTCATATCAATGAAAAACTGGTTACTTAAGAGTAAACTCGTAAAGTATTATCATTCCTTATAGAAATAGATCTGTTTATGGAAACAGAAAAAAAAAAAGATTTTTTTCAAAGATCGATAAAATTAAAGACTAATCACAATACATATTCAGAACTGATATATATGGACCATGAATAGTCCAATTTCAGTCTCTCGCATGTTGGAATCCCTGTGGTCATGCATAGGTCCTCTCCACAGCCTGCAAGCAGAAAAAAGGTTGCAGAGGTGCTGCAGGATTGTGCAGCTTGCACCTGTCACTCTGCTTGCTTGGCTCCATCAAGGCTCCCCTGCACTCTTTCAGTACAGAGCATTACCACAAGAACAAACAGAAGAATGGAAGAGAGAGACAATATTCAAACAACCTTTAAAACCTCCTACATGCAGGCTGATGGGAAATGAAAAAATGTACTAATAAAATGAAAGCGATGCAAGGCTGCCGATCGCTTAGGTGTCCTGCACATAGTGAGGCGTTGAAGTTGTAATCTACAGCTCCCTGTGGGAACTGAGAACAAAAGGAACACCAGCAGGAAACCCACAGATAAGAAGTACAAATCTGACCTCTCAGAGAGTGAGCTGTTGGGTAGTTACCCTGTATACCCTGTATATGTCTGTGCATACCTGACATTTTTGCCCTGTTCAGTCAGACTCTTGACCAGGTCAGCAATGGGATACTGAGCCTTGGCAGCACACAGACCATAACCTGTAACAGAGCACAAACACATTTCATTACAGAGACCACAAACACATACAGGCAGGCAAAGGGAGAAGTGTACAGAACTGATTCATATCTGGAAGAAGGATAAAGCAAAACCATAAAAAGAAAAAGGGGCCCATTTTGAAGAGGCTCCAAACACTTCAATGCTGACACTGATCACCTTGTGATCGACTGTTTAAAAGCATTATATAAAAATGCCATGCCTTTCATACTGTTTCAAACATGCGGTATAAGAAATCTGCTTATTAAATCTGTTCAACCCAAGTAACTTTTACAACTCCAACTGATCATAGCTCACTCTTTCACAGCAAGATCTGAACCAGGCTCCAACAGCAAAACAAGTGCTTGGTACAGTAAAGTCAGTAATGCCTTCTTTCATTTGAAAACCGGGGAATAAGTAACTGGCCCAATACACTTGCATTGTGCCAATTAAACAAGCCAAACAGGCATGAATGGTTTTAATAAATAGTAACTGAATCGCTTGTCTTTATTAATATAGTCTAGATGCTTCCACAACAGCAACTCTTCAGCAAGGAGGCATAAAAATCTGACCACCAAAAATTGTTAGTATTTAAAACAAAACCAAAAAAATAAATAAAGATTAATAAAGATTAATAATCTTGTTAGAAAGTGTGAAAATTTAAGTTTAAGACACAAATAATTTTATTAGAAATGAGATATTGTGATTAAATACATCACTTGATCCTTTCATTCCTCTACTGGTTAGTACACATGTATAGACACTTAGTTTGACACTTTAAGTCTGACACTTTAAGTCTGAAACCATTTCACAGTTTCTATGAGGGATGTTAGACGTGGGATTTACAAAATCACTGTTCATGTTGAGCAAAAACAGAGGGTAGGATCTCTAATACAGATAATAATAATAATAATAATAATAATAATAATAACAAACAACAGTATAAAAAAAGAAAGGAATTCATAAAAGAAAAGAATTTACTGCCTTGGCTGCCTAACCTAAGTGCTCCGTTGTTTTTTTTTTTTAAAGACATTTGATTTTGTGGCACTATACAGTAGTTCATGACACATACCTACATACTGTTTATTAACAGTCAGTTTTTTTCTCAGCATTTATGAATTTTGTTTCAGCCAAGGATTTAATCACCTCCAGTATTAACATTACAAGAGAAATATACAGAGTGGCATATGAATCCTGCAGATTTCTCCTTAGAGTTTAGAATAAAGTCTGGAAAAAAAGGCAAAAAAAAATTATTAAAAAAATGATTTGATAGAGCTGACAACATTCGCCAAAGCCTTTACTTTAAAACACAGCATGTTGCAGTGAGCATATCTGCAATCCATGCCCCAATACTGCTAATAATTTTCAACTTACTTTTTCCCTTTTTTTTGGAAACAGGCATTTCTCCTAAAGAAAACAATCATGCCTAGAAAAGTCCAATGTCAAAGGGAAAAAAAAGGCTTAAATGTTTTCGCAGATGTCAATCACCCAAAGTGACTCTGACTGCTCCAATTATAAGTAACCTGAAATTCAAAACAAAGTTGTGGCACCCATACAGAACAAGAGCTGAATAGTCAAGGAGAAACCATTAAAAAAGAGAAGAAGAAGAAGAAAGAAAAAGCAAAAAGAAAGACCCGCTGCTGGATGGCCCGAGTTCCCAGTTGGCCGGAAGAATGGACTTAGATGCAGGCATCTGTGCTGTTATCACGCATACATCTTCACTTCACACTAGTCTAGCTAAGGCGTGCAGCTGTCCCATCTCCGAATGCACACTGCAGGCTAAGCAGGCAGAGGGCTGGATGGCTCCGAGCTGGTTGGAGAGCCTTTAGTTTCTTTAAAAAGTGCCGTCTCTGTTGTGCTTAGCCTCGCAGCCTTCTTTACTCTGGACAGCAACTTATCATCTCCTTGACTTCTTTCTTTTCATATTCCCGCATTTAATTGCTCTGTGTCTCCAACGTTGCGAGCTCCTCGACCTGCTGTCAGATCATAAAACGCGACTGTAAAACAGTCCATTGCGGACAACAAAGCGGCCCAAGAGCCTCAGCAATCACTGGAGGCCATTCTGGAGGCCTTGGAGGGTTCCAAACATCATTTAGAGGAACTGGCCCTTCGGAGCAGAAAAACAGTGAGTCACCTCGTGATGATGCACAGCTCCAAATAACTAGACCTAATCGGTCCTAACTGTAATCGAAGGTTAAACACAGTGAAAGCGTGTCAAAGCAGTCAAAGTGGTTGTTTGCGCATGTGATTGCATTGATGCGTCATGCATCAAGAGAGCCACAAATGGATAAACCTGACCTCTCCAAGCTCAGCTTGCACAAACACATGCCTGCACCACACTTGTTCTAAGGGCTAAAGTGGTACACAAGGACACATATTGCACAACCATCCATGCAAGGCCTCCATAAATCCTATGTACAAAACAAAACCCCAGCTTCTAAGACCACCTTGGAATAGGCCAGAGTAAAGGCCTTGCTTTGGGGAGCTCATCCTGTGCACGAAAGAGGTTTAAAATTGCCAGTGATGTAATGGGGGTCAGCCAAGGTTAGTTAAACAGACAGAACATGATGGAATGTTTGAAAACTGTTGACAGCACACTTCGGTCCTGGTTAGGTTTGAGCTGAAGACCTTCTCGCTCCCTCCCACAGAGTTGCCTGGAACAATGTCTGACGTTACCTGGAACAATAATGATGTTCTGGGCCTCCTTGATCATCTCCACGCTCTGCTCCACGTTGACCTCAGTGTGGGTACCCGTGATCTCCATGGGCTTGCCTGTGCCGGTAGAGGAAGTGCCGTAGCCCCCCAGGATGACGTTGGCCAGGGAGCGGTTCATGGCCTACACAGGAGCAGAGACCCACACAAACATACACAGGCAGGCAGGGCGCATAGTTACACAGGGTTAATTGTCAAGTGCCAGAGAGTTTACTCTCACAGGGAGCTCTTCAGAGCAGTTAGAGTGCCTCTTAGTGGAATAGGGCAGCAGCAACATGTAAGAATAAATGTAAGGGCACTACTCAAACTACACAGAGGTACACTATATGTCCAAAAGTGCCTCAGTAGCAAATCTGGATATTAAAGGCGCACACAATGTGCACAAAGCAATAAGACAAGCATTAGAAGTCAAATGTGGCAGCTGTACACAAGCTTGTGGTCAATGTGAAACAGCCAGCAAATGTTAGAAGTGCTGCAAAATTCCTTGCCACTGGACTGCGGAGCCATGAGACTGTACTCTCTGGAGTGACGGAACACCGTCAAACAGCTTTAGGATGGAGTTTTCTAATCTAGATCTAGCCAGCCAACATCAATACTTGATCTTTCCAACCTGGTAAAGGCTAAATGTCCCAGCAACTCTTTTAATGTGGACCTGGCCAACATGTCAGTTGGCTAATACCTAATATCTTACGGGTATAAGAAATGTGACAACTGACACATTGTCGCTGGCTGCAGGCTTATTCTTCACCATGTAAAATTATGTCAGCAGATACTATTAGTTATTGGAATTCATAGCTCTGTCTCATATAATCTTCCTGGATGTTGCTGTTGTTGCTGCTGCAAAGGCTGGGCTCCCAATGAATACCCTTGACTTTAAAAAATAAATAAATAAATTGGACAAGCAGGTGTCTGGAAACTTTTGGACATATAGTGGATTAATAACAGATTTAAGTTAGAAGGCAGTTGCTTGACAAGAAGCACACAGAGACACACGCACACAAATGACAATAGGTACCACAGAATAGAAAAAGGGAGGGAAAAAAAAAAAAAACAGAGAGCGAGAGAGAACCCCTGCAATCACCACTTGCAATGCTCCAAAAGAAAAGGATGAGGTAAGAGCCCGAGCCCTGAGGTCAGCGACAGTGTGAGTGGTATAAAGAGTACCCAGTCATTTCCCACTCGCTCGGTTTAAGGTGTACAGTAACACTGGGCTTTCAGGAGACGACTGAGTGCAACTCACACCTCTCCCAGGGAGTGAGCCAGAGGGAAAGGTGAGGAGGCTGGGGCCTTACCACACACATGATGTAAGAGAGGATGGCTCCAGACGAGCCGATCAGGGCTCCCACAATGGTTAGAAGGTTGTTGTTGAGCAGGAAGCCCTCAGCACACAGAGCCCAGCCCGAGTAGCTGTTCAGTACGGTTATCACCACAGGCATGTCTGCTCCACCGATGGCTGCCGTCAGGGTCACTCCCTACAAACACATAGATGGACAGAAACCAAAGAGTTTGAGACAGACAGAGAGACTTGTGTATAAAGGCCTGAACTGTAAAGACAAGCAACAAGCAAACAACACCAAATGCATTAACACATTTATGATGTTAATCACATAAACATCAGGAGTATGATGACAGAAGCCTATATTTGTCTGCCAAAATGGACAAAAGGATACATTTTAAGCACATACAAAGGGAACAAGCCAAGTGAGATGGTAAATAAGAAACAGGATCCATTACATGGCGAAGCAGTGCATTTTACACAGATCTGGTTGCACTGGGCCTCACTTAAAGCATGAGATGTTTGTCAAAACACAAAGTATTCATTTCGGACTTTTCTATGATATCATCCCTGTATTACTCTACAATACACCTTTCCCCAGGGGAACGGACTTAAACAAAGCCAGCTGCCTCACATCAGGACATAAAATATTCTTTAATAACCAGAAGAGCTGTGAACTTAAACACTATCAAATCACCATTTAAGGCCCGACTACATGTCTCAGATGTTTATCTTTACGGTGATGACTGTAAAAAGGAGGGTATATACACTAAACTGTCATGATTTCCTGATTATTGACAAATGGTGAGACGTGCAGAGAAGCCAACATTACTGAAGCATAAACAGAACGGCCTCTCCCACCTCTGTCTTGAAATTTCAGTATAATAGTTTACCCTACAGCAGTCATCGTATCATGGTGAGATCCAGTAGACTCTACAGACAATACAAAAAAAGCCCAGACTGAGGCTAAGAGGAGTGAGTCTTCCTAAGACCGGCTTCACTACTCTGAAACCGTGTTAGAAAAACCTCAAGAACATTTGAATATAACTGCCCAAGTGACTCCATGACATTAACATGCTAGGTTAATATCATGCAACTGTCTAGGTTCACATCCTCAGGCGTACTTAGTAGTAACTATATGGAAAACAATGCAAACTGAGTGAGATATGACAGAGTGATAGGAGTGAGGAATGCTTAGGGTCCATGGACGTCAAGTAAATGTATTCCTAATAGCTTTAATAAGAATCATGTGCATAGGCCACCACTAAAGCATTCGGCCCCTTACCATGACAGCAGACAGGGCAGAAACGGAGCCCAGGCAGGTGAGGCCCATGGTGTAGCTGGGGTCTAGCATGAATGGGATAATGCCCCCCACGCTGGCAGCCATGAGGCCAGCATTCAGAGCATGGCGGCCAGGGAGAAGAAGGGGGGCAGAGTTCAGGAGACCTGCAGGCAAGGAAGAGAGATGGAGCTTTACAGATAAAGCAAGATTTAATGCAAGAATTTAAACTGAAACAGCTTCATGGATATTCCACAGCACGTATGGGAAAAGAGGTCAGGGCAAACAATTCAGAAACAGGAAAACAACGCCTGAAGGGTTATTTTACGTACATTACATTTATTTGCTTCCTCTCCAAGCATATATGCTGTTATGGTTATAAAACAAAACATGTCTTATAACCAAGTGGAATCAAACGAAGGGCTTAACCTATAAAACTCTGCATCCGTATCTACACAATACGGAGTCCTATATGAAGGCTGAATCTCGCTTATAGAGTGCTTGTGTGCTTCTAAACTTGTCAAGTTTGTGATACAGCTGGATAGGAATTCTATTCGCCGTACTCTACCCAAAGCCCTAAATGAACAGAGAAAGGCATACAAGCATAAAAATGGGAGTTGTAATCTTCTGCATCAGCACAGGCCTCCAGGTTCCAGAGCGCTGGTGGAGGAGTGGGAAAGCTCCTGGAGATAATGTGTTCCAGCTTTGGGGAACAAGTGGAAAATGACTGGGGGGCGGAGGGGACTAATTAATGCCAAATTCTAAGAGGTTCCGCCTGGCCAAGCTTTAAACACAGGGCATGTGTGGCACTGCTGGGCCAGCCAGTCAACAAACACAGACAGAACCACCAGCTACACGGCCCCAGACTACACCCGCACCACCGTGAGCTCAGGCCCAAAAATATCTGCGGATGAGCAAGGAGGGGAAAAAAATAGCATAAATGGACTGGTAAATACTTCTGCTTTTACTGGCAGGGAAGAATTTAAGCTACGGTGCTTTTTAGGGTTTTGAACAAATCCATGGCAGATACGATGGAGGCTGAGCCAATATAATGACTGAAGAACCCAAAACAAGGAATGTAGTTAAATGTTGCCATGATCAAATATACAGGATCAGTATTGGCATCAATAGTGACCTCATCAGCCAGACTGTTTCAGCATAGTTGTTACCCAATTTCAACAGGGTATTGTTCACTAGTCAAAGAGACCAGTCTTTAAAAACAGCCATCAAGTACAATTTTTCAATATTTAATAAATTAAAAAAAAAACAAAAAAAAAAACAAAAAAACACATTTTTAGTGTGTTGTTGCAGCTTCCATTATTTTTTTAGAAGACTCCCCCAACACACACACGCACACTTCCAAAGTTCAGTCTAAGAAGTTGCATTTCAGAAGCATTTTCTGTTTCTAAGTATTCCCAAACACATTCAGTGATGCTGAGGTCTGGACTTTGGGATGGCCATTTCATGTCATAGTTATTTTTGTTTGACTTGCAAATATCATTTCCTTTTCTCAGTAACATCTCGACAGCTACACATCCTTTCTGACTCTTAGCATAGAGTCTTCTCACAGAGGAAGAATGGACAGAAAAACAAGACTTTTTTCAGAACTAAAGCAAGACTGGAGCTTGATATTCAGAAAGCTTTCAGTACCATTTACCTGATGGTGACGGTCTTGATACTCTACCAGGTTTTGGATGTTCATTAGGAGTCACGTTTGATTATCTTATATCTGATCTCTAAAACATCTATAACTAGACTCTAATAATCATCATTTGTACTTAATGGCCATCCTGACTGGAATTAAAATAAACAAAAGGTTGGTCTCTCACTTTTGCATTTGTCTTTTAGATTTCTTTTATGTTCCATGGAATCATGATCCCAAGTAATTCCACTCACTGACATGCGCAGGTTTTAAACTGAAGAAATAAAATGAGCACTGGCTTCAGAGCATTACGGAGCACCAGCAGACAACCTCAGTTCAGGTATACAAATCATTATCAGGAGATCCCTAAATGTAGCCTTTTGCTCCCACCTTGCAGTTTGCCGTACGCGACCAGAGATCCACTGAAAGTGACCCCACCGATGTAAGTGCCCAGGTACGCCACAATCTTGGTGAGATTGGCTGCAGGGTCTGTGGCAAAGTGCGGGTATTCCACCATGTACTCAGCCACACAGGTGAGCACAGCAGCCAGACCGACCAAGCTGTGGAATGCAGCCACCAGCTGCGGCAAGTCCGAAATCTGGATTTTCTTGGCAATAGCTAAACCTGCAAAAGACACAGCACAGGAGAATTAGCCCTGCTGGGAAATAGGTCACATCAGAGGTAGCAGGGTGCATGCATGCATGTGTGCGTGTTGATTTCTGTGTAGATCAGAGGTGAGGGAGGACTCTGTAAGTGTGTGTGTGTGTGTGTGTTTGTAAGGGGGCTTGTTTGGTGCTGGCTGGAACCTGAGGGTTTAAATTAGCATCTGGAATCAAGCAGGCTTTGGTCTGGGCTGGGGCTGCTCAGGATGGTTTAAACTCTGTTCCAGCAGGTTTCCAGGAATAATTAGCAATTTAGATTAGACATGACTGCCTACAAAGAGCAATCCCGTGCTGTGTGACTCACGACCTGATGACCATTACCTGGGCTTGCAAGCTGGTCACTGACTCACTCGCTTGTTCCCGCTTACCCACAAACACACGCTTTTGGTGGGGGGGTGGTAGGAAGGGGTGTTCAAAGACTTCAAAGAATGACACACTACTGTAGAAGCGGACATGCACACACACGGTTTCACTCACCAGCGGTGCCACCCACTGCCATAGCTGCAGTCATCTGGCCAAGAAGCTCAGGAGAGGGCTTCAGGCCCCCGAGAGTGGCAGCTATACCACCAGCCACACCAATCATACCAAGAGCGTTCCCCAGGCGTGCAGTGGACTGAGTGGACAGGCCACCCAGAGCACCAACACAGCACAGTCCAGAGCCCAGGTACATCATCTGCATACACAAAGAAAGACGAAATATTCAAATATGTTAACAGCTCCTAAGAACATGACTCACAGAAACGCTTAAAGCCAAAAAAACAAACATACACAATCATCTCCACACCCCAAAACATGTTTGGTGTCTGATTATATAAGACGTGCTTGTTGTGTGAAGTCAGAATCGGGGGGGGTGGGGGATAAAAATGATCAAAAGGATAAACTGGTCTACAAGCAAGCTTCAAAATCCAAAACTTTAAAGAGCATTTTTACCGTAATGAACATGATAATCATTGATTAAAAGATGTGATTCCTTTTACTCCCTTAAGATCACTTAAAACACAACGACATCTTGTTCAATAAGCAGAACACAGTACAACAAAGGCAAAAAAATCTGTATTTTTTGAAAATCACAAGAAAAAAAATGGAATTAACTGCTTTTGGATGGCCTACAGGTTTGATGCAGAATACACTGAATTTCGTGTCACATATTATAAATATCTTAAGCTCATTATTTTATGTTGCTTAAGTTTATATTAAGCAAAATATATATCCCCCTTTTTTGATTTTCTGGTGAGTCTTGAATTTTTTTTCCAGAGTTTCACGAGCTTGAAGTTTTAGTTTTGCAAAGGTGCTATAAAGCAAATGAAGCTAAAAAGTAATAAAAGCCACCAGTTATAGCTTTGTGCCAACTGCATTCCCAAATCAAACACATCTCTCAAACCACACGATGGTATGTTCTCAAATAGACTTATATAACACGCACGACACATCGTGACCTGTTCTTACCAAAAAACAAAAGAGTTCATCAAATAGCTAAAAATAGCAGTATGGGGCATCTTGAAACCATTTTGTCTTGTGCTGTATTAAAGATAATCATATAAGCAAGTCCATTTGAGGTATTTCCTAATGGTTTGAGCCAAGTGTGGGATGATTTAAGCATGCTACATTAGGACATTCGAAAATGTCTTTGTTCGGGATGAAGGGAAACTGCATCTCAGTTCAAGTTCTCTGTGTTCTGACCTGCTCAACGTTGTAGCCACTGTTAAGAGCTGTTGCATAGCCTCCTACAAACACACCAGCTGGGAGGAGGTATAGGTAGTTATACTCCGGAGGATCTGTGGGCCGCTTGAACATGTCCAACATCCGCTTAGTGACCAGGAAACCACCTGAGTGTGGGCACACACAACCACACATACACCACCATAAAATCAACAGTCGATGCTAAAAGTGTCAAACATTCTTCAGGACCGACTCATTGTGCTTGTGTAAAATCGTCTACATGGAGAATCACTTCTGTTATGAGTCACACCAACAAGTCACTTCTCTGTTGCTGATCATTAGACACGTATTTCTTAATCAACATGCCAATTTCACATCAAAAGTTTTTCAAAGGTCATGGAGGGGTTAGTCAGACTTTAATGAGTCTAAACAGTACAAACAGGAAACACAAAAATTGTGCTTCTAGTATTCAAATGAATGCGTCAGCAGTTAACTAACATATACACACACACACATAGGATACACAGGAGTGCTAAAGAGTGGAAACACACTTTCCCATCGCTAAAGAAATAGGTACTCTATAAATTCCAAGCCTTTTATTGAAAGTGAATTGGAGAAGCCATTGTTAGTTTTTCCTTGTGCGCACTTGTAACAATAAAAGATTTTAGGAGACGAGTCAGGAAAAAGGGGAGCAAAAATCTTCATATTTCTGGTTCTGCTGGTTTATGGCTTGCGGGTTCGACTGTGGAACGAAACATTGTGAGAGCTATGGAAAGAAAGAATGCCTTTAAACTGAAATTAAACACCTGCCTTCAGAGAAAATAAATATAGAAATTCAGACACTTTATGTGAGCTGGAACACAAACAGAACAGAGATCAGACAGAGTAATAAGTTGTTATGGCTGAGCGTGACAAAATATGCAGGGAAATGTCCAGTAACATGCCTTTAAATCACTGAGGTCACTGTGACCTGGGTCGCTGTCCTAGCCCGCTGACTGGGCCACACAGTTACAGACAGACAGCATCAGGACGGAAGGTATGTTGGCTTCAGGATGGCATTCTGGCCACCCCCCCGAAAAACCCTATTTGAAAGGAGTTTTTCCCCCCGTTTCTATTTTAATGAATGGCTGGTTTTGCGCAGAGCGGGGCTCGGCTGATTTATGACATGGCTTGGACTCTTTGAAGCACGACTGCTGCCCTGACATTTCCTGCATCAGGTGTGAGGTTTGCCTAAACTCTTCCACCTGGAGTCAGTGGAAGTGGCGGCTCTTCTCACGAACGCCCGACTCGGGGCAGCCAAAGGCCAGGGCGTGCCCGAGGCTCACATCAGTTACCCACTCACTGTCCGTTCAACTAGACCTAACTTGGGGCAAAATCTTTACCTAGAAAACCGGTCTTGTGCTGAACTCCACTAGTAGCTCTAGTGTACGAGTTCAGCAACTCAAGCATAATGAAACCACAAATTTCTCCACCACCACCACCACCACTACTACTACTACTACTACACACTGCTGTGTTTATGTATGTTATCTGACTGCGTAACTCACAGATCACAGCATGTTAAATCTCTCTGCACCTTATTCCATTACCTCATGTCAGGAAATGAGTGCTGTGTCGGTGCTGCACTGTCTTGTCTGTTTACTGTGTGTAATGTCTGTTTAATTTATTGTATTTTTATTGTATTGTTTTCTAGTTTTAAATTTTGTTGCACATCATATCTGCACGTTTGCACTTTGCACTCTTTAGTTCCATGTTGCACCATATTCCTGGAGGAACATAATTTCACTCCACTGCGTACTTATACATGGATGGAATGACGACAAAAGCCTCTTGACTTGACTTTACTACTACTACTACTACTACTACTACTACTAATAATAATAATAATAATAACAACAACAATAATCATCCACAAATTAAACTGTTTAAACTATTTACACATTTAACACAGGAAGTTAATTTGTGGGTGAAGGAGCCCCCCTAATCTCAATACAGTTACAGGATGACTATGGTCTAATTTCATCAGGATCACTGTATCCCAGGTACTTATCGCCCAGGAAAAGTTTGAGTCAAAATTTTTGAGTAAAATTTTAAGTCAATGAAACATGGTCCATTGCAGAAAAAGATGCAGAAGTAGTAACATCGACATATCTATATATAATATATTCACATTACCCATCTCGTTAATTAACATAATTGTCATTAAATGTCCATGTTTCTCTCACTGTCCATGTTTTAATACACTGATATGGTTTAGCTTTACAGTAAAAGGGCACTGATTCATCAAGTTAACCATAAAGTCCTAAACTTCAGTTTCTTTTAAGCATCTAGGCATTTAGAGATGCTCCACGAAGCTTTGGGGCATGAAGCTTTCCGCTTCCTCACCTGCAATGTTGACCGAGGAGATGAATGCAGCGAGCACTGCCAAAGTTTCTGCAGTGCTGGATGGAGCATATCCTCCTCCCATCAGCGAGAGTCCACCGACAGCTGTCAAACCTGCAGACATATAAAGGTCAAAATCAGAGACAGGAATGACAGGAATGATAACACAGCAGAAGGAAATGATATGATGAATTTAATCCTGAATTTACATCCTAGAAGTTCCAATTGAAGCAGCATTTTCCATCACATATTACAATACAACCGTTAGAACCAGTAATGCAATCTGGCTTTTCTTTGCACAATAACCAAATCATTTCGTTAAGTATCAAGTCACTTTATGCTCCACCCAAAGAAAAAAAAAAAAAAGTTACAAAGTTTCAACTTTAGCAATTTAAAAAACCAGAAGACGGACGCATTAGATAACTGTAGGTGGCAGATAGACGGCAGCTGTGATGACAGTTCAACAATCCGGAATGGAACCAAAATACAATTCAGCAGACAAGTAGGGCTGTGAAACGTTTTACAGAATGACTGGAATCTTCGGGTTAATCAGGCTCACATTAAAAACAGTTTATGGCTTGAATCATTACGCAAAATATGACATTTTTTTGTAGAATATTAAATTACATATGATGCAATGTGGAACAACGCTGTATAACAGAAACAGAACACCTTGATATCATTTCCTCTCATGTTTAATTGCTTAAATATTGCGTACTGCATTCATCTGTAGAACTTCTGAGCGCTCTCTCACATTCTTGCATGTCATTCAAGGACAATCCATTTTCTTCAAAACAAATTACCTCTAACTCTTTCTGAACAACGTAAGTGGGACACTATCGGGAGCCCTCCTGGGAACTCTGATAGCCATCACCTCTTTAATGGCTTTCAAATGCTTCTGTGGTTGTGACTGCTGACTGACCAAACCTAAGGTGGCCTTGTTGGTTAGAGGTCTCTTGAGTCAATGAAGTGTGCAATGGTTGCTGAGCATTTCCTCTCACTTTGTAATTCCAATTGATCACAGACCAGCACACGGAATCCAGGCGCACGCTACCTCTACACTGCAGGAAATGGTGCAGACAATCTGCAAGCCTACACAGACATGCGTCCGCATTCGCATACACACAAACTTGCCCCTGGACATCTGTAATAAAACCTCCCATGAAAGGGGACCAAAAAAAAAAAAAAAAAAACCCCTTCAAGAAACAGAACAGTCTGGACCCTAGATCCTTACCTGCTGGATGATGTTACCTTCACCAACGTCTGAGCCACTAATCATGCATCATTTGAATATGCCACCAGGCCACTGGAGTTTGGTTAGTGCGCGGTCATAAAGATTACACATGCTTGGAAATATCCAATGGCCTGAAACTCATCCCCGAGATTCCTCAGATCAGACAGCACTCAAAAGGTCATTTCGAGGGCTGAGACTGGGTCGACATCAAGACACTGGGTCATTCTGATTCATCAGTTTCAGGTAGATTAAAGAGCTTTGCAAGGAACTCTATTCCACCAGGTGCCGAGTCAAAAGTAATTCTACGCTTTGGAGTCCCTCACACCCTCAAGAAGGAGAAATTCCATATAAGTGTCCTAACGTCTCCGTCACTTCGAATCGAGCTTTATTACTTTTGGCACCGTAATAAGCAAATTCCACAGCTTACACCATTTCCAGCTATGTGAGAGAGAGACACGGTTGACAAAGTGTCAGACGGGCAAGGAAAACACCTCAAAAGGGAAGAAAAATGGCAGGCAGCAAGCTCCACAGGGCTAATAAGTGATTTCACAGGAGCTGTGCAGTAGGTCGAGAAAGTTAATTGCTTCAGTGGATGCCCGCATAGTCTCATTCAGCAGTTTACGGCTCTGTCGACGTTAAGGACTCTTTAATGTGGACCACCAAGGACTTGTTAAAAGAATGAAATGTTTCCGAGTCTCTCAGCTAGCCGAGAAAAACGAGTAAAAAGCTTAACGAAGCATCCTGGCTGTGGCCGGCAGCAGGAGACATCCTCTGCCATATAATCACCCTCGTTCTCCACGTAATCACGTCTGCCGAAGCTTCTGCTCTGGCCACATAACGAACAAACTAAACCTTCTGCCCAATAGGTGGCCCAGCTGGGCTGACAAATCAGGGTGGAAAATAAATAATTAAAATTAATGAGGCATTCCATGTTAATCAAAACATATTAGAAACTCTTAAAAAGGTGGCAAATGTTCTTCTGCGTCCATTAAACATGACTAATTCACACCCAGGCAAAACATTCCGGTCTAGGCAAAGGGAAACGAAACGGGTGGAATAGAACACTGGGAGAGGAAATGGTTCAAAATGGACTGGTCCAAATTATTCACCATTTCATTAACCTGAATGCTCCAACGTCTACCACTACAGTCGACAAGCTAAGCAAGGAAACGTGGTGTAAACAACTAGCCGACTTGTATCAGTGCATAATCTTTGCTTCTGTGGACCTTCTGTATGGACATGAAGGGGAAATGAACAATACAGCATTTGATCTAAAGGCCAACAGTACATCAAAAGACTACCGTCAATCACTTAAAGACTCTTCATAACAGCTCTCTGGGTTTATTGACATGATGCACGTGTTGCGAGGTGCTCACCAGAGATGGCGTTTGTGACTGACATGAGAGGAGAGTGGAGGGCAGGAGTGACACCCCACACTGTATGGTATCCCACGATCCCTGCCAATCCAAAGGTCGTCACCATCTGAGTGAATGCGGCATTGGGGGCCGAAAGCCCGAGACCAAGCATGGTGGCCAGTCCTAAACACACACACAAAAAAAGAGGCAAACAATAATCAAAATTTTGTTTAGACAAATTGGTACACGTAAACGTTAAGGCATTTTAACTTAGGCCTGTCACGATCGTGAAATTCTGTTGACTAAAGTTGACTAATTGGCCGTCTTGCTTACTAGCTGTTGATATTGACGACAGAAACGGCTCGAGCGCAAATAAACAAGCATTACTCACTGCCGCCCTCTAAACATGTTCTAGTACGTTGTTGTCACAAGACCCATAATGGGTCTCAGTAACCGTGTTGTCTGCTTTCTTTTGTTTACATGCTTTTGCCTCAATTCGACAGATGACAATGCACCCCATTTACATCCTATTTGTTGTGACAAACGTAAATGGCTGTGACAGCTGAGCCTGGAGAAGCCAAAGAATTGAAAAGAATTGCGATTGGCTCATACAATTAATGCGACAGGCCTACTTTGACTTTTTTTTGTTGTTTTTGTTTAATTGGATCTTAACATGTGATGTGCAAAATGGTTCATTCTCAACTCATTCGCCACCCACAGAGCCTGGTCTAGGTATGAGGTGCTGCAGGCGGAACAAGGACATGTGAACAATCTCCCCCACAGTGGAGCTCCCACACCAAAACCTCCAAAAACTCACCACCACCAGAGACATCCACAGCAGGGGAGAGCCTTAACATACCCCCCCTCTCACTTTATTATCCCTAGTTTCCTGTCATTTAGGGGTGAACAGGGAGTTGGTGGGGAGGTGCAGGGGGGAGTTCATGCGTATTTGTCTGTGTGTGAGAGAGAAGGGCAGGAGAATTAAGTGACAAATTCCAAGTTCAAACAGACTCGGGGTCGTAATGATACCAGGCAGATAGCATAGCAGATAGCATTTCAAAAAAAAAACAAAAAAAACCCATGAAGGAGCAGGAAGATGAATTTGCATGTTTGTTTATAGGTGGGTGTTTATTTCCGTGCGAGCTGTGGGTTGTCTGAATGAGGAAGAGTGCGCTTTGATCTACGGCCAATACTGCCTCTCCTCACACGAGCGCCGCTCGCCTGTCTGCAACCAATAGAATTTATTTGCTTGTATTTTCGTTTTTCGGTGAAGCTTTTAAATCTAATCACATTTTGAGAAAAGCAACAAACAGAAAAAAACACAAAACCTCAAGATTCCGAGATAAGCAGGGAACACAGTCAGGCCTAATGGGGAACTGGACAACGAAAATGCAATTATATGAAAAATAGTTCCTTAAATAAATAGTAGCTGAGAGTCCCTAGTGCAAGTCAAAGACCACCCCAACAGCCGACTACACAGCTCCTTGAAAAACCGTTAAGAGGCAAGAAGGGGAAAGAAGGACAAATCTGCTCTATACTAGACCTCCAGAGTAGACTCCAGCAGTGGTGAGAGTGGCTCTGAAAGGGGAGACAGCAGCAGCCTTCTCCTTCTCCAGCTCTTGGACAGACTTGGGCTTGGGAGGTGCTGCCACAGGGACGTTAAGGGGCTGCGGTGCAGGGAAAAGCACCTTTCCATCCTGCAAACAGTGAGAAAATAAGACAAGGTTTAAATAAGAACTTCACTGTACCAGTCTCAGACTGATTTTTCAGCATGATCAATCATCAATCAAAATAAATAAATAAAAAGGTGACCAGTTCGGAAACCAACTGCCTGTAGTGCAGTCCTGTGGCATCCTTCCTAGAAGACAACTGATTAGTTTCAACTAACATCTTCTGGAACAAAAAAAAAATCCCAAGAACAGACCAATGTGTATCAAACCTGAGACCTCTTTTATAAACCCTTCTAACTGCTCATTATATAAACCGTTCTAACTGCCCATTATTTGTGCTCTAGCAGCTCCCTCAGCCTAAATTAACAAGCTTTTAAGAATGATAATTTACATATTAACCTTTTTTCAGTCACAGTTCAAAACGCATGCAAAGTACATCACTCACAAAACATTTCTCTCTGTTTCAGTAATGTTATCTTAGCTCTGACCGGCCCACATAACTTTGTTGGTCAAATAAAGACTATGAACTGCTGCTGTGCTGTATTTGGAGGAAAAGGGGGGAGAATTCCCTCCCAGAATTCTCTGCAGGCAGTAGATACCCGCCACTCCTAAAACGGAAAACTCATCAAATATACACAATTTCATCATTCAAAACAACAAACTTTATCAGAGGGCATCAAGTTTGCAAGCGTATTGAAGCATAAACAATAATTAGATCTATATTAAATGCAGCGCAGTATGAGGACTTACTAAATATTGTGATTGTCATATTTTATACTGGGATATTATCATAAAGTATCACATTGCACTGTTCCCCAATATTGTCCACTATGAATATATAAGAATGGGGACATGGCATATATGCTCAGACTACACTGAATGAAGTACTATTCATTTTAGCCCCTAAACACTGAGTTAAACACTGCCATAAAGTAAATACATTTTACTGCCAATACCAAGTATCAAAAAAGGTATGAGGTGACAGGTCAATAAATGCATCTCTCAGGTCACTAAAGTTTATAGCTGCAACCTGGGTTATGACAGATTCTGGGAGGCTGCAGTACCTGCATGACGACTGTACCACGAATGACATGGTCCATCGTTCCGTAGTCAAAGACGTCTTTGACTTCATATTGGAAGTTCTCCTTGTCTGGGCTGATGGCACGGAGGAGTTTGATAATGTTGTTGGAGTACAGGGTGCTGGACTGAGTTGGAAGACGACTAGGAAGATCTGTGTAACCGATGTGGGTCACGCCCTAAAGCAAAATAAACATTAGCTAAATTTAAATCACTTCCTGAATGGTAAAACATGATTTGAGTACATTTTAATCACACACACACATACATACACACACATACATACATACATACATACATACATATATATATCTGTCTTACAAGCATGTTTTCACATATGTATATTTATTAAGTGAGGTAATGCTCGGCTCACTTTGTGAACAGTAAGTTGTCCAGGAACAGTGGTCTCAATGTTGCCCCCAGCCTCTGCAGCTAGATCCACCACCACTGAGCCATCCTTCATGCTCTCCACCATCTCCCTAGTGATGAGGACTGGAGCCCTACGACCTGACAACACCAGAGAGGAATTGTACATGTAATAATGTTTTGCTGGCTGTTTTTACTGTTGCTGTATTTGATATGCAGGAATAGCATGTGCCTGACAAATCAGTTAACACTGGAAAGGATCAAACTGAAAGCACAACTGACCAGGCACTGGTATTAAACAGGCTTTATTACTACTGAGGAAAAGCTAAATCAGCAACAAAGAGAGATTTTACATCACCAAACCTAAACAAAGATTTAATTCAGAGTAAAAAGTAGCCTCATGTTCAAAAACAGCATGTTTCTTCCCCTACAAAATTTGCTCAACTCCGTTACAACCCAAATGAGGCGAAATCAAATAAGAATCAAGTATAGAAGCGCATCATGTATCTTATAACTTTAAGCCTTCTTCTGGGAGCAACAGAAGAGGCTTTTCCCCCCTCAAACAGACAAAGTTGCAAAGCCTTCCAATGCACTTTCTTTAAACAATGTAATCAAAAGCATCAAGTGATCTTAAATGTCAGTATTGGGGGAAGGTTACAGGCCATTCAAGACACTGGGAACTAGTTTGTTTGCCAGATGATTTTTCTTACTGAAGCCAGCTGTCCTAAAGAACTCCAAGAAGGCTGAACTCACCGCCATGACTTTCAATTTCAAGCAATCAAAAAGATTAAAGCAAGAAGGGGAGCATGACAGCATGCGTACCAGGGATGAGGGCAGTACTGATGAGGATGTCAATGTCCAAACACTGCTTGGCAAACAGCTTCATTTCGGCCTCAATGAATTCCTTGGACATCTCCTTTGCATAGCCACCCTGACCTTCTCCAGACTCCTTAAAGTCCACCTCTAGCGGCTCAGCTCCAAGGGACTTAAACTGCTCCAGGGCTGCGGCTCTGAGGACGTGTAAGGACAAACTTAATGAGGACACTTGCATGGGCTCTGATAATCATTCAGTACACATTATAAGGCTATAGGGCACACATTACCAAACAAGTACATAACATAGGCTATGCTGATGTTCCCTCATAGTCACATCAGTAGAGAATTTACTTTAAGCTTATTCATAACTTGTAAGACACTGCCACCCAGTGGCGGCACAGAGGTACTGCTGCAGACAAACTTGACACATTTTAGGCATATTAAACTGACAAGCACTCAAGGGGACTCCTTAAAACTGTAGCTCATTAGGCTCTGGCTGCAAGCCCAGATCTTTCAGTCTAATCAGCTGACTGACTGACTGTGTCACTACGTAGGCAAGTATGATCACATTACTGTGCTAAATAGAGAGAGGCGGCATAATCATCTTATCACATTCATGCCATAGCTGTTGTGGTAGAGAATATGCCTATACGAAAATGGACTAACCAATACATAGGAGAGCTGATATTATGGTTCTCTGGGCATATTAGTATTGGATATATGGCTATACTGTTAAAGCACCAATGCATACTCTAAATTATAATAAACAAACTTTACCATATTCCCATATTGAAGGTGTGCGTTCAACCCTGAAAACTGTGTATAAAAAGGACACTGTATTCAACAAGACAAACAGGGCCACTGCAGGCTGATGCTGCAGCATATTCTCGAAAAAAAGACCTTTCATCATATGCCTCCCTCATCTCCTGACTTTGCTTCCCTACAGTAAGATTCTCAATAAGTGTGTGGCTTCTGAATTCACTGTTTTCATGAGGTCACAAAAACCAACATGTGCATATACCCATCTATTAAGGCTACAGTAGTTGTTCTGACCCTTCACTATGACAGGAGTGCCTGAGCCATACTGACTTCTGAATAAAGTGCCACCAACCAGTAAAGAGCTGATTTACATACATCAGTCTTAGAGCAAAGGAAATAGGCTGAAATATGTAATTGGACTCAACGTGTGAAAGAACATTTGTAACGTCCGTTGCGCATCAGATCCCCACAGGCAGCAGGCAGACGAATATGACTTTTGAAAGAGTATTTGACATCTAGGAATGCGAGTCTGATATGTGAGTGTGATGTCTCAGTGTCAGTACAACGCTGACTTTGAGATTACTTTAGACATACAGCCGGACCTTCTTACTGAGCCTGTACAAAGGGATGTTAATACATGGTCCGAGAAACTTCAGCCAAAGCCATCCTGCTTTTAAATGCCTATTTCAGGCCTTACAGTGTGACTTGTAGTGGTGCATACATACATATGTTAGTCTACCTTTAAAGGCACAACAGCATGAAAACAGTCTCTTTAATGCTGAGGGATGAAGGTATGTTGGAAAATGATCATGTGAAAAAGAATTACTTTTTGGTGAATAAAGCACACAGGAAAAAAAAAACATCAGAATACGTGAACATCAATGGGAAAGAAATAAAAATTCATAGGATAGTGGCCCTTTAAAATCACTATTTAGGGACCATTCTCTTCTTGGTTGTGCCATATTACAAAACAGCAACGTCTATGGTACAGAGAGGATAACTAATGTGAACTGCTCAGGCCCTCTTACCTCGTGTCAAAGCCTCTGACAATGGCACCCATCGCCCTGGCAGTGCCTGCAGCAGCCAGTCCCGCCACACCTCCTCCAATGATCAGCACCTTGTAGTGAAAACAAGAGATTTTACTTTAACATCTCTACAAACATACCTTTTCAGGGTCATTCAGGTGGCATAACAGTCTGACATTCATTCGTTAAGATAATAACAACTTTGATGAAACAACACATGGGGTGTACACTGTACCTTAGCAGGGGGGACCTTTCCTGCAGCAGTGATCTGTCCAGTGAAGAAGCGGCCAAAGTGGTTAGCTGCCAGGACCACAGCTTTATAGCTGCCAAGACAAACAGGATCCCATTAATCATGCCTGCAAGCTGGCTACAGAAATCATTTATGACATGAGTGCAAAACAGCCCACCAAGATCAAATTTCAAGGTTTAAAAAAAAAAAAAAAAGAAAGAAAAAAAAGTATAAAAGCAACTAATTTTGTGGTTCCGCATATACATGATATCTTTCATTCTATATCAAGATCTCTTCACTCATCATCAAAAAAAGAATAGTGGCATAAATAGTTGCACCCAGAAGGAATCAACCGACAGAAACGTTTCACGTTCCACCCATGAGCAACGATACCCTCCATGAGTAATCCTTAGTTATTACCAGCACCATTGGCAGGCGGCTGCACGACACAGGACTACATGCACGCAGATCGTTGCAACGACTGCCCTTAACATCAAGACAACGTCACCGAACACTACAATGGTGTTGTGCCAGACTGTCATGGAGTGATTCAGAATGGCAGCGGTTCATCTTCAGTGACGAGTCCCGCTTTCGTCTTGGGGGAGACGACCAGCGAATCCGTGTGTGGAGACAGTAAGGTCAGCGCCATGATGAACGGTTTGTTGTCAAGCGTCACATGTCCAGAAGGCCTGGTGTCACTCCACCTCCACTCCTACCCCTACCACAAAATCTGCAGGAACTGTGTGAGAATATTCAAGCTGCATTAGAAGGATTATCGCAGGACAGCCAGGAACCTCTACAACTCCATGCCGAGACATCTGGCAAGCTGCGTCAACAAACATGGCGGCCAGAAACCATACTGAGAGACACACCTTCTGTATGTGCAGCTCAATAAATATTCCCCACTGAATGTTCTATCATTTATTGTTCCTGGTAACCTTTATCTTCCTTCCCAATAGCATTGCAATCCAATACTTCCTTCCGGGTGCAACTATTTTTTTTATAACCAGTGTATATAACGTATGCAACAAATACAGTTAAAACCACCATCCAAGAGAGAAGTCTGATAGACACAATATTCT
>CM067487.1:24550195-24571055 GCA_034552555.1 Semaprochilodus insignis | reverse complement strand
ATATATATATATATATATATATATATATATTTTATTTTATTTTTTTTTCTCTTTTAATATTCTCCTCGGCACTCATGAGGTTGTCTAAACGATGCAATACATAAAACTGACTGCGGATCTGTAAATATCTTGTGTAGGAAGTCGTGTACCAACTGAGACACCAGTGGATGTCTCTATGCACATACTGCTTATACCTGATGTTATGCTATTTTGTGCATCTACCCAATAAGCTATACAGAAACTCACCCAGCGATGTTGGCCATGGAGCTGAGGGCATCGTAACCCTGGGCGATGGTGACACGGGGCACCTGGTCCATGGCCAGCACGGTGGCCCTCCGCTCGGCAAGCTGTGATATCAGCTCAGGATTCTGAGCAGGATAAATGAAGCTGACCAGCGTGGCTCCATCCTTCATCAGCTCTGTCTCATGGACACCCAACACTGGGTTCAGCATGGGGGCTCGAACCTGACGAGAGGGCCAAAGCAATAAACTCTGTCAAACTAATGACCACGTATTACAGATGTTATCATCATGTCAAATTGCATCAAAAGCCTCCCCCGGCCCTCAGAATTGTCTGTGTGATCATGTATTATGAATTACGCGCTGAAGTGTTTCACTTTCACCTTATTTTAAGGTTATATAATATAACCGTTGGAGCTAACAGAAAATGGAAGAGAACATGAAGAGAAAACTTTACGCCTGGTTGTCAAAGTGCGCTCTTATGTTTACATTCTGTCTAAAATGAAGAGATTGGTTAATAGAAAAAGGAGAAAACCATGGAAGAATAATCAGGTTTCTAAACGGATCATCTTCTGTTGGAGAGTAACATGCACATGTATGCTATTAAGATGTTGATATCATTGATTTAAGGGTGAGCAAGTTAAAAAACAAAAATGGGGTCCAGGCCTAATCAGACTATTGTGTTATAATGCTAAGGCAGCCATTTTTTCCCTAAGAAGATGTTTCTGCAAGTTCTGTGTCCCACCGTGTCATGCTTATGGTTTTTCCTAGTTTTCCAGTTCAGGAGATTGTTTTTCTTCAGTATGGTAATGGCAATGAGTGCTCTACAGATGTATTGGGATAGAAACTGTAGAGTGTTTGTTTAATAGATAAAGGGCTAAGGAAGTTCTTGGCAGCCCAGAAAAATGGAAATGTGTTCAGGTACATGTTACAAAAAATTATGCAGAGGTTTGAGGTGGCAGGTGGCATGGAGGTAACCACCAGTTGTGTTTAAGGAGCACTGCAGGAAAACATGAGAATTAGCAAATTACCATTTGATTATTTTTTTTCAGTGTAAAGTATGTTCTGTGATGGGTGGCATGTGACATGTTGATTTCCAATAAACATATAAACATATTTCTCTCAGATTTTGGGATGTTGGGACTCACAAACCCAAACCTCATTATTTGCGTTCCGTGGTGTCCACTTTTTTCATACCTTCAAATATTATCACAGTTTACAGTATTGGGGGTGTGTCACGAAACCCAAACGAAATGAAAAAAATTGATGATGCTTTTGTGCCATCTAGATGAAGATAATCAGTTAGGTTAATTTGGTACCCATACATGACACCTAATAAGGCAACCTGATGCCACACAAGTTTTGATGATAATTAAAAACGAATGGAAGTTAATTAGTCTTGAAATTAAACCTGTTTCATGGTGAGATGTGTGTGTGTGTGTGTGTGTGTGTGTGTGTGTGTGTGTGTGTGTGTGTGTGTGTGTGTGTGTGTGTGTGATATATATATATATATATATATATATATATATATATATATAGCACCCTTATTACCATTATACCGCCCAAGCCTAATCCTGTTAGTTTAACTTTCCCATGTTGCCCAACACTAGATCTCACTGCAGATCCTCATCCACAGCTACAGCTAAAACTGCTTACCTTCAACACGATGTCAGATGCTAGAACATCTTTGACGTCCTTCACCGTGGCTCCAACTTTAGCATACATGTCATCTGGAAACTTAGCAGCCTCTCCAGCTCCAGACTCCACCACAACATTAAAACCCTGTTTAATGAGAGCGTCCACTCCCGCCGGCGAGATTGCCACGCGAAGCTCATTCTCATGAATCTCCTTGGGAACACCAACCGTCAGCTGTTTGTAAGGAAGTCCTGCGGATATAACGGATAGAAAACAAGGGTTAAAAGGCATAAAGAACGACCCAAGATGAACTCTGATGAACTCCGTCAGCAAACCTGTACTACTGTATAATAAGACTGCAGTGAAGCAGAATACACGCAAGTGAATATATAAAAATGAAAAAGCAACTAGCGAGGAAAATCGGTGGGGTTACATACTTAAATGGTAAGCAATCAAAAATACACCATAGTATGAAATGATAAGACCCCTTAATCCCAAGCTTTAAAAAAAATGCCTTGTTATTTATTGTCTTTTAAGGGTATGACCTTAGCACTATTGCAGATAAAGATACACCAATCAGTCATAACATTAAGACCACCTCAGTGTATCTACACTCTTTATCCATTTTATCAGCTCCACTCACCACATAGGTGCACCTTGTAGTACTACAGTTATATACTGTAGTCCATCTGTCTCACTGCATACACTGATAGGCCCCCCATCACCTTCACCCCCCAAATGGTCAGGACCCCCAGAGCAGCACTGCTGTGTCTGATCCACTCACAACAGCACAGCACGCATTAACACACCACCACCAAGTCAGTGTCACTGGAGTGTTGACAATGATCCACCACCCACATAATACTTGCTCTGTGGTGGTTCTGAGAGGGGTCCTGACTATTAAAGAACAGTGTAAAAGAGAGATTAAAAAAAAAAAAAAGACAAAGAAAAAATATGTATACAGAGAATCAGATGGACTACAGCCTGTAAACACAGAACTACAAAGTGCTCCTATATAGTAAGAGGAGCTAATCAAATGGACGGTGAAAGTAGAAACAAGGAGGTGGTATTAATGTTATAATAGGTATATAAAGAAGTGAAAATGGAAAAAGATATAGAAATAAATCAAGCGCCGTTTTAAATCTATGCACACTGTGACTAAGAAACTATTACTATCCATCAAAGGCAGCACAGCACTTCTTTTATACAGCGTTAAAAAAAGTGTTGTAAAAGTGTTATATTGCATGGCAAAGTTCCAAAAGCTGGTACATTTTACTATGTACAGCACAGACAGTTACCGCAACCACTCTGGTGGCAGATTTGAACAACCTCATCATCATTTAACCTGTTTCTGACAGGTCTTGATGTATGAAATGGTCAAACAGCTGAGGAAAAAAAAGGAAGTTGACAAACCGCAGTTTAGTGAGTTTTCTGTACTCCCTGAAGCAGCTCACTAATGATCACTGACTCACATGTTCATGTTTCTGACTCAGACAGAAATCTGAACTTAAGCACAGGTCAAAGAGGGACAGCCTATAATTAAACCATAAAAACACTAAGAGCCTGTCATAAGCGAAAGTCTAAATGAAACCTTTGCTTGCAGTTTGGAGGCAGTAACAATCTAAAAGGCTTTGAATGAAATAAGCAGTTGGGAGTGCCATCAAATCAGATGTAATCTGTTACTAACACGGACAAAGACAACACATAAAAAGACTGCAGTCACTTTAACACATAAACTCTACAACTAAGACCGATTTGTGGCATTCTAGAAAAGCCAACAGAGAACCTTAAAAAGATCTGAACATATTTCAACAATACAAGCAAATGGACACATTTGGTCCCCCGCCGGACAAACCTTTGGGACCAAATTTCCAAGCTTCAATAACACCTGCATGCACAACAGGGGTGTATCGATACACTCAAGTCATGATTTGATTCAATTCACAATACTGTGTCCACAATTCGGTATTGTTAACACATTCTGAACAAAATACTACAATGCATGGCTATAACCATGTTATTACACAACTTTCTAAGAAGCTGTGAGGCTGGAGCGAGGTGTTGATAAAATGTCCATTCTCTACAACGCACTCTCACACCTTCAATATGCACACCGTCACAGTTCTGCACTGAAATATCAAAATACATTGCTACATGCCTAATGCACAAGCATATTTTAGAGGACTAAAGCGGTCACAACACTGCATTGCATTACATCTTGTCATCTTTCTGCAATATGTTATGACAGACAGAATAAAGACACTTGCACATGGAGCAGCTCTGGAAGTAGCAGACGCTGAGTGGAAAATTCCACCACATGCTTTAGATCATAACAGCAGTATGTGAGTGTGAATCACAATCATAAAATCGAGTGAAATGGACACTGCAGTTCTACAGTTGCAGACTGTAGTCCAGCTGATTTGCCGCATACTTTGTTAGCACCCTGTTCTTCTTTTAAATGCTGTGTCCACTCACTGTCCACTCTATTAGACACTCCTAGCTTGCTGGTCCACCTTGAAGATGTAAAGTCAGAGACAACAGTTCATCTGCTGCTGCTCAGTTTTTGCTGGTCATCCTCTAGTCCTTCATCAGTGGACACAGGACGCTGGTGTGGACCCACAGCACGCTGGTGTGGACCCACAGCACGCTGGTGTGGACCCACAGCACGCTGGTGTGGATTGTTTTGGCTGGTGGACAATTCAGTCCAGCAGTGACACTGAGGTGTTTAAACACTCCAGCAGCACTGCTGTGTCTGATCCACTCAAACCAGCACAACACACACTAACACACCACCACCACGTCAGTGTCACTGCAGTGCTGAGAATGACCCACTAACCAAAAAAATAACCGTTCGGTGACGGTCCTGTGTGGGTCCTGACCTTTGAAGAACAATACGAAAGGGGGCGACAAAGTATTCAGAGAAACAAATGAACTATAGTCTTATTGTAAAGCTACGAAGGGAATCTCCTTGGTAAGTGGAGCTGATAAAATAGACAATGAGTGTGGAAACAAGGAGGTGTACCTAATTAAGTGGCGGTGGGTGTAGACTGTATGTTTAGTGGGTTGAATGTACAGGTGTGTAAACTCAAAATGCAGATCACAGCATTTTCCACCATCTAAATAACAACAATATGATGTGATTACATTAGGATTAGGAATATAACTATAAAAATGTATGACACAGAATCATTCAACACCATGTTATACTTATTGGTGAGTTAGTAAGGATTATTTAATATGCTTAGGTTTTATTGCTCTTGGGGACAGCCTACATGCTCAAGTTCACGACTGTATCTATGATCAAGTAATATCCATATGATGACACTAACCACCTTATCCTGGAATCCCTCCCATCTCTAATTAAACTCTGAAATGACTTAAATTGCACTTAATTATTTGGCAAGATGCAAAGCCTCCAACTGTCTCAAGCCTTTTATCTTTAAGAGCATATGACTGTTTTGCAATATTAAGGTAGCTGTGCTAGTGCAGTTTCTGGCCAATCAGAGGGAGCGGTTTGTTTGTTTGTTTGTTTTGGAAACTGAGCGCTGTCAAGCAGCCTTGGTGAAGGAGTCCTTCAACCGGTGATTCAAGATTGAAGACTCAGATTAATACAGAGTGCCATTCTCTTGCACTTTCTAACAACCTCTCTTCTCCTTTGTAAAAGAGTCACAATCCTGGCTCAGAACATAAATGGTACGCTGCCAGAAATAGCCAGCCAGGCCCAGCTGTCATTACCATTCCTATCCAGCTCAAAGAATGTCAGCCATTAATGGCCAGTGTCCAATACACACAGCCAGTAACCAGGCAGCACATTCTCGTACACTACACTGGGCATTTCATTCATCTGCTGCCAGAAAAGCGCTAGTGCAGGTAATAGTAGCAGAACATACAGAACAGGAGGAAAGGTGCAGTCATGAGACACCATGACCTTGAGAAGGAATTATAGCTGGTTACAACAAAAACCATGAGGGATACTTTCAGTTTATACGGTCTGAACACAAAGTCTGCTTGTGCAAGGAAAAGACAACGTCAAAGCCAAAGCACAGGGCTTTGGACTAACAAGCAGTTCATCTTTAAATAGAGCAGACTTCCTGCTGCACTGAGAGGAAGGATTTGTCAAGGACACCTACCTAAGCAAAAACCGAGATACTACAACTTGATGATCACATCACGGATACCAAACCAAATAGTTCATAGTTGATTTACAGAATTGGAAATGTTTGACCAACTTGTTATAATAACCTTCATTGGCTCACGTTTCTTATACATAGGACATTACACGTGACACTCAAGGACTTTTTTTTACCTTGACTAGCTGCACGAGTGAGGGCTTGATGGGTCCTAAAGAATCGCACACATGGTGTTTTCGCAGTCCGGACACTCTGCAGCTTGGTGACCCCGCTGAAGAGAGGGACTGAGCAGCTGCTGGCAACCGCGCGCAGAAGACTCGCCATGGGACACACGAGGAGGAGCTGTGCAGCCAGACGACCCTCCTCCTGTACAGCGAGAGAGGAAGAGAGAAACAGTGTGCAGTTAGCACCCACCGACCTTTCCCAGCATGCCCAGCTCCGTCTCACCAGCCCAGCTGATCCTATCTGAGGTCACATACATTCATGGAACATACACAAACACGTGCAGTAAAAACACACATACGTTCACACATGCCTAAAAGTGTGTCCATGTGCCCTTGCCCTATGTACAGCTCATCCCAAAAAAGTTGTGCTAATTCTATGCAACAGGTCACATTTCTTTTTAGGCTTGTAACACAACTAGTGCCAAAGTAAAGCATCCTCTGATGATTAAGCCCTAAAAAAAGGTTAAATGGCACCTTCCTACCTGCATCAAGCATAATATAGGCATACACCCCAACCATAAAGAAACACTAGTAGACACATATTCAAGGATACTCAACACGTACTGGTCGACTTTTTCAGGTAGCACTCATGAATTTTATGGTGCCAGCAAATGCATCAAAATCATCACAGACCAACACACAGAGGGCTGTCTACATTTAACATGCACCACATGTTATATACATGTTATACCACGTGCCACGTTATATGGAGCAACATATGGGGTGGACAGCTGATACATAATCCTATAAAGGAACTCTTTTTAAACTGCGTATCAGCAATCTCAGCCAGACAAAATCCAGATATGAAAAGTTCTGAAGTTGGTAAACTCCCACTTCAATTCAAAAGCAGCACCACGTCAGCAGTTCTGCAGCAAAACCTTGCAGGCTTGCACATTTTTGCACAACAACTGTGCTAACCAGCTAGCTAGCTAGCCAAGTGTCATTCACTGTACCAACAATAACACGGTAGGTCCGGTTATTTTAGGGTCTGCCAAACCAATTAATAAATAAAAAATAAATGTATATATTGATTGAATGCAAGTACAGTTGTCGTCCAAGTTGCCTTGCCAGCAGAAAACTTCAACTTGGTCTTATCCTTTAGCCAGCGCTGCTAGCTCAAATTCATTCATACATTCTCTGGGTAACAGCGCCGGCCGGGAGCGCGTCGAGCAGTCGCAGCACACTTCTGTGTTAAATTCAACCCTTTACCGCGGATTCATGCTACACACCCGGACTTGGTAGGAACTGCTCTTTCGCGAACTTGCCGCGTTTTCTACTTCAGCCGGTATAAAAGCGAGTGGGAGTCGCTGTGTAGAGGGCGGCCGCTTCTTCACGTTAACGCTACAGCTGCCTGCCGCACAACAATTCGCTAAACAGAAGCGAGCAGTCAAACATGCATTTGCACCAAGGAGCTACAATAAACAACGTAAGGATTTTTAAGGGTTAGATTAAACTTCATTAAGCGGCGCTGAAGCAGAAAAGCCGAGTTCAGGCACTGACCTTTAGCTAAAGCGCTATAATACAGAGCGGAGAATCCCGACCTGCTGCTGCCACCCGGAAGAAATAGCAAGTGACACATTTGTGTGTTGAGTCTTATATCCGTCAGGCTGCCTGGCAGCAAAGATGAAAGTACCGTTACAAGGCAATACAGGGCAAATTAAGACAAATATAGATCATCTAAAATCACTGGAAATAAGAAGGAAGAAAGCAGGATGCTTATTTATAAAGAAATTAGTTGTCTGCAGCCATATTTTGCAGAAACACTGCAGATTGCTGATTCAGTTCAACCCTTGCTATAAACACTACATAGGTCATCTCATTGTTTATCAGCTCCAATTACCATATAGGTGCACATTGTAGTTGTACAATTACAGACTGCAGTCCATCTCCCGGCATATTTTGTTAGCTCCTTTTACCCTGTTCTTCAAAGCCAGGACCCCCACAGGACCACCACAGAGCAGGAATGATTTGGGTGGTGGATCATTCCCAGCACTGCAGTGACTCTGACGTGGTGGTGGTGTGTTGTGCTGGTGTAAGTGGATCAGACACAGCGGTGCTGCTGGAGTTTTAACCTCCTCAGTGTCACTGCTGGACTGAGAATAATCCACCAACCAACAGCCTCCTGTGGGCAGCGTCCTGTGACCACTGATGAAGGACTAGAGGATGACCAACACAAACTGTGCAGCAGCAGATGAGCTATCGTCTCAGACTTTACATCTGCAAGGTGGAACGGTAATGTAGGAGTGTCTAATAGAGTGGACAATGAGTTGACACAGCAGCAGCAGTTTATCTCTGATCGGTGTGGGGCTTATGCTATCCTTATAACCTGTAATAATTTTCGTATATTTCAGTTGAACTGTCTTATAATATTCTACAGTACTTAGCATCCTGAAGTCTGTTGGTTCCCAAACTGGGGGCCACAGAAAAATCTTATGCTTCGTTCTAAAAGTAGTTAGAACGTTTAGAATGAGGTGGCCTGTAAGGCTCAAAGATTTTACTGGAGTGACACATTGCTAGGAAATAAATAAATAAGTAAATAAACAAACAAATAAATAAAGGAATGAAAAGTGCAGTGCTGTTTTTTTCTCTGTACAAAATAAATCTGTTCATCTTTTCCACCAGAACTGCTACATAAACCAGCACACATTCACTCGCCTGTTTTTTGCAGAGCAAATCACAGCAAAACACTATATTTCTAAAATGCAGTGTCATCAGACTTTTATAGCTAATAGCTACTCTGATGGCAGAGTTTCACCATAAGCATGACTGATGCTTTATTGATGATGCCTAACTTTCTCACTTTCACTAACCTGGGTGGCCAGAGGGGAGGTCATGCTGCATTCTAGGGTGCCTCTGGTCACCCCTGGCCAGCATTTTGGCTACAGCTCTGCTTATAGGCCTAGTTAAGTTGTAAAATTAGACCTATATTAGTCTGTTAAAGTCTGATATCTTTAGTGTATTAACCTGGCAACACTGTCAGGATTCTGACAGTTGCATTCTGATTGGTTATCCACACATCCATGTGTCTACACTTGCATGTACATTTTGCCACAGTCAATCAATCAATCAAAATTTATTTATATAGTGCTTTTTACAACCAACGTTGTCTCAAAGCAGCTTCACAGAAAATAAGTTAGTTATAAAGGAACAAGAAAAGAGAAAAACATGGCGTTAATGTAAAGATGTAAGAAACCCGGGTCCAAGCCCCCCTTGAGCAAGCCAGAGGCAACAGTGGCGAGGAAAAACTCCCTTGAGTAAGGAAGAAACCTCGGGAGGAACCAGGCTCAAGAGCGGAACCCAACCTCCGCAGGTTGATCCGGGATGAAGAGAAAAAGACAGAACTAACAGGAAAAGGAGCTTAGAATATCTATTAGATACAATCTGATTAGTCCAGGACGGTAGTAATTGCGAAGATGGAGCAAACGCTTGGTCATCTAAATGTTGTTGTCCTGCCGCGTGATGAGCTGGAGAAACAGGGCAGGAGACCCACGGTGGAGCTGATGCTCAGGTGACTCAGCTGCTCTGGGGGTTCCCATGTGATCATTCCAGAGAAGTGTCATTCCTGTGCTTAACAAAGAAGAGGAAGTAGAGAGAGGTAGAGAGAGAGAGAGAGAGAGAGAGAGAGAGAGATTAGGAGGACTGAGAGGTAGGCTTTGCATGTTGTATGAATGGAGTGTGTGTAGTCCTGAGAGTCCTGGAGATAAATCCTCTGTGCTGGTAGCCCCTCAGTGTTATCCATCAGCGCTGCTCAGCTCATAGAAAAAACAGATGAGAGGGAGAGAAAACTGTTTGGGTATTTGGTCCATTTATGGAGAAATGTGAATTATAGTGGTGCACAGATGACATCAGCCAAATGCTTGTGCAAACAAGTAATTTTGAGTCTAGTTTTGCCCCTCATATACTTATGTATTTCCAAGGGGACTGTTAATGTCTTGACTCCATTTTAAGCCTCCTTCTATACATCATGCCTGTCAGCAGGCTTGTCATTGTTTTGCGTGTCAGTCAAATTTCCTTTTCCTGCAGAGAATTTCCTCCCTAGAGAGTCTGGTGAAAGTAATAACCTGAGTCAATATGGCACTTACTATTCACAAAGGACGGCTTAGACTAAGAAAAGTTTATGTAGTTTTATTATAGTTCTTTTCTCATTAGGCAAGAAGTTTGATCAGTGAAAGCCTACTGCAGCAGCAGTGTAAAAGTTGGTGCGGGATACATAGCGCTTTAAATAAATGCAGCAGCAGCATCAGAGGAGAGCAGGGCAGGACACCAACAGCCATATGCACTTCCATCCCACAGTGGGCAACTACACTGACTAACCAACCCCTTACAGCCTGGCACAAAACACAGATATCATCAATGCAAAGTTCAGACCAATAGCAACAAAGGCCGCATTCCAAAACAATGCCTCCTGTGCTCCACTGCAGCACGAGCCAGTGGCAGGTTCCCACTATATCAGGGGTTGTCAGACTTTTTTGCCCCAAGGCCCACCTGATAATAGCTACAAAGCATAGCGGCCCGCCAGAAAACTAAAATCAGCTTTTAGAAATACAATTTCTTCAAGATATTTGGTTAAAGAAAAATTATGATTATATCCAAATTCAAACAGGAGGGCTGTGAAACCCTTTCTGTTATTGGCTGGCCAGCATCAAACTGAAGATGGTTAATTAACCTGTTGCTACTGCGACGCTTTTATTTCTACATGTGTCCATTGATATAAATATATTAATATACTTAAAATAACGCTAATATGGTTATATATGATGTTTCCAGCTCACTACGAATGACTGCCTCCACCTGAGTACAGGCCCAAAGACCACTAGAGGGTGCTTCATGGCCTACTGGTGGCCTGTGGCCCTCAGGTTGAGAAACCCTGCACTGTATGATGGATTATGGGACAGATAGCAAGAAGATAGTGGGCCATTGTTGGCTAACTGATCGCAAAGCTGTTGGCTCACTGCCTCAGCATTTTCTGGGCATCCCACTGGTGATTAAGCAGAGCATTAGACAAAACACAACGTTTATTAGCTCATTTCCAATGAACAGTCCAATTAACCTTTTAGCTTTTTCTTCTTGGTAGTTTTAATGTTTATCTTACTTTATTTTCCAACACTGTTGCTGTGTATTGAACATTTTGGTTGATGCAGAGATGAAAAAGTATTTATAGACCTTATGAAGCCAGCAGACAGTTATATGATTGCTATCTGGGACCGAATGTTCTGAAAGTTAGAGGAAGACTTTTGCGTATTCTCACATGAGAAATATGCAGCTTTAGGTTGTGCTATGAGTACTGCAGAAGCTGCACTTTGACTGAGTGCAATCAGCAGCCCACAACAGTCTATCTCCACTAAACCTAGATGCTGGCATTGTCCACTCTTAATCCGACAGTCCACCTGCACTGCACAGTTTCATTTATTTTCCTTTTCTGCCTGGTTCAGCACAAGCAGGACGTGATCGCTGATGTGGCTCAGGCGCTGGATGTGGGAAACAATGATCTAATCCCCATCTTTAACTTGTGTCTGTTGTAGTTTGCAGCACCTTTGGCTAGCCTGCTAACATTTTGTCCCCAAATCAGTAGTCAGCCTTGAAGACTGAGTCTGAGTTTGGCGGTAACAAAACAAACATTGTATCTGCGTCTCCACTGTGCACTACACACTAATACTACACAGTATATACTCTGTACTAATCTTAATAGTATGAGTTCAACAGGCTAGTACACACAATATTAGCATACTGCATTCTTACTAACAGGAAGTGTTGAAGTTTACATCATAACAAGCTGGACTCTGAAGGCTGGACTCTGAAGGCTGCTTCAGCAGAGGTTTTTATTACAACCTGCAAACAAATAAACACATCATTTATTAGAATATATTTATCTTTACAGGCCATTTTGGGTTGAACTCACATTTATACATCATTTCTGGTCCTGCCACCACCACAACCACCACCATCACCATCCACTATTTTTCCAGAATTTTCCAGATGTGAGAAGTTCTTACTTTTTCATTTCCCATTGCATATTGGGACAATAGTGTCCATCATTAACATACTCAAAAATCAGCTGGTTCTAAGTGTGCATTGTGGATTTTTGAGCATACTCAGCTTTGACATTCGTAACTGTACTACACATACTACATACTCAAACACTAGTTAGCATTAGTATTAGGAGGGCAAATGGGACACACCCAGTTTGAATCAAACAGACGAGATATGTAAATAATCCGCAAAGGTGTTGTGGGCTGCCTGGACACAATGGGAACTCTTGTTAGGGCATAACGTTACACCCAAGGCCTAGTTGTTTCCTGACCAGTGAGTCAAAGTATGACATTTAGAGTCATTGTTTTACATGCTATGTGTTTTTTTTGTTTGTTTGTTTGTTTTTTGTTTTTTGTTTTAAAACTGCATAGTGTTAGAGTTAAAGCATATGGGCCTGACTGGTATACACAGTGCTAGTTCTGGCTCATTTGTGATGAGGCACATATACAGCAGGGGGAGCTGCTAGACCAGCAGTGTGAAGCCCAGGACCCAGACAGTTAACATTTATTCCACAGGTTTGGTTGACAATCAGCTGTTGTCAAGCACGATATGAACCGTAATAAAACACTAAACAGTGTTGCAGTGCCATGACTGACTCCTCTGTGTGCTAAACAAAAGCCAGGCTTTACTGAATCAAATCCATATTAAATAACATTGAACACTGCTTTCAACATCACGGCATGCTATCTTACAGTTCCCACAGTGTTGACTCAGGAAATTACACTGGAAATCACCTGCAGTTTCCTTCCCTAATAGAAACCAACACTTAGATATAGCTGGCATGGACTCCATACTGACAGCCTTTTCTGTAAATTCCTTTATTTTGCATCTAGGGCTGTTGTGCTCTGTTTTTAGCAGCCCCTCTCTCCTGTGGATCTGTTTAAGTGATTCCATTTGTGGAATGTGTAGACACCATGACTGTTAACCATTAGCTTTCAGCGTGGATGCGCATGTCTGTTTGCCTGGGGTCTTCTGTTTCACTCCTACCTGGAATGCATCCTCTCAGCTGTAAAGAGGGAGATGCATGCAAAGCCTGTGTTTCCCCCTGTATAATCTAAGGTCAGTTACCGTTGTCACAGTTCTGCCAGCTAGACAGAACATGACAACCCTGAAAGACGAAAGAGGAAATCACCCAGTTTCACGGTTAGCATAACACAGAGTTTCACTCATACCATGCTGAGACTGAGAGGTGCCCAAACTGTTTCTTTGTCTAATGCAATTGTTTGTCGGCCACAAACCACAGAGTATACAAATAAAGAAGCTGAGTTTTATAACAGAGTTTATGTAATGTAGTGTACAATTCCACTGCATTTTCTTACTTAAATACTTCAAAAGGTCAAAGAATAGAGTAAAACATGTTTGTTTTTTTTGATTGGGTGAAGGGGTGGAGTTAGGGTAACTTAACACAAATGTTAGAATAAACACAAAACATTTTTTACTATATGTATGGCTTTGCATATGTAACCAATTCTAAACCACTCTTTGTGGCAAGCTTCTGTTAATTGTAGTTACCGTCCAATGTCTAGGATATGCTAATCATTATGCCAATGGTGGATGGAGTACAGAAACCATGTACTTGAGTTGAAGTGATAGCCAAGGTAAAAGTTCCTCCCTTTAGACCTCCACTAAAATATTTGCTACTTAAGTATGGAGAGTAAAAGTAGCATGATTTATTATGGCTCTAATGTCCTATTATCATTTCTGAAACAAGATTATTAATCAACTCATTGTAAGTGAAGAGACTCTCTCAGAGTATCTCTCAGTCCACCAGTCTTTTAATAGAAGGTCATTTATTAGTCTGACACTGATGTCTATTAAAACCATTATGAGCACAAAACACTGAAGGAGAACAGTTTCCATTAGCTATAACCAAGCTCTGTCCAACAGGTCAAAACAAGCTCACAACAAAGTGCACGTTGTTCCCTGATTGTTGGACTCGCTTCACGCTTCTTTCGTTTGGACATGTTACGTTTTCATGGTCACAAGCCAAAAGGAAGGACAGATTTCACATAATGTAGTGGAATTAAGTGGTAAGTAAAAAGTCCCCCAGAATGGAAATACTTCAGTACAGATACACCAGCACACTGCTTACAGTACAGTAAACAATTACATTTATATCCTTACTGTCCACTACTGCATTATGCAAGTCATTATGTTAAACCAGATTTGCTGGTTAATTGCAATGACTCGGGGCATCTAGGAGAAATCTGGAGCCAAACTTTGTTCTTATAACTAGGTTTTAACTAGGAGTTCATGTTGATTTCAAAGTTGATTTTGAATTTAACCTGTTTTCTGATGATTGAATACACCATTTCTATATATTAAACAAAAAATACATAAAATTTCCATAATGTTTGCACATATTGTTGTTAAATGTTAAATTCATCAAATAAAAGTACTTGTGTATTAAAATGTGCTGAAGTGTGTTCTGTGTAGACGCCATGTACATTCAACAAAATAGAAAAAACAATTAATATTATTATTTTTCGCCAAATTGGCCATAAGCCATGTTGAAACTGTCCCTTCAAGGTATAATTACTTGTCATTGCCATTGTCCTGGCAATGTTTCATATTTACAAGGGTAACTTTCTACTGCTACAGTCTAGTATGTCACTCCTTAATAGTACCTGGAAGAGGAAATAGATTTGTGAGCCTATAAAAAGAATCATCACTCATTTAGTCATGGATTTGCTGAAGTGGTCTGTTCTGCAGGATGTCCAATCAAAAGTGCAAGTAAATGGGGGAACTTAGCAGACCTTCCTGAATTGTGTAAGAGTTTCTCCTCTAAAAGTTCTCATGGGGACGAAAATCCATTAGTTTGCAAGTAAACTATGAAAGATAGGATGTGAATGCTTTATTGCAGGTAGCAGAGATGAGAGGAATGCGCTGTTAGATAATGGAGTTCATGTCCCATAGCCTGCAGAGGGTCAGGTTTCATTCCCCCTCAGCTCCTTTACCCCCTCTCCCACTTTTGCTCAGCCTTCTCCACATAGTATGTAGAGCTGTGCATTATGTGTAGCTGCAGCACATGCCACACCGCTTTGAAGCTCACAAATTCCAGAAGTTTCTTGGATGTTAATAGAAACCAGAAGCTGCTTTCCCCCCCCAGTGCCTCCTCAATCTGCTGGTTACGGAGGAAGGTTGTGTTTTGAGTGGCTGTTGATTACTCTGAGGGAGATGCATCATCTGTGGATAGTCCTGGCTGGGCTTGTCTTATGGAGTTGCAGTACAGTGCTGTCAGCTAGAACAGGCAAGAACAGACAGCGGTCGAAAGGGAGGGATGAACCCGTGGGCCCGCGGGAGCATGCTGGAGCTGATGAAGCCAATGAGAGAGAGCCAGAGGGGGCTTCAGGCACAGACTTCTTGGCTGATTTTGCTGGAAAAAAGCGCTTATGGGTGATCACCGGCCCGTCCTACACCGATAACTACTTGCGCATGATGCAGAAACAGATTGAGGAGTCTGTGGGGCTGAACTGTCAACTAGCTGAGCGGGACACCCTGGTTGTGACCATCATTCAGAATGCCATGATGGAGGGCAAAATCCGACACACGACCATGGAGGGGCAAGGCAGAGACGAAGCTATGGACTCAGAAATGGTCACCAAACTGCTCCATTACTTGGAGGTTGAACACCAGACCTTCTCCATGTTGATCATGAAGAAGAACCTGAAGGTCAGTGAGAGATTCCCTTACCCGGTGCGTGTGGAGGCTGTTTTGGAGGTTATCGATCAGCTCCCCTTACGCAAGCTGGAAAAGGTCACCAGGAAAGGGCTGCTTCAGAGATGCAAGATCACTAAAAAGCGGTTAGTGGTGAAGCCTTCAAATCCTAACCAGAGAAGGATCTTCAGTTCCCAGAAGCAAGGTAATATTACATCCATCATTCCTTCAACACGACACACTGTGAACAAAACAGCAGTCATCCGAAACAAAGTTAAGGAAATCCTCAGTGGACGCTCCAGATTTGTCATCCGTAAAACGTCAGAGAGCTCCAGTGGAGGCAGGTCATCCACTGCAACAAAAACCTCCCCGAATGATAGGGTGAAGGTAAAGGCTGCAGGTCAAAAAGAAGGCACAGAAGGTGGAGAAGACAAGGCAGCAGGAAAAGTGGGGGGCAAAGATGAATCTGCCTCAAAAGTGGATAAAGGCAATGACAAAGCCAGTTCAGGTGTGTCTGCAGTCGATGAAGAGAGCAAAGGAGAGCAAAGGGTTGACAGTTCCAAATCCAAAAAGAAAGGCAAGGGAAAGAAGGATGGAAAAAAGAAAAAGAAGAAGGGGAAAAGAGGAGGAAAGACGTCACAACAAGACAGTAAAGACAAGGAAGCTCTCAAAGAGTTTATAGAAAAACTAAAAGGCAAAAGAAGACTTCTTGTAAGTATCTGGGTGTGCATGCTTAGAGACCCACTGGCCAAAATGAAAGTGTAGCTACTTTCCACTTCTGATGTAACCATGCTTATTCACTGTAGAGTAAGATTTTCTGTCTTAAAAGCCTTGGAAACCTTCTTCTGATGATTCCACTGTACTTAGCGGAAGTAAAAGGGCTGATGCCAGCTGGCCAAAAAACAGTACTGACCAGTGGAAGTTAGTGCTATACCACTTATGCTATCTAGCAGTGCAGATGTGTTTATTAGCCTCTAGAACATGCTAAACACCATATGGGCTCCAAATAATTGTGTAATACATTTGTATTATCATGGTGGATATTGCAGTTTATGAGCACTGATGGCAAATATGATGAAAGCGATCCAAATTTGTTTTTACATTCTTATAGATAAGGAGTGCAATGCCGCGCTACAGAATGCTACATAACCTAACTTTAAACATAGCTTTAACATTTATATAACCTACCCTCGTGACATCACATGCCTTAGTTTGCGATATCATCTGTAACTTCAATATTGTTTATGATGCAGGTCATTTCTTCCCCCAGTGATGTCTCCAGTCAGTATATTCAACAGAGGGATAAAAATGAGCTGCGCAGCTGCGACTTTGCTTTACGCAAGGTTACGGTGCTGTCTATCCTGGGTCCAGAGCACAACCCCACATTGCGCCTGCAGCACTATCAGCAAGGTAGAGCAGCCTAATCATACTCTATCTAACTCATTGCTTACATTGCTGGCACAGCTTGAGTCTTCTGCTGCCGTGTCTTTTCTGGCTGATACTGACAAACCTGGAATCTTTACATTTGCAAACAGATGGAGATCCGCAACTGGCCTCACTGCCAGACAACTTCAAAAATCCTGACTTAATCAGTCAAATCCGAAAGGAATATGGGCTCGTGTCCAAGGAATACTCCATGATGGTGACTGATTATGACATGAGGCCTAAAGTAAGGAGAACCTTTGATTTCCTTTCATCAGGACTCATGCTAGCCTCAGATATACGATGCAGTAACACCTCAACTTAACCCAGTCCTTTGATTTCAGCTTCAGAAGGTGTTTGACTTACCCACAGCCCCATCAGCGATTGTGAATTACATTGACAGCTTCCAGTCACGGCAGCAGGAGAAAGAGCAGGAGAAGAAAGCTCCTTCACCCTGTGCACCATCTGAGAAAAACAATGAGGCCGAGAACTCACTTCTCAGGTAGATGCAGGAAATTGATCGGTTGTTTTTTCAGATTTCCTATGTGATATCATATATGTATTCGATGCATACCTAATATCAAACAAGATATATGAAAAGCTGAATTTTCATTCTGACTGGTTTGTGTTGTTAATGACCCCAGGCTTAGCGCTGATGCATCAAATCATTCTATTTTGGTCTTATTGGATCTTAGGGAAGCTTTTTTGCTGATTTTGCTGATCACAGGATCCTAATCAGTCATCTTGAATACTGAGTAGGCCTCTCAGGTCCAGTTTTAGAATGGTTGAAACCAACCAGATATTTCCTGATTTTGTGGATAAATAATTAACCAAAAGAATGTTACATTTCTTGTGGTGTCCCACAGGGTTCTGTTTTAGGGGTTTTGCAGTTCTCCTCTAGGTAGACATGATATCAGTTTTCAAAGCATTGCTGATGACACACAATTATACATTCCCATTCCATCTGATTATCATGACTCTGCTGACTAGCTTACCTAATGTGTGTCAGATATTTCTTAGTGAAAGTCACAAAACTGTATACAACTAATCACTAAAGCAAAAAAAATGCTTTATGAGAAGCTAGGTTCTTTTGCATACAAAATGCATTCTTTTGTATACAAAATGTAGGTATAATCTAAGAGTCTATAATCTAAGAGTGTGAGCTCTGTTGTATTCCACATATAAACACAGTCACTAAAGTAGCTCTTTATCATTTGAGAAATGTTGCTAAAGATGGACCTTTCCAATTTCAAAGCAAAGCTGAGAAACTTGTTCATGCATTTATTACAAGCTTAGTTGATCACTGTAATGCTCTTCTTACTGAGTTCCCTAAGAAAACAATCCATCCCTTACGACCTGTACAAAAATAAGAACGAAGAAGCTCATATCACTCCTGTTTTGAAAGAACTACACTGGCTGTATCTTTTAGGTTAGATTTTTAAGTTCTTGCTAGTTCCTGCTAGTTTTTAAAGCTCAAAATGACCTTAAAGCACTCTGCGTACCTGCAAAACTGTAAGCACCTTCCATTAAACATAGAGAATGTGGAGAGACCCTTTCTGTTATTAAGTTTCTAAACTGTGGAACTCAGTTCCACCTTTTATTAAACAGTCAAGCTCAGTGCACACTTTTAATGTAAAAAACTAACATTTAAAAGCATATCTCTAACTATAATTCAAATTCCACATCTCTTTCATATGTATCTCTGACCTGTCTCTTTGTCTCATATAGTTTAAAATGAATTATCATAGCTTATGTATCCCCTGTCGGCAAAGCACTTTGAGCTGCAACCGGTACGAACAGTGCTCCATGAACAAAATATATTATTACATTATATGATATTATTATTATTTATGTTTTAGGTTCACATCCCAAAGAAGACTTTTAGTCATCTCTGCTCCCGCCGAGGATGATTATTCTCTCCATCAGCAGCTTCAGGCTCTGAATGGACAGGAGTGCCCCATGGGTAAGAACAACACTTACTGTAGGATGCTTATTACTGTGTACTTGTACAGTATTTGGCAGCAGGGTTACCAGGTGGTTACTATAATGAATATTTACAGCACTCATACTGTAATGTTTGTTTACAATGAGGACATACTGTACTATGTTTTTAAAGACAAGAGGGCAGCTCTGCACTGCATGTATGCGTAAGGTCAAATAGCCCCAGCTAAATGACATGTTTTGTTGATTTTCAAAGAGCAAATAAGTTAACATGTCCTCTACAAAGAACATACTTAAAAAGGTCAATTTTGGGTTATTTGTTGACACAAAAAGCATATATAAAACATATAAAATGTGCTTTTTTTAGTCAATATTGACTTCATTACATAACTGTCTACTTTAAAATGGCAACTCCTACTAATACATAGTAGCATATATAAACATACATATACATAGTAGAGAATGAACATGTTCCAAGTTGTTTTTTCTTTCACGTGACAAATGTGAGAAACTGCATTTTCATATCTATATCATGTCTATCATTTTTCATATTTGTGTTATATAACTGCCATCACTGAATAGCAGTGCCAGCTCAAGGTTTAAAGGGGTAAGGCAACAATATTATTTCAGTTATTTAAAAAAAATACAAACAAAACAATTATTATTCTAATATTGCAGTTAATCGTATTTATCCTAATTCATATAATCTTTGTAATATTTGTTATAATTATAGGATTTATTCATATTTATTAATCATATTTGAAATAATAATTATCCTTAAAATATTCTAATAGTTATTTTAATACAACAGTATGAAGTAAAAATATGTTATTTGCCATACAAGTTTTAACTGTCAGTATTTGAGCCAGAACAGCTGTAAGGTATATTAATAGCTAAATGTACAGTATTAGCTTGGTGCTGACATAACAGTGGAAACCCCCTAGAGGCCGTAGCAGAAAAGCTGTACCTGTAAGACACGTGTAAATTATGAAATTGGCGCAAATACTTTCAACCCCCTATTATGATCTTTCTTCCCAGGTATCCGTCATTTTGCTTTGTTGAAATTGCTGGGAAAAGGACATGCAGCTTCAGGCACTGTTGAGCTGTTTCCACTGAATGGTGCGTTAAAATCAAGTTCTCATGAATTCTTCTTGCCAAAGCTACAACCAAATGTGATGGAATGCTCACAGGCGAATCCCTATCCCCTCCCTCTCCTGTCCTACAGGCAAAAGTCAGACGGAGAAGGAGAGTCTTTCTCGGGATGTAGTGAAGAATCTGAGAGATCAGCTGAAGATCAACACTGACTACTTCAGTATGCTAGTCGTGGGTAAGGACGGTGACGTCAAAGCTTGGTACCCCTCCCCAGTGTGGTCCTTGGCCAACATCTACGACCTAGTGGACTCCATGGAGTTACGACAACAAGAAGAGAAGCTGCAACAGACTCTTGGCATTCACTGTCCAGAAGACAGCGGTGGCGGTGGTGGAGGTGATAGTTACCATGGATATCCAGGAGAGACTGAGGACAGCTATCTATACCGTCCATCAGAGGACTAAATACACAGTTTTCACACAAACACATATA
>CM067487.1:24517497-24546947 GCA_034552555.1 Semaprochilodus insignis | reverse complement strand
ATATATATATATATATTCTAAAATGTGGAATTTCTTCTGTTTTCTGTTTGAGCCACTTGATTTACTTTATTTACTATGGTTTGAACCATTTCCAAGTTGCATGATCCAACCTCTCTTTCTATCACAGACATACATGGATTTTCCTTGCAGTTCCCCTCAGTGACTGAAAGCTATTCAAACCCTGAGGCATTAAAAGAACCCCATTAGAACGCCACACTCCATCCATCATGTTTCAATCAATCAATTAACTTTATTTTCACATGGAAATACACTGAGGGTGACCCTTATTTCCAATGTAGTAGACATTTACATTTTGAAACTGAAATTAAAATGGATCTTAATCTGGACTAAATTTAAAGAAAGACTTTGTAAAGCCAATTGACAATAAACTGAAAAAGATAAATGGTAAAAGAACAGTTAAGTTAATTAACAAAAGGAAAAAAATAAATCAATAAAACAAACTAATCCATAAGATCACAACATAAAAGTATAAAGAGGCAATATAATATTAAAACAGACAAAGAAGATAAAATAAAGTAAAATGACACATTTTGGGAAAATAAAAATAACAATAATAGGAAACAAGAATATGTTTCATAGCTGAAAATAGGTTTAATAATAAAATAAGTTCTGATCTAGGCAGTCCACAAAAAAAAAAAAAACTCACAGTTTGAGGGCTCCAGATAGGTGCTCCAGATATCCTATGTATGAGCACAAGATCTGACCAAGTAATTTTTCATAATATGTCCCCTTTAAATATTACAACAGAGCTTACTATTTATCAGTCACTTGATATATCTTGGATTTACTGAAGGCATAGAGTGATTTTATGTCATGAAATTGATCTCACCTGTTGGAAATTAGCACATGATTGCTTGATTGCTCTGTTGCTTCCTAACTATATTAGTAGTTAATCTAACATGTAGGGCTGGTCAGTATAACAATATGTAACGTTATCGCAATAAATTATGCAAGAATACAATTCCATATGCTTTTCTAAACATGGTGTAAAGCATCAGTACTTGTAGGACATTGGCCAACAGCATGTTTTGTTATTGATAGCCAAAAAAAGAGAGCAAAATGAGTCCCATTTAACTGGATTGAGTACAACAAGTGAAGTGTAGCACAACTGGCTTTTTTTCTTTGCTCGAACTGATCATCTGAAAAAAGCAAATGTAGTGACTGATTGTGTATTATGAAAATTTCTTGAAGTATAATGATATTATATTTTTGCCATGTTCTAGTAACATGTAAGGCCTTTTGTACAGCTCATTATGGCCTAACCAATGGGAGAACTATCTTGGCTTGGTTTCCAGCCTAATGTCATATGGAAATAATAGATCATTTTCTATCTGCCTTTTCAAGATATTAAATCTTTTGTTTCCACTGTTTAATGTGAGTATTACTACAGTAATCACAGAGTTAAGGTGCAACAGAATTATAACATTATTAACCGAAAATATTAATTATTATTTCTTTTTAGTTTATAGAAATCAGGCCCAGTGGCCCTGAGGGTTCCCCACTGTGAAGAGTAACATGTGTCTGCAAATATGGGACCTTATTATTGTAAGTCTAAAAATAAGACTGCCACATAAGTGAACCATTATAAGGTATTCCCAGTGAGGAAGTAGAGCTCTGGGAAAATGCATTTCTATTCATGTATATATTCTCCTCACACCATGCAAACGCATGTTTACTTCCTTATCTTTCGTTAAGACAAAAAAACAGTTCAGTTCTTTTCTTCTATTTAAAGCAGTGTACTGTGCTCATGTTGTCTGCAGCGTACGCGTGTAGAGCGACTGTGGTCCTGGTGTAGTGATGTAATAGATTTACAGATAAACAGGTTTTCATGACCGCCTCTCAGACAGTAAGAAGGCCACTACAGTATGCATGGCATACTGTAACGAAGGTCTAAACAGGTCATTTGCATTACTGTTAAAAATGGACGCCTGACCTGGATTTCTTTCCAGCCCCAGACAGTTGAATGTTCAAGACTGGTGAATTCAGTCATCTGACTTGTACCCTGCTGAGCATGCATTTTACTTACATGACAGTGAAACAAGCAGGAAGTCAAAATGAAGATACTCAGTATGTGGTGAAGTCTATGCGTTGCAGATTTTAGATGGCCTGCAACTGCAATAGATTTTCAAAGTGCTCGTCTGAATGTATGTCGTCCAGTTACAATTTCCTTTGCACTTCATTGGCCCCTCAGTGACTGAAAGCTATTCAAACCCTGAGGCAGTAAAAGAACCCCTTTAGAACGCCACACTCCATTCATCATGTTTCAATCAATCAATCAACTTTATTTTCACATGGAAATACATTGAGGGTGACCCTCATTTCCAATGTAGTTGACATTTACATCTTGAAACTGAAATTAAAATAATTTTTTTTAATCTGGACTAAATTTAAAGAAAGACTTTGTAAAGCAAATTGACAATAAACTCAAAAAGATAAATGGTAAAAGAACACTAATTCATAAGATCGCAACATAAAAGTATAAAGAGGCAATATAATATTAAAACAGACGTATTAAAATGTAACAAGATAAATAAAGTAAAATGACACATTTTGGGAAAATAAAAATAACAATAATAGGAAACAAGAATATGTTTCATAGCTGAGATTAGGTTTTGAAGTTCTGATCTAGGCAGCCCACAAAAAAAAAAATGACTGGGTCGTCTTATGTCTTACGAGGGTTGGTAGGTGCTCCAGATATCCGATGTATGAGCACAAGATCTGACCAAGTAATTTTTCATAATATGTCCCCTTTAAACATTACAACAGAGCTTACAACATAATACTATATATTTTCAGCCTAAACTATAAACTTTCAAGTATGCTAAGTATGGCTTCTATTTGCACTTCACTGAAACAAGCAGGAAGTCAAAATGAAGATACTCAGTATGTGGTGAAGTCTATGCGTTGCAGATTTTAGGTGGGCTGCAACTGCAATAGATTTTCAAAGTGCTAGTTTGAATGTATGTCGTCCAGTTACGATGCCCCGTAATTGGTAGATTGCAACAGAATGCACCTTTAAAATTGGAAGCAATAATACATTATTAGCTACAGCAATAATTATAACTGCAATATTATGTATCACATTTATTTCATTGCTTGTCAAAACAGCCAACTGACAGTTTCACGCTCAGCCACGCATGTGACATAAGCAAGCATGGGTCTTATCGCTGCACCAGACTATACAATGTTCTCCTGTTGCACATGCTTTCCATTCTGACTCGTGCTGTTGTGTTGGTAGCATCCTTTGCAAGCGAAGTATGCCTCAGAGAAGAGTTTGAAAGCAATTTGAGCAGTTGGAAGAGTTGGAGAGGGGTCGCAATGTAGGGCTCCAGGTAGTGGGATGGTCTTACGTATTGCACACCACACCGGTTGTGCGGATACTGCCATAGCACGTTGTTGGAAGCAATGGATAGAAGAAGGCACACAGCAGTGACATGAAGGATCTGGGAGACCTGCATGAACCACGGAGAGAAAAAAACTGACAGATTACCTGACATGTGCAGAGTGACCCTATAGCCATGATTGCAGACATTCAGCGAGCAGTGAAGCCCCTCCATGAGTCATCCTGCACCATTGACAGATGGCCACACGACGCAGGGCTACATGCACACAGGCCGTTATGACGACTGCCCTTAACACCATGTCAATGTCGCCAAAGACTGCAATGGTGTCATGCGAGACTGTCATGAAGTGACTCAGAATGACAGCTCGATGTGTATGTGTAGCTCAATAAATATTGCCCATATCAGTCTAAATTTATTATAATTTATTGTTCCTGGTAACCTTTATCTTCCTACCCAATAGCCCTGCAATCCCACACTTCCTTCAGGATGCAACTGTTCTTTTGATGATGAGTGTATTTAGTTGTTAAAGGCTTTTGTGCTGAATCATTTCTGTCCAAAGAAAAACAATTACAGGAAAAGGCAAAAAAATTTTTAATTATGAATGTAATTTGGTGTAAAGAGGTTTGTCTCCAAGTCATTTTGGAGCATTTCTATTGGTCCATTCATCATGCAATTGTCACACAATATAAAGGGCAGCTGGCGAGCTCAAAGATATTAAGTAATCAGGGCTCCATTCCAGTCAAGAGAGACTCACATCCTCTTTTCTAACAAGGTAAAGCCAGATATTTAGCAAGTGTTCCATCATGTTTGTGTCCTTCCACCTTGGTGTTCACCATAATTGCCATGGGTCCAGATGGTAATTTGGAATATGCTGTGCTGTATAATGAATAGTTTGTTAGTGTTGGTTTCCAAATGTTGTTTATGAAAAGAGCACTAGGGTATACATACATCAGATGTGATTATTAAAATGTGGTGCTAAAAACATATGCTTCATGTTAGACAGTCTCAGTGTTTCAGTTATGGAAATCTTTCTTATGGACTAATTGTTTGCACAAATAGAAGCAGGTTAGGGGTCCTAAACACTTGTGGATCCACATTGTAGCATGCAGCTGGCCTGACCTGGATTTTGTTTAAGAGGAATGCTGGGCTAGTCCAGACGAAATGTGAGGAACACATGTGAAGGATCAAACGGGTTTTGAACACATGGCAGTATCACACCAAACAAGGAAAACATAGGCCAAATTTTCATTCAAGCGATTTAAGAGCCTTAGTGATCCCAGTATGTAAAGTAGGCTGCTGACTGAAGAATGCAGTCTGGCTGCTTCTCTGCTCTTGCCTTGCAGTTTATTGCTGGCGGTTTAAGTTTAATGGTTAAACAGTTCTGCTACAGGTCTCTATATCTAAACCACTGAGGAATGTGGCCTAGTTTCTGTCTGAGTTCTTTTGCTAGCATGTTGTTTTGGCTAAAGTTTAGTGTTTAAACAATATCAATATAGTCAGAGACCACACTTCATTTCATTCATTTCCAGTCATAACCATGATATGTCCACATTAGAGCCTTCCAGTCGTTTTGGGAGACTTACTTTCAGTTATATTCAGATATTTTCCCCACACCTTCAGTTGAAATTCACACATTCAGTCTTAGTTCTTATTTTCTGTTTCTCATGATCCAAATAATCCCTAACACATTCAGTGATGTTGAGGTCTGGACAATCAACAAATGTTCTGAAAAACCAACAGCTTCTCACACTGTAAAAAGTGTTTTGTTGGTCTAACCCCCCCCCCCCCCAAAAAAAAAACCTCAGTTTGGTGCAAGCACATGAATTAAGTTTATTCAACCTAAAAAAAACTTTGAACGAATGATTCTTTCAATTAGGGTCATTTTCTGAGTTGGGTAAAACATATTTAATTGCTTTTAACAAATTGAAATCATTTGAAATTTTTAGGCTGGACCAATGAAACACTTTTTTTTACAGTGTATTTTTCCTCTCAGTAAGGAGCTTTTTAACCCTTTAACGTCTTCATCAAGATAAAAAGATACAGAATTTTGTTTGTTTGTTTGGGGCAATAATAATAAAGCACATAGTCCATTTTAATTAAATTAGCTTAGCATAGACATCTTTAGCATAAAGGAACAATTATACCGTTTGGTAAAGCATGCTGTTTTGAAAATTATTTTACCCTTATTAGACTTCTTTTTGTTGCATAAAGTTACATGAGCTCATCAAAACCTCTGAAACTACACTCATTATCATTGTTGATTGCTTCCTCTATTGTTGAGAACAGTAAACATGTATCAGTTGAAAGACTGTTTTAACCTAACACACCTCTGCTGATTGGTAGAGATGGCACAATCAGGTTGAGATAAGTTCATTTAACTTCATTCTTCTTTATTAAAATATAATGACTATAAACATGCTCGACCAAAAAGCTAAGCGGAATGTTAAAGGGTTAAGAGCTATACATCCCTTCATCTTTTCACAGTGAAAGGATGGACAGAAATACCTGTGGATATTTTCAAATCTGAAGCAAGCATGGAGCCTGATCTTCTCCTCTCTCTCAAAGACTTACCAGTTCTTGCACTTCTCTGCATCTTTTAATAATTTTTGAGCCCCAGTTTTAGACATTTTCACTTATTCAATTCAGTTTGTCATTTATTTTCCATTGTCTTTTTCATTATGCAAACTGATGATCTCCTCTGAAATACCTCCTGAAGATGAATGACATGTTATGAATGGCCAGTCTGTGCTCCTTTGCAAGCAGCTTGTTGCAAGTCCAGTTGAAAGTCTAAAGGTTCTGGGTCATGATGCAGGTATTTTTGCTATACAATCACCTTCCAAACTAACGTAGCTTTGGTTTGTGTGGTTTGTGCTCACTAATCCACAAAATGTGGTTGAATGTAGGTTAAAAAAAAACTTTTACCAATGTGTCACCCCGGAAAGCACCTGTCTGCTCTGCTAGTGTTTTATGTGCAACTATGGAAAGAGCAGAAGTGCGGCATGGAATAGGCAAATAGAGGAGATGGAGCAAGTGATAGGACTTTGTGTCATGTGTGCGGTGCAGTTCATCGCCAGAGAGGGGAAGTAACAGGCAGCACAAAGTCACTGCGACCACGTAACACCGTCTGTCACATTCGGAGGAGTGCACACTTTTTTGCGACTAGTGAAACCAGCTCATGAACAGACGTGGCTGGAGTCCTCTCCCACCATGGTGAGTGCCACTCATCTCTTTTTTTCCTTCCTTTCAGAGTTATTAGTGTGAAATGTTCAGACATGTGGGCTGTAAATCAGCGTGTTAAAGAATCCTCAGTGCTGGAGAAGCTGTCAGTGTCTAGAATGACAGATCTTAGCTGAGTCAAGCTCAGAGTATGCAACCCACCCATGTTGAGCCCACCAGAGGATGGTACATATTTTCTTGTCTTTATAAGCACTGACAGAATGCATGCAGACTGTATGCAGGTGAATTACCGTGAAATTCCATCCACTCTTGGATATTCAAGCTAAAAAAGATGGACAGGTTTCAAGCGGCCTTCTTAAATTTAGACAGTATGCTTGAAAAAATTTCTAACTTCACAAAATTGCACAAAACGACATGTTGAAACTACTTTGGAAGTTCAAGAGGGTTATTTATTTCGGCAATGTCACACTGCATTGTGTAAGCCAGCAATGTTGGCTTGTTATTTTCGCTTGCTTCATCAACAATGGTTCCTCTTTGCTTTTGGTAAACTCTGCCCGTCTTTCAACGTTTACTTGTACCCAGACGCAATGTATGGCCAGGACCTGCGGGACAGCCCATACTTCTACTGTACTACTCAGTTCTATAACTTAATAATAGCATTATCAGAATAGCATACCAATTTGCACTGCAGTACATGTAGTTACTAAACAACAAGCCTGGGATTTTAAGAGGCTAAATTAGTTTGTTATACCAACCAAAACTGATCTGTCACATACGTTCTGCTTACTGATAGCACCAGAGTATTATGTTGGTTCCACTCTACAGCAAGGCTGTAAGGCAAAAATGGAACCATGTAGGACTTACTTAGAACGCTGTCATCTAAAACATCAAACTTTCTTCTTTCTTTATTTCTTTAAAAATCTGCATGTTTGAACTTAAATATTCTGAAGTTGATCTCAGTAGTACCTTCTTATACAAACATAATGAAAAGACACTTCCTAAGCATGGAACTGTTGGTTTTTTCTGAGTTTGGTCACAGAGCTGGTTTAGTGCAGCCACAGTGACCGGTCACATGGCCTGTAACAGAAATATTCAATGTGGTGGAACCTTGAGTTTCTGTGTGCACAGTTTTTCAATGCGTAGAAAAGTCAGTTTATGTACATACACGCAACAGACCATGAGAATACATTCTGTTTGTTCCTGTGGCTAACCACTGTCACCAACATGGTGAGTTAAACAAAGCCGTTTACATGAAGGATCCTCCATGTCAGTCTCACTACTGTTCCTTCGTTGCTTTTAAACTGCTGTTGTTCTTGGTGTGATTCCTTTCCTGGACACAGGAAGTACATGACTGATTTTGCTATAGCAGTAACGATAGTGTAATTGATATGGACTTATGCTGGTTCCTGTGTTCATAACACAGAGCTTCTCTATTCCCCACCAGCCACAGCTCTATGAGTCAACAGCACAGTTTGTACCTCTCAACTGAGAGCCTGTCTGTAGCTCTCGGCGGCATAAGAATGCCTGCACTGTGCTTATCTGTACTTCCTGGTGATAGGTCTGTCCCGATTCAAACAACGCTCATTACTCAGGGTGTGTCAGCCAGCCTCACACCTGTCCGTCCTGTAGCCACCCTGACTGCAGGCCCAGTAATCCTTCATAGGAGCAAGGTGCAAAATACAAGGGGTTCTGGAGGAGGGTTCAAAATTAACAGTGGGTTCCTGAAAACAAATTATGAAGTTATCCGGTCTGCTTCACTCACAGTCAGTAAGCTCCTGTATTTGGTATTCTTAACTAGGTAGATATGCAGCACTGGACAGGTGGAAGGAGTGAATTGTTGCTTATTGCTCAAACCGAAGACAAAAGAGCAGAAGTGTGAGATCTAAATTAATGTGTGGAAGACCTTATTACCTTATTAGGACGCATGAATAGTTAAGCCAAACATTTTGTTGCCATCAACACCATTTTGGTGAGCAGGCTAACAGCCAGACAATGAGACATAACATTACATTAGACAATCTGATGAGAGTTTTGGTTCTTTGCTCCTATGAGACCCCTGAAAACCAGTGGGTGGTTCACACACTGCATAGGAGCAAAGAACCAAAACTCTCATCAGATTGTCTAATGTAATGTTATGTCTCTTTGCTCTAACAGTGGATTTAGTTATTTGTAGGCATGCTGCTACATGTTTATACCCATTTCCTCAATTATGAAGATCAAAATACTTTTGTCTCATTTGTGTAGCGTGTAGCCTCAGTAGCACCTCATATTTATACCCTAATTAAACAGAAAGTCATGGATGAAATCTTAAAAGTTCCTGAACGTGCAGGTGAACTCATGAAATATAAATGGAAACAGTCTTCAAATACACTTTGTTCATAAGAATTTCTGGTGGTGACGTGATTTTTTTTTTAATAAGTGTTTTTGCTTTACTTTGGCTATACTATCCACATAGATGGGAGGTAGATAGGCTGAGATAGGTGGTTGGTGTGGAGTAGTGGTTAACACCACTACCCACCAGGGAGTTATCACCCCCTGTGGGAGACGGGGGTTTGAATCCCAGTCTAGGTAGCAAATGCTGAGCTACACCAATAAGAGTCCTTGGGCAAGACTCTTAACACTGGACTGGCCTGCCTGTAATATGAATAACCTTGTAAGTCGCTCTGGATAAGAGTGTCAGTTAAATGCCTAAATGTAAATAGGTTGTATGACCATGTTAACAATGGTGAAGCCATTTTAACAGTCTCAGCATATGGAGCCAGAGCTGTCTGTCTGCTATTGTGTTTCGATAATAATAATAATAATAATAGTAAAGAAAGAAAGAAAGAAATAATTGTCATAATTATAATATTTCTATTGAAGTTTTTTCTTGTTCAAAATAATAGTTTGTGATAAAATCTCAATAGAAATGTTTATGTTTGTTTCAAATAAACGCAACAACTGCACTTAGAAATTAATTATTTGTTGCAAAGATTACATGAAGTAAGAATAGCCACTTTATTGCGTTAGCTTTAAAGACTTAGCTTTAATGATCACCTATTGACCTCATCAAGGAAATGAACATGCTAACAGCAGCATAATTAACTTTAATAAGCTAACCTGTACTTGATTCATTCCTGTCTCCTTGATGTTATGGAGGAATACATTTTTAATACATGCCATGTTGACAGTGACAGTTGAATATCTCATGCTTCCTGTGTGTGCAGATGTAGGTAGACTTGAATATCACTATGTGAAACCGAGCCCGAAGCTTTGGAGTCTGCTCTCTGTTCCCACATGCCTGGAGAATTGATTCTTTCTGCTATTGACTCCTAGCCCTAATGTTCAGATATATCGGTGCACTAAGACTGACCCGCCAGTTTATTAGGTGCACTACACTCACTGGTCTTTCAGGTACATCTACCATACAAGTGTAATATAAAGGTTCACAATGATAGACCACTAAGTCTAAGAACTGCTGGGGTATTGTTTCTTCTTTACAACTCATACAAAATGTAGCAGCACAGATCCAAAGACAAGCAAAAAAGAAGCTCATATCTCTCCTCTTCTAAAAGAACTGCTCTGGTATCGTTTAGGACAGCTTTTAAGGTTCTATTACTAAATGACCTTAAAACACCTGCTTACATCACAGAATGTCTGTCTGCTTATGTTCCAACACGTGATCTTAGATCTTCAGATACTGGCCTTCTACAAATACCATCTGTATTTGGGAACGTACAGAGACTGTTTCAGCTTCTAAACTGTGAAACTCTCTTTAGCTCTAACTCTCTTTGCTCTAATTCTAAAAGATGAATATTTCTTTTTATTTATCTCTTAAATTGACCAGCATCATTGACTTTAAATGAATACTTAGTCTCTTCGATCACTGTTCAGCTTTATGAACCATCTGTAAAGGACTTTGAGCTGCCACCAGCATGAAAAGAGCTCTATAAATAAAAATTAAGCATCATTTAGTTAGTGAGTCCACAAGCAGGGAAATCACCAATGACACGTCACAGCTATGTGAGAGCAGACTCAGTTTAAGTATATATCACTAAGTATAGGCCAGCACCGGGGGGCGGGGTATAGGGTTATGGAAGTGATATTAGGGGCCACCGGGGGTGTATTTGAAACAGAGACTTTTAATTATGATTCCTAATTGGAAAACATAGTTGAGGAATGATTTATAGACTATTGTTAGACTGAACAACAATACATTGCATTGAAACAATACTTTAACCATCCTGCAGTGTCTACCTTCCTGTTCCTATTTAAAGAGTGGTTTGGCTCAGTTACAGCCACGTAAAAGCAGTGAGACTGGCCTCTTGTTTCAAAACAGATTTTAGCAAGCCCTCGTCCACTCGGCCTTGTCATTTCCTTCGGGGGATTTCCCAACACCATCTTAAGGGCTATTCCGTTTACTTTGTTATCTCAAGTAAAGTGTGTGGCCAGACATCATTGCACCCTGGTACGTTTCCATATTATATATGACTGTTGATACAGATTCATTACTTTATTGTGCTGTACTGTACTAAAGGTGAACTACACAGCTAGCAACAATACCACCCACAGCAAAGGCAATGCACCAGTATTAAACCAAAAAGCCAGACATAGCACTGAGTCACAACATGCATGTACATGAACTTCAGAACCTTTGCATGGTTAGCTGATCTGCTCGGTTAGGCTAACTTAGCTGTGCTGCGCAAGAGCATTAAAACATCTGCTGGTTACTGTCCCTTCCACTGCTGAAAAAACAGCTAAGACTAGCATGCATGTCTGGCGCTAGTTTAACTGGTCACCCGGTATGGTCATGCTTGTTGACCAGCATACCAGCATCCAAAACACGACATATTGTCGCTGTCCAAAGAAAAACAAGTATCTGCATTTTTGTGAATTATTACTTTTATGCATTATTTGAACAGAGTTTACATTGTTTAGTTTGTGTGAACATTTCATGATGAATGGACCAACAGAAATGACCCAAAATCAGTTGGAACAAAGTCTGCTTCCATTGACTTACATTAAAGTAAAAGAGGGCTTTTGCCCTCTTCTGTAAAGTTGCCATTTTGGAGATATTTGTTTTCCTTTGGACAGTGACAATATGCTATATATAAGGTCTATAGGGTTTTTTTCTGACAGGGTCCTCCCCATGTACTGCGAGTACTTGTCTAACGTAGGTGTGATGTACTTTTCAGAGGTGAGTCGAAGTGGGGGAGGGCAAGTTATGAACAGTATTGGAGGAGGACCTGAATCTTTCCATTAAATCATGCATGACAGCACTACGAAAAAAGTCAGGTGTTCAGAAATGTAAAGTAAGGAAATTCCAGGAAGTAGTGCAAAAACAGGAAAGATAATATGTCTCCCACTTTATTACCAGCAATGGGTTGCATTTCATTCCTGCTGACCGTCACAGACCTACGCACATTTTAAGCTCTTGTACTAACAAAGTCATGCAGTGATGACATGACGTGAGGCAGCTAGTAATACAGATTCTTTGCTTACACGGGATGGTCTCCTTCCTCTTCTCATAATGACACAAGCTGCTACCAAGCTGATACCTACTTCTGGTTTGTTCCTGCCCTCCAAGCACTGTGACACCAACAACTTGACGCTTGCTCTGGCTGAGGTCTCTTGCTCTGGGTGCTACCATGGGTTCCCAAGACTTCCACAGGAAGTAACCTGCTAGTCAATGTTAAATCGACACTTTCTCAGTGTGAATATAGCTGCATACTGATTCTAATTAAATTCAACGTGTAATGTGTTGTATTGCTTACCACTTGTAAAGTAAGTGGTTGTTGTGTCACCACAACACATATTACACCCGAAGCATTGCTGTTAATTTCTCACTGTACTGGAGTTATTTGTTTGCTTAATTGGTGTTGAGAGTTCACTGAGCTTGTAGTGGTTCTCTGTACTGGTATTAAATTACACTGGGTTCCACCTCCTAATCTTGTAAATATCAGTCAGTTCTAAAAGCAATTATTATTATTTTAGGAAGCTTGGGGTCATTACAGCCTTTACAAAGGCGATGGAGCCTTACTACAACACAGAAGGAGCCAAAGCACAAAACGATCTTGATGATCAGACAAACAAACGCCCTTATAATGCTAGACTTATTAACACATGAACTACATTGCATATTGGTTGGGTTATTCTTAGTTTATTCATTTTGAAAGTGGTGCATTTTTGTTGTCCTTTTGTTGACATGAACCTGAACATCAGAATCACCTGATTTCCATAAAGGGAACACAGTTTATCGTTTAATGTTGTGAGAGTAAAAGTGGCTTCATGTTTCAACCAATGAGAGTATACATCTTATCACCAGGGCGAGAGTGGGGCTTGATTTCAGATCAGTAATACGATGCAGACCAAGTTTTCCTAGAACCTGTGCAATTCAGTCATCTTAATTTGATACTGTTGTTTTTCTATGCGACACTGAGATATAACCAAGATGAATATTCAGTGATAAATTAAAAACTGGTTAGAGCATTTGTCTGAAGAAGCTAACTTAAGCTTCAACTAACCTAAATCCTCAGAGACTCAGATATGGCTACCAAACCAGGGGTTGAAGGGGTGAAGTAGGGGAGCACCGGTTTAACCCCTAAATTACTGCAGATATTCACATTTGGATGTAACATTTGTAGTTTCTCTGATTGTCCTTGGACTTATATGCGTGAGTTTATACATGAGCTCACAGTGATCAGCCCAAAATGCTACCAGCCCACTGGAGATCTCCAACTCCCCTGAGTACCTACTCCAGTATTGTGGCATTGTATATCACTTCTACAGTCAATGGATCCAGTTTCGTACAACTGTGTTACTTTGCTATTGCTGTGAGTTTGCTGCTTGTTTATTTATCCAGTAGTTTCCTGCAAGCACTGTCCAGCACGGTCTGCAGAATGTGTCAAACATATTCCTTTAAAAGTTGTTTGAAAGCTGTATTTGGACCAGAAGGCCACAAGGATCCAACTAGAAAAAAAAATGTGTTCATTGCAGGGTTTTTATAGTCTTTACATTTTTGTTATTTCTATTTTTATTTATTTTTTATTTCAATTTAGTTTCAGTTACTATTCAGGGTGCTTTATTAGTTTTAGTTACGTTTGTGTGTAGTTTCAGTTTCAGTTGTGGTTTTAGTTTTATGAGGAGTGGTATGATAGCAGGCATTTGATAAGAGTAAATTAAAATGAAAAAGCTCATCACACTCAATCGGCCTTCTTTGCAGAGAAAGTCATGCCCTTTAAAAAAAGAGCCAATCAGCTTGCTGGTTATGCTGCAAGCAGGGGAAGCCCAATTTCTTGTGGAGATTTGTGCAATTACAATGTCCATTTTATCAGCTCCACTTAATACATAGGTGCACTTTGTAGTCCTACAATTACAGACTGTATTTCACCTGTGTCTCTGCATACTTTGTTAATCCCCTTTCACCCTGTTCTTCAGTGGTCTGGACCCCCACAGCACCACCACAGAGCAGGTATTGTGTGGGTGGTGATACATTCTCAGCACTGCAGTGACACTGGCATGGTGGCGCTGTTTGTGTGTTTGTGTTGGTATGAGTGCACAGACACAGCAGTGCTGCTGGAGTCCTTAAACACTGTGTCCACGCACTGTCCACTCTATTAGACACTCCTACCTTGCTAGTCCAACTTGTAGATGTAAAGTCAGAGACAATAGCTTGTTTGTTACTGCACAGTTTGTGTAGGTGTTTAAAAACTTCATCAGCACTGCTGTGTGTGATCCACCCATGTAGCTGTTACTTACAATTGTAGTGGTTCTCTTCAATAATTTTAGTCAGCCCTGGTCAAGATTAGAATGAACTATTCCATGTGTTTCCATGATTACACAACTGCATAATAACACACACGGCAAGAACAAGGCAATTAGCTGATAATCTACATGTTCTTTGATATAATTTTCTTGGTGTAAAGAGTGAAAATCAAAGTTAACCAAGTGCAGCAGAAGAACTATGGCCTATGCAGGTTTTTTCTAGCAGGGTCCTTCCCTTGTACTACTAGTAGCCACATGTGTAACGTAGGTGTGATGTACTTTTGTGAGGTGAGACGCAGTGGGGGGAAGGCATGTTAAGAACAGTATTGAAACCAGACCTGCATTTTTCCATCGAATGAAGCTTGACACCACTAGAAAAATATCCAAAAATGTAAAGAAAGGAAATTCCAGGAAGTATTCCAAAACAGGAAAGATGGTACTAACATAGTCATCCAGTTAATCATCAGTAATAGTTAAATTCATTCCTGCTGATCCCAGCACAATAATATTTGTCATGGACCTGCGCACAGTTTAAGCTCTTATACTAACAGTGTCATGCAGTGACATAATGTGAGGCACCTAGTATTTCAACTACCTTCCTCACACTGAATGTTCTCCTTCTTCTACTGATACTGAGATGCAACTCAACCCTTACTCTGGCTGGGGTGTCTTGCTCTGGATGCTACCACTGGTTCCCCAGACATGACCCTCTGCTGGAGAAGTTCCACAGCACATTAGCCAATGCTAAATGAACACTGTAAGTGTTAGTTTTTCCACTTTTGCAGTGTGAATATAGATCCACACTGATTCAAGCTACATGTACACCATGTGATGTGTTGATATCACTCACCACTTGCACTGTTAGTGTTCTTGTGTCACCACTCAACTGGTGCATGTTATGCCAGAAATAAGTACAGTAAGCACTGCTGTTAATTCCTCACTGTACTAGAGTTATTTGTTTGCTTAATTGGTGCTGAGTGTTCACTGAGCTGGTAGTGATTATTGGTTCCCCCTTCTAATATTGCAAAGATCAGTCAGATCTAAAATAAATGATCATTCTTTTAGGGGAACTTGGAGTACTTACATGTGGCAGTCTGTACAAAGACACCAGAGCTTTACTACACATTACAGCTTGACCTGAAAGACAAAACACAATCATTATCAAAGAAACAAACCATTTTAAATGAGTCCAAACTGGAGCTGTACCAAGTAATCTGTTACTATTCTTACAACAGTCTCATTTTCTGATTTTGTTTGCCAAGATATACACTCGTCGTTAAAGAATAATTGCACCCAGAAGGAGGTGTGGGATTGCAGTGCCATTGGGAAGGAAGATAAAGGTTACCAGGAACAATAAATGATAATAAATTTAGACTGATATGGACAATATTTATTAAGCTACACATACAGAAGTAGTGTCTCTCAGTATGGCGTTGGGCCGTCATGTTTGCTAAAACAACATGCCAGACATCTCAGCATGGAGTTGTAGAGGTTCCTAACGGTGTCCTGTGATAATCCATCCCCTGCATCTTAAATATGCCCAAGCAGTTCCTGCAGAGTTTGCAGTAGGGCAGAAGGTGGAGTGACCTTCTGGACATGTGGATTCGTTCGCATGTCTCACAATGTCAACCCTATCCACTAAGTTTGATTAGCTGTCGGTGGATTCCTTCTGGATGCAGCTAATTGTGCAATTATTCTTTTGATGATGAGTGTAATTTTGTGCAGTGCAAATGGGTACACAACTCCCAGACCCCTCGACTAATGTGCCGCATGCCTGTCTTTTGCCTCTGGCCCCAGAATCACTAACCCAGCTTGATGAAATGATTTGTTCTAAAAATGTTCTGAGAGTATACAGTGCAATGGTTCATTAATGCTTTTAGCAGTAAGTTGTCTTTTGGTAATGTTCTTTCTAAAGGTAGGAGAACGTTCTCTAACAACATTCTGTCATCTCAGGTCTCAGTAACATCCTTAAAACATTTCCTGAATGTTGCACTGAGAATGTTCTTCTTTTGTTATCATGTAACATAATTTGTGGCCCTGACAGCTTCCTAAAACCATCCTCTGAACGTTACAGTGAAACCATTATGTCTTAGTTAATATTTAACCTTATCATAAGGAACATTATCTGAAATGATAAACATCCTTGAAACATTCTTTCAACATTAGATAAAAACTTTATAACTTTATAACTTTATTAGAACTTGTAGGGAACATTAGCCAAAGTTCTGGGAACATTCCTGCAAGTTGGGAAATCCATCTGTGAGGCCACATTAAGATTCCTTTGGAGATATAATCATGGTGTAAACCGTGTAAGGATACCATACGGGCTAAAAGGTCTTCTACGTTATTGCCAAAAGCAGGTTGAAACCTAGTTTCTTCCAGATGTTAATGGTTTATCTTTGTCAATGACTGGCTTGCTTTTCAAAGCTCTGCTAAAGCGATCCCATAGAAGATCCTCACATGATGGACACATTGGCTTTCCTGGAGCATGTTTAGTGCACATTTGTCAAGTTTGCTTTCAATGTAAGTCATGCAAGCCTATCACTGGAAAATATGTCCTAACTGATATGCAAACCAGTGCAGAATTCAGGCTCCATGGTGATATGGTTCCTACAGAGCCAGGTGGAAATACATCTCTCCCTAACCACACTTCAAAAGTTATGTGGCTGTTATTCTGTATATCACATAAGCATGGATTGGTTACTCCCTTCCCTCTTCCCCACGCACATTCACATGGGCTCTGTTTACACCTGGTCACTTCATGTGACTAGTATCTGGATCGTGTCCTGATAAAAATTTTAGCTACATGCATTTACAGTTGGTAGTCAAATGTCTCTCCGGTCGGTCGGATTGAAATCCGATCACTGTGTGGGATGGAAAATGCAAATCCACTCATTACGCAGCAAATAATTACTGACTGTGTATCACAATAGTGCAACTGTTTTGCACTATCCATATTACTGTTGAGCATTTTGTTTCATCTGGTTCCCAACCATGTGCGTTCTCCATGATTATCTTAGAGAGATGAAGACAGGGCTGGTTCATTGGTAAAGGTATGGAGATGAGCAGACAGGTGGGGTTCATTGGTAGGGGTATGGGGATGAGGAGACAGGGCTGGTTCATTGGTATGTATGGGGATGAGGAGACAAGGCTGGTCCATTGGTAGAGGTATGGGGATGAGGAGACAGGGCTGGTACAATGTTAGGGGTATGGAGAAGAGGAGACAGGGCTGGTCCATTGTTAGGGGTATGAAAATGAGGAGACAGGTCTGGTTCACTGGTATGTATGGGGATGAGGAGACAGGGCTAGTTCATTGGTAGGGGTATGGAGATGACGAGACAGGGCTGGTCCATTGATAGGGGTATGGAGATGAGGAGACAGTTCTGGTTCATTGGTATGTATGGGGATGAGGAGACAGGGCTGGTTCACTGCTAGAGGTATGGGGATGAGGAGACAGGGCTGGTTCATTGGTAGAGGTATGGGGATGAGGAGACAGGGCTGGTCCATTGGTAGAGGTATGGGGATGAGGAGACAGGGCTGGTCCACCGGTAGGGGTATGGAGACGAGGAGACAGGGTTGGTCCATTGGTAGAGGTATGGGGATGAGGAGACAGGGCTGGTCCACTGGTGGGGGTATGAAAATGAGGAGACAGTTCTGGTTCATTGGTGGGGGTATGAAAATGAGGAGACAGTTCTGGTTCATTGGTAAGGGTATGGAGATGACGAGACAGGGCTGGTCCAGTGGTAGGGGTATGGGGATGAGGAGGCAGGGCTGGTCCACTGGTAGAGGTATGGGGATGAGGAGACAGGGCTGGTCCACTGGTAGGGGTATAGAGATGAGGAGACAGGGCTGGTCCATTGGTAGAGGTATGGGGATGAGGAGACAGGGCTGGTCCACTGGTAGGGGTATGGAGATGAGGAGACAGGGCTGGTCCATTGGTAGGGGTATGGGGATGAGGAGACAGGGCTGGTTCATTGGTAGGGGTATCTGGTCCATTGGTAGAGGTATGGGGATGAGGAGACAGGGCTGGTCCACTGGTAGGGGTATGGAGATGAGGAGACAGGGCTGGTTCATTGGTAGGGGTATGTAGATGACGAGACAGGGCTGGTCCATTGGTAGGGGTATGGGGATGAGGAGACAGGACTGGTCCATTGGTAGAGGTATGGGGATGACGAGACAGGGCTGGTCCCCTGGTAGGGGTATGGGGATGAGGAGACAGGACTGGTCCATTGGTAGAGGTATGGGGATGAGGAAACAGGGCTGGTCCACTGGTAGGGATATGGAGATGAGGGGACAGGTCTGGTTTAGATATCTGATCTAAATCAGAGGCTTTCAGGATTCCTCTGCTGTCTCCTCATGTGTTGGGAGTTGTGAGGACTCTTCAGAGGGCCCCTGACTTCCAGTTGTTTCTAAGACAAATATAAAGAGCCTAATCTAAAATAAGATTTCATTTAAGACTTTTGGTAAATGTAGGATTGAAACAGCAGTCGTACATCATCAAACATCTGTTTGTCATTAAAAGTTAATTAGTGGAATGTTTGTTCCTAATGCATTACTGCTGGTCTTGTGATGAAGGAGGGCTGGGTCTAAATATTTCCATATGAACTCCTTCATATTTTTGATGCCTTCATCATTTTTCAAAACATGGATAATAGTAATAAGATGTAAAGTAAGCAAGTACGTAGGTCAGCGTGTGTGCCACTAGACCAGTTTAGGGATATTTTAGCCTTAATAAAAGTCATTTGGCCCTCCCCTCTTCCCAAATGAATCTTTAGCATTTTCTAACGGGGCAAATCTGCTGTTTTACCAAATAGTAATATTCCGGCTGGTGCTACACTAACAGCTCATGATGAATAGACATTTTGGGCCTTTAAAAAAATTCTCCTGTGGGACCACACCCCCTAGTACAGGCTTAGCTCCCCTATCCTTAAACCTGTAGTGACACCCCTGTTAGGCAGCATGCAAACAGCTAAGTAAGTCTGTTCTATAAGCAGGTTTGCTAGACATTTGACAGCGTATGTCCAGGGTACAACGTTGCACTTCCTGCTTTGCTGTCCTATGTACTGCACTTTGTGTTGAGACTGCTTGACGTCTTGTTGGCCAACTTAATTTTATTATTTGATGGCTTCTTTTTCGGTACTGCCATGTACAAAATAGGCAAAAATAGAATATTGCGATATGTTATCATGAAATTTTCACAACACATGATACATCACAATATATATTTTTTGATATCTGATTAGTCAAAACACAGGTAATATAGCCAGTAGTGCTACATTTTAATAAATGCTACCAACAAACTGTTTATTCAATATTTGTATATAGTGTGATGCATGAAATCCAGCTGAACAGGTTCATTTTGCTTTCTTTATAATGAAACATGCAGTCGGTCAGTGTTCTACAAGTACTTTTGATACACACAATTTGTTAAGAAAAACATACTGTGTTGTGGCATCATTTGGCGTGATAACTATATATCACCATATTGCACAGGCCTACTGTCATGTTTTGTTTATAGTTCACTGGTACATGTTTCTCACGTGTTTATGACTACAGCTGGCCTACAAACCGAAGTGTGCACTATCAGGTGCGTAAACTTTTACTTCCTCTATTGATTTGTTGAACAAAAGAGACAAAAATGGCACACAGAATGCAGAAACGTCCCATTTCCATTTAAATGACCAAAATGAAAGTGAAATAAATTAAACTGCAAGTGTATACATTAGACTGCAAGTTCACTTTTTCACACTTATGGAAACAGATCTGATTAAAATGAGATCAGGCAGCATTTATCAACACGTAAGCACATTGCTTAGATCCAGAGATTGCTTTATGATAGAGACCAATTCACGATGAACGTAAAAGGTGGAATTATGGAATGGGAACAAAGTGTTAAAGAATATGAGGTGAGGCAAGGGACCCAATCAGCCTTCAGGGGGCAGGGTTTTTTTACCATTGCTCTTAACATTACATTTCTGTGGTAACAAAAGTGAAGACCAGTGGACTACAGATTTAGGAATTTTGCACCATTCACATCCATAGCAGCCTATGTGAATACCCATACAGCAGCATCTACTACAGTGTGATTTAGTCTCGTTCCTGATAACTTGTTTTTTTCATCATCTGACAACAGCTACTTCTGCAAAGACATTTAGTAACTTCCTGCTGCTTTAGTTTATGGCGTTAGATTTACTCAGTTCCTGTGTGATCACGGCGAAGGTCAAACTGTGAGATTAGTGAAATCAACAGCCAGCGAGCAGGAACAGAGGAGCAGGTAAAAACAGTTTTACGATCAGTTTTAAAAAGTTTATTTTTTATGACATGGCTGTTCTAAAAGTCACCATTCCTTGTCTTTATTTGATTCACTGCTAAGGAAATTGGAGTTCAGATCTGTTTATATGTTTAGCCCAGGGGTGTTGGAGGAGTCAAAAAAACAATTTTTCCATGTAAGACAATAAACTGTTTCAAAATGTGAATATGGTGTTTCATAATACATGTACATATATAGAGCAAATTGTCGAACACAGTAACAAATTGAGCAAATTAACAATGTCAGTGCTCAGTAGAGAAGCTATACACTGCTACCAGTCTAGAAGCATATAACACGCGTTTTGAATGTCCAGTTCCAGTTGCTGTATGAAAAATAATCCTTTGTTAAAATATTTATTCAGTAATGTCGAGCAAGTAAAGCTTTACTTCATTACAAAGACATAGCACTTACAGGCATTACTGATTTGCCTTTCTGTCCTTCTAACTTTGGTTTGGGCTTTCATTTGTAGGACAACAAGTCAGATGTAAAAGCCATTATGGCTCGTTTCCAGGCTGGTGGTACCCCCATGGAAGCAGGCGCTGGGGGCCGTCCCAAAGCTGCCGTCCACCCCACACTATCAGGCCCCACCGTGCCATCCAAAAAGCCTTTGCTGGAGACCAGCCTCTCTGGCAGTGCTGCTGCTAACTCCCCCACACCTAAACCCAGCTACCTAAAGAGTACCGTCTCCACCAAGAGTGCTCCAGAGGCACGGGAATCCCCCAAACCGAAGGCCCTTGTGAGCAGATTCGAGAATGCGATTGCAAACGAGGACAGCAAACCTCCTTTTGCCAAACCCCTCAAACCGAAACCGCCGGATTTGTCCCAGGACACTGAACAAAAGCCTCTGTTCCCCAAGGCACCATTGCAGAAACCTGCCGCGACCATCGCTGCACTAGACTCCAAGAACACATTCCCCAAGCCACCACCTGTCACAAACAAGCCTTCATGGGCCACCAAAGCTGAGAACAATGGAAGCAGCCCAAATACCAATGCAGCGCCTCCAAAAATGCCAGCAGCTCCCAAACCAAAGAGTGCCATCACTGCGCTCCGGCACCAGCCGGACGAGGCCAAGGATGGGGAAACTGTTAAAAAACCATTTGGTGACAGGCCCTCAAGCTTCCGAGCTGCTCAAAATGTCTTCAACAAACCAGAAGAGGCGGCTAAAGATGAGGCCAAAGCATCAAGTTCAAAAGAATCACCAGCATCAAGTCCTGCAATCGCACCAAAACCTAGCTACCGGAGGAAACCTTCAGCATCCAGCGTGCAGTCAGCGAATGATGATCCTTCAGCCCCCAAAAAGAAGCCTTTACCTAACATTCTTGCCCTCGGCAGTGCCCCAAGCAAACCGAACAGACCTCCCAGGGTGAACCTTGACAAGTTCAAGAAAACAGCAGAATCTCCAAATGAAGGTGAGTGCTTAAAGGTGCAATATGCAAAATTGTTAGTTTATAACATTCCAAAATTAACTAAATTGATCAACAGAATGTGGAGAATAATAGTTTTGACAGTATGTCAAAGACGTCTACGTATTGTGTTGCAGAGCTATCTACTGAAGTTAGCATGTAAAAGGGAGGAGGAGGGGCTGTACATTTGTACATTTGTACACTTGTGATAGGAGTTTACACCACAATTACTGATATGTTGCCACATATTTGCTTGGAGTATGAACTCGTCATCTTACAAATCGCTCCTTTAACCCTCTATTGCACACATTATGATAATGTTAAAACATGTTTAATTCATCTTTCTTGGATAAAATATAGTCACTTGTCATGGGCTTCAGCCATTGTTGTATTTACTCTTCCTTTCATTGGCTCCCTTTCCTAACATAAACTAACTGGGAGCAAGACTGATGTAGGACTCAGTGCTACAGTGACTCACTGTCACTTTGTGGTACAAGGTGGTATTACAGACAGGATGGCCTAGGGCTAGCTGATTAGCATACTTACTTCAGTGGATATCTCTTCAACACAATACATAGATGTCTTGTACATACCGTTAAAATTGATATTGTTACTTTCTGTTCATAATGTTTTTGGTATGTTTAAAACCAAACATTTTACATATTGCCCCTTTAAACCTTTTGTGTGACATGATACGGCATTTGCAGTGAAATATCTCAAACAAAACTGAGCAAATAATACAAATTATTGATCTTTGGAAATTCTGCTGAAAATTCCAAAAACAGATACCATATTTAATACATGGAAATTTTAAAGAAACCATATCACTATGATGCAATGCTGTGAAGTAATGGTTTAATTTCGTGCACATTTCTTAAACTTCAGTTTAAAAGAAGGCTTCATTTTGTAAACAAAACTGGTGGTAAAGGTAAAAATACTGTTTACTGGCTGCTACATGACAGAGCTGGCTGTTGTGAGCATCTAGCCACTAATATTGCTTATGTGTTAATAGCAATATAAGTCATAATTCCTAAAAAAATATAAAGATTATTCTAAATATAACATTGTACATTTAGGGGGTCAACTTTCAGCCTCTTCTGTGATGCACAAGTCTCACTAGGGCGTAAAGTTCAGTCATATTTAGTAATCCTAAAGGATTGGACAGGCTGTGTACATGAAGAAAGCCGATTAAAGATTTCATGGTCTAGTTCTTCTGTCTTACACCCCTTTTTTAGAGACGCACAATGTGAAGTGCATTATGAAGTAACACTCAGTAACTTAGATGACATATTGCCATGTTGAATTGGCCTTAGGCTAATAAAACACTGGGGAAAGAAGGTTTCCTGTACTGCACACGCCAGCAACTTCCTCCCCTAGTTACTTCTTGCTTGCTAGCTGAGCCCAAAACAAGGAAGCTCAAAATGAGAACAACATTTGGAGAAAGGTTTCATTTTTAGTCCAAGGTGATGTGTTCTGCTTCAGACAGACTTGTTACTGCCATGCAGCTTAGCTGGCTGAAAGTTGGCAGGGTAAATATACAGTATTACAGTCATATAAAGTACTAATAATGCACTTTAAAGCATTCGGCATGTCTAGAAGTATATAGACACATGCTCAACACTTATTCTGAAATCAAGTGTGTTAATAAGGGCTTTGTCCTCCATTGTTGGAGTTAGAGCATCTACTCTTCTGGGAAGGCTTTTTGACTATATGTTGAAACATTCCTGTGAGGATTTGATTGCATTCAGCCACAAGAGCATTAGAGAAGTCAGGTACTATCATTGGGTTATTAGTGCTGGATACAAAAAGAAACTCCAACACTCCGGAAAACACAGTTGCACTGCTCCATAGCTTAATGCTGTGGGGCTTGGCATTGGCCATGGTAACCTGAGGCTCATGTATGGATTCGTCCCAGAGTGTCCCATTCTACTGGCTATGCTATTCTATGGAGATTATACAACTTGGGCACCTTAAAATTAGCAGGAGTCAGTACTTAGATGTACACATTGTGTACTTTTTTAAGGATATTCTGACAGATTTCTGGCCTTGAGCCAGAAGGTACAGCATGTATGGTAAAGTCTAACCAGGTACAACAATGCTGAAACTTTTTTAGCTACACTGAAAAATGCTGGGTGGTAATAAATGAAGGATTTTTTTTTTTGCAGGGCCTGAATTAAAGAAAGTAGGACGTCCTCCTCCTCCATCATCTCACCCCAGCAGCCATTCAGCCCCAGATCTGCCCCCGAGTTTGCCTCCTCGACCTCCAGGAGCCATGTCAGTACCACCACTCCCTGTATTGTTCTGTTATTATACAACTCATCATCAACATCAATAGTTGCACCCAGAAGGAAGTGTCAGATTGCAGTGTTATTGGGAAGGAAGATAAAGGTTACCAGGAACAATAAAAGATAATAAATTTAGACTGATATGGGGAATATTTATTGAGATACACGTACAGAAGTAGTGTCTTTCAGTATGGTGTCGGGCCCCCATGTTTGCAAACACAACATGCTAGATGTTTCAGCATGGAGTTGTAGAAGTTCCTAATGGTGTCCTGTAATAATCCATCCCATGCAGCTTGAATATTCTCACACAGTTCCTGCAGATTTTGCAGTAGGGGTGGAGGTGGAGTGACAGCAGGCCTTCTGGACGTGTGATGCATGACAACAAAACTGTGCCTCCACACGCAACCCGCTGCCATTCTGAGTAACTCTATGACAGTCTGGCATGACACCATTGTAGTCTTTGGCAATGCTGACGTGGTGTACATGTAGTCCTGCATTGTGGGTCATGTCAATGGTGCTGGCACTAACAGGATAACTCATGGAGGACATCACTGCTCGCTGAATGTCCACAATCTTGGCTGTTGGGTCAATTCAGGTACAGCGATAAGGCCATCCTTGTTAAGTCACATGCACAGCCGAGCTTGAAACTTGAATCAGTCGCATGTCTCACAATGTCAAACCTACCCACCGAGTTTCATTCCTGTCGACTTATTCCTTCTGGGTGCAACTATTTGTGGAACTATCCTTTTTGAGGATGACTGTATTTATTATGTTAACAATTTAACATATGTTCATATTGATGTTTCTGCTGTTAGCATACAACCAGATCAGGATGAGAATTATGATGATATTGGAGAACTTAAGGACTCATTTGGGGGTGAGTGGAGAGTTAACATTACTTTAGTTGACTAAACCAAAAAGGCCAAAATCCATATTAAAGTAAAGGTGTTGTTATTTAGGGATGAAATACCTATAATCAGTTTTTAATATATAATTAAATATCTAACTCACATATTTTGTCTTTGTAGCAAATTCTGGGAAACATGCTGAGGTAGGAAATCTGACCAGTGTTTAGACAGAAATAGTACTAGCGGATTTTTTTTCTGACAGTTTGTCTTCTCTTCGTTTTCTTTCATTTGCACAGGGAAGTGGAAGTGATGAGGAGATGTATGAGGATCTGGATGAGAGATGGTAGGCAGTTTTCTGACCACACACAGTTGTGTTTCTGCAGGTGATGGTGTCGTCCTAGTACAAAAGCTAAATCAGTCTCCAATTATATCGCTGAGCAGGTCTGCCGCAGAAGCAAAGGAACAAGATAAGAAACAAGAAAAGGAAGAGAAAAAACGACTAGAGCAAGAGAAGAAAGATCCGAAGCGTGAGAGAAAAGAACAAGAGGCGAGAAAGAAATTCAAAGTAAGTTTAGAATGCACCACCACAAGTACAACCATCCCAGTTAACACACATTACTGAGCTTACGTACAGATATGAACTGTACAGTTAGAGATCACCATTCACTGATTCAATTTACAGCCATTAAGCACAAGTTATTCATTTTCAGATGTTTCTGAGGACTTTATATATAAGATAATCTACTTGATTAAAAAAAGAGAAATTCAAGCGAAAGTGAAACAGCACAGGTTTCCAAAATGAGTCTTTTAACAATCGTGCAAGACCTGGTAGACCATCAAAACTTTCACCATCAGATAAGCAATACATAAAGCTTTCATGTTAGAATTAGAATTACAAGTAGAATGTGTATATAAATTTAAAATAGAATTAGAATAAAAAATTGGAATTAGAATTAAAATTAGAATTAGAATTAGAGTTAAGATTTAGATTTAGAATTAATATTTACATTTACATTAGAATTAGGATTTGAATTATAATTAGGGTTTAGATTTACAATTTAGAATTAGATTTACAATTTAGAATTAGAATTAGAATTAGAATTAGAATTTCGAATTTAGGGTGGCATAGTGGTGCCGTGGGTAATGCTGTCACCTCACAGCTAAAAGTGCCTGGGTTTGATTCCCGGCTGGGGCGTACAGAGAATGCTGGGATAGGCTCCAGCGCCTCCCGCGAAGCAGAAGGATTAAGCAAATTAGGTGGAAGCTGAATTAATTAATTAATTCATTAATACACTTACTTTCTTTGTAAAACTGAAACCAGGTTTCCTGATAAGAATGGAATCTGTAATAAAGGGAAAGAGTGGACACACTTATTACTTTTTATGTTTATTGCCACATTACATTGCTGAGTCTCAACTAAAGAGAACCCAGGATCATTGGGTTATGTTATATTTTGAAAAGTTCCAAAATTTCTTTCATTTTTTTGCAGCTCACTGGACCTCTTCAGGTCATCCATAAAGTAAAAGCCAGAGTGGACTCTAAGGGAGGCAAGAATGACCTAAGCTTCAAACAGGGCGATCCTATTGAAATTCTTCGGATTACCGATAATCCTGAAGGCCGATGGCTAGCCAGGACACAGGATGGGTCCTGTGAGTGGCAACACTACATTCAAAAGAAACATTATTGTCATACTGTAAAGAAGCAAGTAGATGTCTAAATCCCACGTCCATGTCTAAATACACTTGGTCCTAAGCTGGACACTATCTGAGGACAGTATGAACCAGCACTGTTTTAACAGTTCATAGTGACAGACACCTGCGTGTTGTGCTGTGGACGCTAAAAGCTTATTTTCTCTTCCAGACGGTTATGTAAAGACTGATTTAGTTGAGATTGACTTTGATAAGCTGAAGAATCAAGGCCTCTCTCAGATGGCCCAAGATGATGGAGAGGTATATGATGATGTTGCCACTCAAGACGACTTAAACAGGTATGGCATCTGCAGTCTGTTCAAATCTATGTTACTGGGCTTTGAGTTGCCAGCATCTTAGGTACAGCCACATGATATGATAAGCATTTTATAAATGTACACGTAACAAAGCTGAGTGTAGATGATTAGAAACAGTGAGTTCCAACCTTCAAATGGTAGTGAACCTTGTAGCTACCATATAATCGCACTTTGTAGGTTTTACGGTTGTAGTTACTGCAGCTTGTTGCAGTAAGATCAACCTGACCATCAGTAGGTGACAGTACAAGTCAAAAACTGGGCCACCATGAGGAACTATACTGGAAGGATGGATTGATCTTCACCGATCTTCTAAAAGATATTCCCTCATTTGGTGTTTTGGTGATGGTAGTAGAGAGCACTGTCTATTACGTCTAAGATTAAAATCTTCTAAACATGCTCTATTGGGTTGAGATCTGGCGACTGTGAAGGCCAGAGAATATGATTTACATCATTTGCATACATAGCAGAACTTCTCTTGTCCTGTGGATAGGGGCATTGACATCTTGTAAGAGACCACTCTCGTCAGAATAGAAGTATTTCTCAAATATGCCTCAAACTTTTCACAACACACAGTGGTTAGCTAGCGCTGGTGTTCTAGTTACTCTACTCCCTTAAGCCACCCTACCTAGCATGCTCATATCAGTAGTCTAGTGTAGTATAGTAAAGAGTACAGTAACCTTTTTTCATAGAAAGTAGAAATGGAATGTTTTTCAAGCATTTTATTGTGTTTTTAATGTTAATTCAGTACAGACCCAGCTTAATGTTGCTACCTCCCCTCCAGTAGAAGCTGAATTAGGCTATCAAACCATCCTAACATTTGCTGATCTGGACATTTACCAGCTTCTTGTTCGAGTTTTCCCGATCCACCTTAAATGGCAGCAACTGTTATAATGCTTCAGGCACTGGATTGTAACCGCAGCGCCAATTAATAAGAAGTTGACTTCAGCTGAGAAGTTTGACAAAGAGATTTCAGATATCGAAATATCCTACCTGGAGCTACTGATAAATATGTGCTACAATAGGGCCGCTCAGCAGGTTAGTATGTTAATTGCTTTGTGCCACAATAATGAACTCTCTTTCAAAGTCACTTTGATCTTTCCACTTGATATCTTGATGCAAAATCAAGGTCAACTGGGTCTGCTCAGCCTTTGTGTACATGCCACAGAGCGTGGTAGGGTGTTATGTGCTTTTATCATGCAGTACACCTATCTGGAAATGTCTGCACTTGTCTCATTCTTCCAGTCATTCATTCAGGTTCTTCCTTTAATTTATGACCCATAAAATGACCGGTGACAATGAGATTCAGTGTATGTGTGCCTAATAAATTGTCAACTCAGTGGAGTTTGTAGGTGATGTTTAATTGCTGGTTCTAGCTGTTTGGGTTTAATAGGAACTAATTCTACTGACTTTGTTTTTTCAGAAGTGGCAGTGGGCCAGGAGGTGAGTTGAAAGAGTTTTTCCAGCACTGTATAAAGAACATACAGCACGTGTTTAACAGCAAATGAGATCAAAACCGCGAAGGCAAAAAGCCGGACATATAAGTGTGTGAAGTGTGCTACATGTCAGGAAGGACCTTTGAATAACACTGCCCTCTGCTGTCCGTAGTTGTCCTACCTCCACCACCAGAGGGAGATGGAGATGTCTATGACGATCTGGACGATCCTAGCCTTATAGTCAGGTGAGTTGCGTCAGCACAATGCTGAAATGAAAAGGCAATATGTAGACGCTGTTTCTGATACTGTTGATGTTAATTGTACAGTGTAATATATCAGGTGTGTGTCTCATCATACCGCATCCCCACACTAGCAACCAGGAATCCAGGTTTCTCAACAAACCTCGCAGCTTCTTACGGATGCTTAAAGTTCCCATTGAGCGGAGAAAAAGCCCGGTCTTCAGAGAAAAAGCCCAGTCTAACGAGTAATATTCACATTAGTAAGATGGATCCAGATAACGCTCTTCCTTGAAATCGTAACCCCCCTTGACTAAAACGCCTTCATGATTTGCAGGAGCTCAAGCAATTTCACTCTAAATATGCAGAAAATCACACTTGATCGTATCTAAATATCTTGAGTTCTTGAACGTAACAGCTTCCAATCTGCAAGCAAATGACTCCTCAAATGAATTTCTTTAACATTTCACTCTTTATTAATGCTTTATTAATATAATATTAATATTTATTAATACAGTTGGTGTGATTTTACTGAAAAAGGTTCTTTACTTCTTTCTTTTCTTCTCTATTTCTGTTCATTTCTGATATATATGTATCAGAAAATATATATCAGAAAAGAAAAAAAAAAAAATATATATATATATA
>CM067487.1:24460175-24517150 GCA_034552555.1 Semaprochilodus insignis | reverse complement strand
GGGGTGGAGGTGGAGTGACACCAGGCCTTCTGGACGCATAGCGTGTGACAACAAAGAATTCATCTTGTTGCTGACCACGGTGCCTCCACCCACGGATTTGTTGGTCATCTCCACCAAGACAAAAGTGGGACTCATCACTGAAGATGACCGGCTGTCATTCTGAGTAACTCCATGACAGTCTGACACGACACCATTGCAGTCTTTGGTGACGTTAACATGGTGCTAAAGGCAGTTGTCAGAGCGGTCTGCGTGTATGTAGTTCTGCGTCTTGCAGCCGTCTGCCAGTGGTGCTGGAACTATCAGGATGACTCATGGAGGGTATCACTGCTCGCTAAATATCCTTAATTGTGGCTGTTGGGTCAGTCAGGTACAGCGACATGTGACACATGAACTTAATCAGTCACATGTCTCACAATGTCAAACCTGCCCACGAAGTTTCATTCCTGTCGGTTGATTCTGGTTCATTTGTGCAACTACTTTTTTGACAATGAGTGTATATACTTTTTCAAATTCTGATCTGTCCTTCTTTTCCCAGTCTCCCTCAAATTAAACTAAAGGGAAAAGGTGAAGTAAAGGCGGAAGACCCAAAGAAGCAGAAGAAATTTGAAAAAGAGGAGAAGGATTTCAGAAAGAAGTTTAAGGTACCGAGTTCCAGACCCAGACTGAACCTAAGCCATTATTTCCAATGGAGGTTCACCTTTGGCACTGCGATATAGCCTATAACTGGGCCTAATCCACATCTAATTCCTTTTGAGTCATTTAAATCTATAGCATGAGATGTTAATTGCTCTGAGCTGTGTTTCCAGTTTGAAGGGGAGATCCAGGTACTGTACCAGGTGACAGCTGCATGCAATAAGAAGGCCAGTGGAAAGGACCTGGCTGTGCAGGCTGGAGAGGTGCTAGATGTCATCAGCAAACCAGAACATGACAAACTCATCTGCAGGAACAAGGAGGGCAAATGTGAGTATCCCTTACTTCAAATGAAGTCAGTCAAACCCAAATGAACTGATAACAGAAGCTAATGCACATATTTGTCTGCTTTCAGTCGGATACGTCTCAGTCGGCATCATCCAGTCCGAGTAAGTTCAATAAGAAGTGATTTTAAACATAATACCTTTTTTCATTCTGATGTATGGAAAGGATACAAAGAACTTGTTTCTTGTGCTTCTACAGGGATTTTGACATCTATGACGACATCGGTGATGGTAGGTTGTCTATATTCTTGTTGGTTTTGTGGATACAGTGAATTTAGACATTACATGCTATTGAGTAATAGGGACAGTTTTCTGGAAGTCAGAAGAGAGCTCATTTACATACATCAAAAATAATATTTTTTTATATTTCACGTATTACGAATGCCTTAATTATATCTAAATGGATTGAAAATCATTTCAAACCTGATGCTTTTTTTTTTTGCTTATTTTTTTATATTTCATGTATTACAAATGCCTTAATTACATACCATAGAGATTGATTGGGCTCAAATAATTTTCCAAATAGAATTTTATACACACCAACCCACTTAACAAAATAAACACCCTCCCTCCAAAATCACAATCACTAAGACTTTATAAGCACCTTGTATAAGCAACGTCTGGAAAGCTAAGAAAACCCACTCATTTGAGTGTGGGTGCAGGCAGACCATAAGTCCCTCCCCCTTCCCGCCCACTTACTCTTATAATCTGTTTTGATCACTGACAGTGGTCTCCTCAAAACACGGCAATTAAGAGCAAAATGTTTTGAACATTCATTTTTTCAAATTTTCAAACATTGTATTGTGTTATTACACCACTGAGAACCTTTATATTTGACCTCTATTATTAGGAGCCCTGCTGGTGACATTCCTTCTTAATAAAAATAATGGGTGGCCACAACTTACTAAGGTGTCAGAATAGTATAATTCTGTCACTGACACAACATAACAATTAAGCTGAGATATGAGTTATGCTGTGGCCACAACTTAGTACTAACTAAGTGTGGGAACAAGATAATCAAGTTGGCCAAGATTTAATTAAATCCAGGTTTAGGATCCATGCATTAGGATCTCGTTCTTATGCCCTACTAAATGACCACACATTATTTTTATTAAGAAGGGACGTCACCACCGGGACTCCATCTTTTTATGATTTTGACAAAGCAAATATAATAAAGCAAATATAATAAAGATAATCAGTCAGTGAAACGCTGTTGTACCATGACTAAATTAATGGTGAATCTGTCTGTCTTCACAGATTACATCTACGATAATGACTAAGGATTTCTGAAAACATCAGCGTCTTCATGCAGCTACTGGACTTGATTTGTTGTACTGTATGACAGTTAATGTTGGGCTTATTTATTGCATGTATATATGAGCAGCATGCCGTCAGCATGAGATTCATAAGTGGCAGTTTAACACTTTCATATGTTTTGCATAGTAAAATTTTGTATTCTGTTACTATTAGTATTTATAGATACACTGGAATCAAACAAAGCAGTCAGGCCACCACCATCACCTTATTTGGCCAAGCAAAAAATTTGAATAACACCTATAACACCATGTTTATCTATGAGGCAGTATTGCGTATGCCATTTCAACTTTGGCCTATGATGTTTTGTAGCCTGCAATGTTGCATTTGCACTGTACTGTTACTTTTTAATAAAGGATATTCTACAAAACAGCTGTTCAACTTTGTTCACTGCTACAGCGTAGCTTTTTCAAGGCATGAACACGCCTACCTCAACACTCCGTCCAGCAGCTGGTGCTGTCCATGCAGATTAGTGTGTGTCATTACTGCTCTCAGTGTTAGAGGTCCGTTCACAGCTCTAAAATTATATATGAAAATATGAAAATTATATTCATATTCAATTAAATTATATTATATCTAAAGAATATATATTTATTCTATGAGCCTAAAAAGTCAAGGTATTCCTATAAACAGTGCTGGCCGTGAACTGCTGTTGTTATGTTAGAAATTCCAGTAACATAAATTCCTAATATTTGAAATAATATTTAGGCCAAAAACTAATATACACATTTTTCCCTTTACCTCAAAATAGTTGATCAACCAAGTTAGTTGTGCTTTTGTAGTTTTGCACAGCCTAAAATAGCTAACAAGTAATGGAAGCTTATAACTTAGCATGTAGCATTGTGCAAACTGCATGCATAATGGCCAGCAGTGCCATTGGTTTGCCAGATGCAGCCCTCATCCCCATACTATCTGGGCAGGGATTAAAACCAGGGATGAGTTACGGGACCTGAATCGTACTACCAGGTGATTGTAGGTGTCTGATTTGTGTACACATTCAATCTACTTGAATGTAGCTCCAAACCATCTACAAACAGGAATACATTTTTTTAAACTACTCCACTTTTTCAGCCTCCACATATGATATCGCCTCTGTCTCTCCAGAACTGGAGCTAGCCCTGGTGGTGTGCTTAGCGTCTGCCTTTTGGGCTATAGCCACCAGTCTTCTTTCTGTAGCCACAGGTCTCTTTTTACTGCCAAAATATTTTTTTCCCTTTATCTCAAATATAGTTGATCAGCCAAGTTAAGTAAAATAGCTAACAAGTAACGGAAGCTTATAACTTAGCATTTAGCATTGTGCAAATTGCATGCACAAATCATCATACACTTGCCAGAAGCTGTATCATGACACTGTTGACATATGATTATCAGTATGAATATGGGCAAAGTAATGCACAGAAATTCAGGCTCTGAAAATGGCTGCTTCTACTGTTTTTAGCCATGCTGTACTTTTGTGCATGTTTATAGGTATCCACTGGAGAACCCTCAAGGCTATCTAGGCCTTCAGAGAATTTCTGATGCTTATGTTATTGTTTGAAGTAAGCACTTCAGTAAACATAAGTATTGGAGTAATACTCTTTAATACTAATTTCATTGTTAAATTTTGGTTGGAAACAGAAAGGTTAAATCATTGAACTGGGACATCGCTGTGGTTTTTGGGTAGGGTGGTTAGGACTTCAGGAGCTGAACCGAAGTCACTGTTAAACTGCTGCATATGTGGCAAAATATCATCAGTGTCCAAAAAAATGCCAAATATCTCCACTTTTTATTTCTCAACATCGTTTGAATACAAATATGCCCTTTAAACTGTGTGGGAGCAATAGAAATGACTTGGAATAAGACCTATTCACATTAGTCATTCTTTCTTTTTATAAACCACTGGGAGGCACTGTCTGGAAGGCAGCAAACACCATGGGCAGGATGCCATTGCATGGCAGACACACAGACATACACATTCTCACACACACACACACACACACACACACACACACACACACACACACGCACACACAGACACACACCTATGGGAAATTTAGCATCTCCAGTCTGCCTGACTTTGGACTGTGGGAGGAAACCGGAGCACCTGAAGGATGCAGACATGGAGAGAAACATCCATATCATACTCCCATTAAAAGTTCAGAACATCTTTGCCTTCTTGTGCAAAGTTACCATTTTGGAGATGTTTTCTTTGGACAGTGACAATACGTTAATATGTCTGTTACATATGCCAAATAATACATGGAATGTCTTTTGCAAGCTTCAAATATCCTTATTTAACCTTAAATGCCCAAAAACGTCTTGTGAATCTCTGTTAGTTTAGCGCTAATATACTACTGGAATTCCATAAGGGCGCAAGCAGGATTTAGTGTTACTGTAGAACTGCTTTTCCCTCGTTTCTGAACAAGCTGATGCTTTGAAAGTCATGACTGGTAGACAACTTTAAGTCATAAACTAACTAAGCACATCTGTTTGAGATTACATTACAAGTTCACATGATGTGAGGCAAGAGTGTGATGAGACATGCAGTTGTCACAGTGCTAATAACATAAGGTGATTAGATGTCCCTGTTTCTGGTGGACTGTCCCGGGCTGGAATGGACCACGGAAAAGCCCCTGTTTTTAACTGTGAATTAAAAACACACTGGAAAGTCCTAAGAAGAACCTGGCAGCAGAGTAGGCGGGCAGATGTCTCTTATTGTGCTTGTTTTGGCCACCAGAGGGGGCTGCTGCTGCTATCTACTAACCACTTTACAACTTGCTGGCCTCATTTTAGAGAATCCTGCAGTGTAACACTCCACAAGAGGCTAGCAATCACGAGTAACCCACCCAGATAGTAAAATTGTTCTGGCCCAAATGTGGCCCACATTCCCTGTTTTCATCTGCCCCATTTGCCGTATGGATTGATGGCACCTGGGCATACCGCTCCCAGTTACAAAATGTGGGCCACATATGCAACAGATTATTGAAAAGTAGGCAACTCTGCTGTATCTGTGCCAGAGGTAGACCTGATCTGTTCTGGGACAGGTGGGCCAAATGCATATTTTAAATGTGTGGCCCACCTTTAGCTTACTGCAGATTGCCAGTGCCAACAATGGGCCAACAGTGTTGTGGCTTTGCCAGATATACCCCACATCTGCATGCTATCTGGGCAGGGATTAAAACCAGGGCTGGGGTTACAGGACCCGAATCGTACTACCAGGTGATTGTAAGTATCTGATTTGTATACATATACAATCTACTTTTTTAATGTGGCTCCAAGCCATCCACAAATAGTAATCATTTTAAACTACTCCACTTTTTCAGTCATCCATATATGACATAGCCTCTGTCTCTCCAGAACTGAAGCTAGCCTCAGTGGTGTGATTAGCGCCTGGCTTTTGGGCAATAGCCACAGGTCTTCTTTCTGTAGCCACGGGTCTCTTTTTACTGCCAAAATATTTAATATGAATTAGAATTATGGACTCATACAACCACCAAATCTTTTATGGTAAACATACCCCTGCCTCATCCCTGCCTAAGCTGCCAGACTTGGTGACTTTTCAGGCCCTTCTTATTTACCGACTCGCGATGAGCGACAAATCTTAGTGTGCCCGGGTTTCATTTCAGACATTTGTTCATCTTATCAAGCTTCCTTCACTTGTGAGCTACATGAGCTTCACAGCATAGTGCAAAACTAAAGACACTATTCTCTCCTTAACAATCACTTACCAGATATTACCAACATACACTCATCATCAAAAGAACAGTTGCACAAATAGTTGCACCCAGAAGGAAAAAAACGACAGGAATGAAACTTGGTGGGTAGGTTTGACATTGTGAGACATGCGAATGATTCAAATTTCACGCTCAGCTGCATATGTGACGTACACAAGTACAGGCCTTATATACTGAGGCAACAGCCACGATTGCAGAAATTCAGCGAGAAGTGATCCCCTCCATGAATCATCCTGTTGGCAGACGACTGGACAGTGCAGGACTACATGCACACAGACCGTTATGACGAGTGCCCTTAACACCATGTCAGCAGCGCCAAAGACTGCAGCGGTGTCATGCCAGACATGGCATCACTGTCCCACTTTTGTCTTGTGGAGACGACCAACGAATCCACATGTGAAGGCACCGTGGTCAGCACCAAGATGTACCGTTTGTTGTCATGCGTCACATGTCCAGAAGGCCTAGTGTCACTCCATCTCCACCCCTACCGCACAATCTGCAGGAACTGTATGAGGATATTCAAGCTGCATGGGATGGATTATCACAGAACACTATTAGGAACCTCTACAACTCCATGCCGAGATGTATGCATGTTGTGTTAGCAAACAAATGAGACACTACTTCTGTATTTGTAGCTCAATAAATATTGTCAATATCAGTCTAATTATATCATCCGTTGTTGTTCCTGATAACCTTTATCTTCCTTCCCAATAGCACTGCAATCCCACACTTCCTTTTGGGTGCAGCTATTCTTTTGATGAAGAGTGCACTTTGTCTTACCACATGATGCCCACTAAGAGACAGAAGGCTAAAAAGGAAAAAAATATCACAGCATCACATTTGGAAACCAATGTTTGTATTTGGTGCTTTTTCATGGTCAGATATTGAGACTGATTAACTTGTCATAACTTAGAAAGCATGTTCTGTATTAGCATTGAGCACAGTAGCCATGCACAATGTGCAGTAAATAACGCGATAGGAGTTTGGTGACAAGGTTATCAACTTACAAAAATAAAAATATTATGTACAAAAATGTATCAACTGGTTTCATAAACAATATACATATTACAGTACTTGTTCTTCCCAGGGGGAACAAGGAAATGATACATATCGTTTTTACTTAACCCTTATAAACAGTGTCACTTCTCCGGCCTGGCGATTTTACAATTTGCTGATTTGCTTTTTCTATTACAATATATACATTTTGGACAGTCTTTTAAGACAGCAAGTGGTTCTAAAGTACATAAGGATAATCCCAAGAATGGTTCAGATATGCTTCTACATCCAGCCAACGTTACAGACCAAACTCCTTGGCTTCTTTACACTCAGACTGTACAGTTTTTAGCAGGGAAAGAACAAATGAAAGGAAGTTCGTAACCTGAAGGACATGTTCCATTTATCTGTATTCTTTCCGTGTTGGAACAGATACATTGCACTGAAAGCTTTCCTGCACAGTCATTTTGGCTTTCACTTTATGTCTATGTCATGAGAACATATCATTAGTTCGGCGTGTAACAAGTATTCTACAAACAGGTTGAGGAGACGTTGTAAGACTACTGTGAGCCTGTTAAACCCACTGCAATTTTCCTCCTTGTGTTCCTGGTTGTTGTCCAATGTTTACTGTCATACTGAGGACTGTGCACTGTGAAAAGTACATGCTGTGCTTTTGGATCAGAAAAGCACTGTACAGCTGACTGGGCAGGAGATACTTTGCCTAAAGTAACGCCTAAAGTAAGGCCTTCAGGCATTCATCTAAAAACTGATGCTATAACTGCAGTGGAGTCTAAAACAAACCCAAAAAGGTTACAAATAAAGTACTTACAACTTTGGGATCTAATAGAGGGACAACTGTGCAGTACCATTAAAAACCTGTACCTTCCCAGCATTGAGTTCTGAACATGACTAAATGGACTAATGGGCATCCATTACTTACTTCAATGGAAGATTCTAATCAAACTGCTGTGAATGAGTAACACTTTATTTGGATGGTCCACTGTAGATGCTTTGTAGGTGCTTAGTCTGTCTATCTATTACATGGAACTGAACTGTTAAATCTATCCCCAAAGCTAACCCTAACCTCAAGACAAAGCCTACACCTATACCTCCACCTAACACTAACGATAATCATAATCATAATCATAATCAAAAGTGGGTATCACCAGTAAGTTTGTTAATGGTTTAATTGTCTGTTGCTCATCTTTAGGAACCATCCATATCAAGTGTGACCAGATTTATAAACTTCCCCTTTAATCATTCATGTTCAGTATCTACTAGGACTGCATGATATATTGATCACCAATTGCTATAGCAACCTTTGTTTGATCTAACAGACTGAAATCATTCTGGTCAAAATCATGCAGGCTGTTCTATTACTACGTGACATCAGTGGTTTACACTTGTGTTGTGCTGCAGTAATTGTCATGCAGCATTATAATCACACTATGGTATCTTGTCCATACCATGCAGCCCTACCAGCTACGAGCTGTCGATAGGTATTTTCCACACCAATAATCAGGAACTGTTACTGACACAAGGAACTAAAATTTGTGTAGTGTTTTGATGGAACAGTTGGTGGAACCGGATCATACAGAACCCAGCTTTTGGATAGCCAACTGTTTTTACAAGCATGTTTACTAGACATTGCAAATCACAGAGGCAATTATACGAAGCACAGTCACTGCAACAAAGTGGCATCCCGCAGACTCTGTCGGCTTTCCTGTCCTTTCCTTTCAAAATCCAGAAAGTGCCATTAGATCCAAACAGATGTGGCTGAACCGCAGTTAATCCATACTCTGACTAAAGCGATGAATCTTTGAGGTGGGCCAGAAGTGAAGTTCTGGTAAACAAGCTTCTTAGAGAAAGACGTCCGTGGGTGGGAGATTTCAGTTCCAGTCTGTAACACTGTTTGTTTATTGGGGGTTGGCAGTCAGAGCTGATTAACCTGTGAAGGAGAGAATGAGAGATATTTAAAACGGCGACTAAAAGCAGAAATATGCTGCATATAAGATTAGGATGAATCCTGGAATGAAAAGTGTTTTAACAGAGGATTTCAATCGGAAATGAAGAGTAACTTTAAGCCGATAAGTTAAAGCTCAGGCTGGGAAATCAACCTTTATCGAGTTTGCACTACCCGCTTCTTGCATGCAGAGCAGCCATAATACCAAACTTTTTACTTTGATACTGTCAATGTAGGCTGGTTTCCCAGAAGGGATTAAGCCTAGCTCTGAGCCACACAGCATTCTGATTGGAGTTTCTACACTGAAAGGAAAATGTAGCCCAGGATGTGGCTTAAATGTGCAGTGAGTGATTTTAATCCAATATACTTTTTCGGATCAAATTCAAATTCAGTTTATATCTCATTGTGGCTCGCTAGCTATCTGTTCTGTGTGTATGCTGGAACTAAGTCCAGTGTTCATACACTCCTGCAGCCAATCAGTACGGGGGGAATTCATGCTCATGCACAGGACAGGACAGGGGGTACACGATGAACTGAACTCTAAGATCTATCAAGGGCCAAGAATCGTGTCAACATCAATGAGTCTTCTTGGTTGAATTTTCCTGTTCCACCTTAAATAGTGCCGCAGTTACTTTCTGGGGCACTTGAATGTAACTGCCGCACCACTTAAAGCGAAAAAGCAAAGGTACAGCAAGAAACTGGACAGGAAGACTGAGCCGCCACCATGAAAGTGCTATGTGATTTAAGGGTGGAACAGGATCATTTGAACAAGAAGTGATGTTGCACCATTTAAGGTGGAATAGAAAAACTCGAAAGCTGAGGTGTATTAGTGTAGCCTAACTGTCGAACCATATAAGGTGGAACAGGAACGTTCAAACAAGAAGCTGAGGTGTCAGAATGTAACTGCTGCCCCATTTAAGGTGGAACAGGAAAATTGAAACAAAAAAGCTGGCGAATAAGAAGCTGATTTCAGCTTTATGTAGTGCTGAAAGGTAATGAGGAGGTTGTTCTGTTTCTGCTGGACAGCTGAGTAACATTAACTTATTTCTGCTGTTTCACAGAACCAGTAGATTAGTATGGTTTTGCCCCCATTTGCTAATGTTTATGATAGGAACTTGTTAGCATCATAGCACCAATTGGAGCAACAGTTTGCTATTCCACAACCTAGCTAACATTAGTCACATCACTTGCTGCTTCACCCACTAACACTATAGCAAGTTGTTTGTCTGAACAAGGGAAGAAGCATTTTGCAGAGGGTTTTATGGCTACAAAGATCTATGGGAATTCGTGTCCCTTAATTTGGGGGCAGAGCTTCTGAAGGAGCACTGAAGGGAGGGGTGCATTTGGTTTGCTGTTAAGTGCAAATATCAACAGAAGAGGTGCTGAGCATCACCACACTGTAGTACAGAAAAAGAATATCATACAAAGTTACTCACACGTGTCTGGGGGCTTGAATCTGCCTTCATTCATGTGCCCACTTGGCCAGTTGATCACTTGTCCTGTCCAGCTGGCGTACTCAGAGCACACATGAGGAAGAAGCAGGACACACACGCTGACGTGGCTCTGTGTGCGGCGTTAGTGTGTTTGTTATAGAGGAGAATCAGAGGTGCAGCAGGGTGTGTAGGGGCATTTACAGTCTTTTCAATGTGTTGGGGAGGGGAAGTTATTTGTGACTGGGGCTGACCAGTGTAGGAGACGGAGGGTAGACCAGCGCCACGTTCACTCGCTCTGAGCCATTCTTTGGGCATATGATCTCGGTCAGTCCCTCAGGCCGAGGCTGGCTAAGCAGCTCACCTGCAACATAAACACACACAAAACATAATGTACATCACGTTTTGGTGACACAGTTAACATGAGTGTAGCTCCACCTCTATTACACAGCATCTCCAACAAGCATTTTATACCTTGGAAGTAAAGCTGGGAAAATTGTTAGCTCAGACTTAAACGTGTACTCGGTGTGGTAAGCTCAGTAGTAGTTTTTCCAGGTGATTTATAAAAAGAACTAGCGCTTCTGCTACTACTGCTACTTCTAATACTACTACTATTAGTGCTACTGCTGCTAGTACTTCTGCTTCTACTACTGCTACTTCTAATACTACTACTATTAGTGCTACTTCTGCTAGTACTTCTGCTTCTACTACTGCTACTTCTAATACTACTACTATTAGTGCTACTACTCCTAGTACTTCTGCTTCTAATGCTGCTACTTCTGATACTACTACTATTAATACTACTACTGCTAGTACTTCTGCTTCTAATACTGCTACTTATAATACTACTACTATTAATACTATTACTGCTAGTACTTTTGCTTCTAAGACTACTACTATTAATACTATTACTGCTAGTACTTCTGCTTCTAACACTACTACTAGTACTTTTGCTTCTAAGACTACTACTATTGATACTACTACTGCTAGTACTTCTGCTTCTAATACTGCTACTTATACTACTAGTACTACTAATAATAATACTATTAATACTACTATTGTTACTAGTACCACTGCTGAGAATTCTAATACTATTACTACTAAACCTACTACTGCTACTTCTATTACTACTAATACTGCTACTGTGACTTCTCCTATTACTACTACTATTAATACTACTTTTGCTACATCTATTACTACTACTATCAATACTACTACTGTTGCTGATACTGCTGCTGCTACTATTATCAGTACTACTACTGCTGCTGCTCATGCTGCTGCTACTACTATCAATACTACTACTGCTGCTACTACTGCTGCTACTACTATCAATACTACTACTGCTGCTACTGTTGCTGCTAAACATTGTTACTACTACTAGTAGAAATAAGTAAAAACAACAAACAAACAACAACAACAACAACAACAATAATAATAACAACAATAATAACAACAAAAATAATTCTGATTAAGTCACTGCCACCGCCATTCTCTTAGCATGTTTGTTAATGCCTGGATCATTTTAGGGTAAGTCCTCTATAAGATCAAAATTCTGTAAAAATATATTTATGTTTGGGCTATGTTATGCTATGTTATGTATATATATACACTGAGGTGTTTCACAGAATGCATTTGGTGTAATTGCACTACCTGATACGTGACCCTTCTACTAATCCCATGTTTGTCCTCACTTCATTCTTGAAAATGCAAGAAACGAAGTAAACAAAAGCCATATTTGCCCACTAGAGGGCAGCAGTAGTGCATTTATTGAGCAATAAGCCAGGCTTTCTCCTAGTGCCTCAGAGAGTTGCTGCAGTGGGAAGGTCCTAACTGATGGGAAGACTGTGGGAGCATGAGGCCTTCTGATAAAGCACAGCTCAGCTGTTGTGTCACAAGTCACATGTCTCATTCGATCAAATGAAATGGGGGAAAAAATGATTATCAGTGAAGCCACAATAAATGCCATGTGATTTCCTCCGGAAATAAAACACACTCCTGCCCCACATGCACACGTCAGCCTCTAGTTCGCTTAGTTCTCCTTTTCAGATCTCCTGCAGTTAGGCAGGAATAGGGAAAACCCAAGCCTATGCTACACTAAAATAACAGCGCCAAAAGGGTTTTTTTTTTTGGAGTGATGCCACAGAAATAACACTTTTGGTTCCCTACAGAGCCTCTCGCATGAGAAGTGTGAAGAACTTTAAAGGTTAAAGAATCTCCTCACAATGTAAATATTTAAGACCAGTTAAAAGGTCTTCCTTCTGCACTGAATCTAGTGATAATTTACTACAGGGAATTCTTTTTAGTCTAGGGTTAGGGTTAATCTGGGTCTGGAAAACCAGATCAGCACCTACTATGTAAACTGTGACATGTTCACCAACTCGTAACATGAGTATTATTGCATTACTGTATCTGCAATCAATACCAGTGATTTCAAAAATGAATGCTAATAGTTTTTTAAGGCTTTTAGTTATGAAGTACTGCTGTACTACTTCACGAAAACAAAGGAATTGCATTAACACTTTTGAGCATCAGCCCCTTAACTGACATACAGAGTCTAAAACCAGCAAACGTGGGCCAGCTCACTTTGCAATACAAGCATAAAGCAGACATGAGTGCATCAGCTGAAACCTCTGATAGTCAGTGTACCTTGCTGTCAGCTCATTCAGAGTGAGCAGTGATTTGATCATTGGAAAACCTCACACTTTGCTTTAATATCATTACAGGGTGTGAGAGAAATGCGTCTCAGTTTCATTCATGAAGCAGCCTACACAATGCTACATATGAGAAACTGAAATCATTCATGTAAGTACGTGTAGGGAAGTATCAATCACGCATTGCATGTACAGCTGTTGGACCTTTTCAAGCCTAACTCACAATATACCGAGCAAATCATCATCAAAGACTGGTCCAAGTTAATTGGATGTAGTCTTGTGTGAATGAACCCACTACCATTGCTACTCTACACTAAAAGAACAGCACATTGTTTAGCTTGCTCTGATTCTGTTCTGCTTATATCAAAATGACACTAAAATGAACCCTAAAGTACAAAAGAATGGCAAGTAATAATAAATCTAGGCAAAACAAACAGACAAAACAGACGAAACCCAATAAGTAGCTCAGTAACAAGTAGTATGAAAAATTTATGATGGCTGGACCAATAGAAATCATCCAAAAATTGCTTTAAATAAAATCTACTTACATTAACTTACATTAAATGCAAAGAATGTCCTTACAATCTCCTGTAAAAGTGCTGTTTACCCATTTTTCCTTGTAAATATCAAATTTTTCTCACTCTAATTTTTGTAAGAACATTATAAGATGTTCAATTTTTTGAGGGAGAACAGCCATATTCTTTTGTAAGATAATGTTTTGCTTGTTTTAACCATTTTAAGATAATAATATGAAATATATCCTGATAAAAGCAGCATAATAGTGGCAATAGAATACAATAGTCTCACTACATAAAAAGTTAAAAATGTATAGAAATATGTTGAACTGTTATAATATTCCTACAACAATCTCTAAATGTGAAATATTAGATTTATTTAATACATTTAAAATGATTACACTTGTCATGGCGTATTTTTCACTTTGGTATAATTATTGGACAAGCAGATTAAGGCACATTGAACAAGCTATCAGGTTTGCAGGATATCATTTTTTTATACAATATTATAAACCACAAACAAATTCATTCACCTCCAGAAGGCAAATGCACCAATTACTATTTTTCTATGTATTTTGAGCTGTTCTTTCAAAACAATCTAAAGTACCCAACAAACACCATGCAGCTACTTTTTTTTATAGTATTATATACAAGATATTTCATTAGAACTGATTTGCATTAATATGCAAATAATGTTTCTGGCTAATATTATATTGACTTGTCTGGCTTAACTGGACACAGATGGAGAGTGACCTGTATAACTGCAGTCCAGTTTTGTTTATGCATGAGACATCTCTATAGTATAGCTCTATGACAGAAGAGGCACTATAGCTTACTTGCACTGCAGTTTCCCAACGCAGGCTATATTAATTACCCTGTAAGCCCTATCATACTGAAGGAGGCTAATGCTAGAGACTGTCAACATGACGTGGAGGCTTAATAATCTGGTGTACTGATCAAGCACAATAAAAGCTTAAGTCAATGTTTTCCATCTTCCTAGTGCTGCACGAAGCAGGAGCCTGTACAGAGCACCACTTAAGCCATTAGTCCTATTGATTTTCCACTGCTCTCTCCTATGCACGCATAAGGGAGGGGTGGAGCTGGGCAGGGCCAAGGTCTCTCCACTGGAAGAGCAAGGCTAAAACAAGGCCAACAAACAAAGAGCAGTTCCACAGTATCAGGCAGAGGTTATCTGGTACAGGGTCGAAGTTTAGTTAATGGACAGGACATCTGCATTTCAAGGGCTGTAAGATATGGAGAGCACGTTCTACTGTGATTATGTTGCTAAATACTGCAGTTGCTGTCTGCTGTGCAATACTCTGTAGGAAACGGTTCAATGCATGATGAAATCTCAAATTTCATTACAATTACATTTTAGGTTTATTCGGTCATGTGAAGGCCTTGATTCATCAAAACACCCACAGACATCTGGAACTGCCAAAAGGACAGAAACATTCTAAATAAGATCTCATGTTTCTCTTAGACATGGTTAAATTCCAATTTGAAACCAGCGAAGGACTTTTCTTCTCTCTTGAGACACAATAGCTGGTCAAAGCAAAACCAGCGTTCTCCAATGCTGGTCAGCCACAATGAAAGCTGGTATGCTGATGACTACCAAAACCAGCATTTGTTGTGTTTTTGATGCTGGAATGTTGGTCAACCAACACCAGCCCAACACTGGCCACCAAAGCAGTGTAAACGGGGTTAAATGTGCCTTTAAAAAAAAGACGGCACAGACCAGCATTCATTCTATCCTGCTTTTAGCTGGCTTGGTGCTGGCCACCATTGAAACATTAACATACGCTGGTTTTGCTGGTAACCAGCATGTTAATTTCCACTACTGCTGACTAGTATACCAACATCCAAATCACAATATACGCTGGCTTTGCTGGTGATCGATCAGCCATGTTGGTCAATGCTGTTTTTTAGTAGGGCAGTCTTAACTACAGTCTACAGACAGATCTCTCAGCAATCTATCAGTATAGAAGGAGACCTTGTGCTTTTTTAAGAAGTCCAGCAAATTAAATGCTTACATTAAGCTCCTCTTTTCTCCCAAGGGCTGTTGAGGAGAAATGACCCAGTGATCCTTTAACACTATAGTAAAGAAATTTCCATATTGTAATTTACATTTTTCTTGGTGGGTAAGTTTGACATTGTGAGACACGTGAATGATTTATGTTTCATGCTCAGCCACGCATGTGACATAAGCAAGGATGAGTCTTATTGCTGTACCTGACTGACCCAACAGCCACAATCATAGACATTCAGCTAGCAGTGTTACCCTCCATGAGCCATCCTCTTAGTGTCAGCACCATTGGCTGAATGAAACAGGACTATGCACACAGACCGTTCCAACAACTGCCCTTAACACCACGTCAACATCGCCAAGTCGACAAGACGGCAATGCCGAGACGTCTGGGATGTTGCCTTAGCAAACATAAGATAAGATAAGATACCTTTATTGTCACTGCACAGTGTACAACGAAATTTAGCAGCAATCCAACGGCACTTTACACACAAAATAATTAAACATAGAGCTAAAATATATAAAGTGCAAAATTAAGAGAGAGAGGGAAGAGGGGAAAAAAATGTAATATACATATATGCACACTGCCTAAAAATATATTTATATATATTTAAATATAGGAAATAACTATAAAACCTGTAAAGTCTAAAACAGACAATAGACAGTCAAAAGATAATAGACAGGTGAGGTAGCAGTTGGTTATTGCATTCTTTGGATAGCTTATAGTGTTGTAATTATTGCACATCAAGTTTGTTTAGTTGTGTTTTTTTTATATATATATAGAAGAATAAATATTGCACACTAGAGAACAAATAGTGCAGTGAATAGTGAATAGAACAGGGGTGGAATGGAACACTGCAACAGTAAACAGTGCTCTATTGGAGTTGGTGCCAGTGAAGTGTTCAGGTAGTGTTCAGTCACTTCTACTGAGCCCAGTGTTCTCAGTGTGTGTGATTGAAAGTATTTAGTTCTCGTATGGCTCTAGAGTCTGTTTGTCCAGGACGTGATGGACCTAAAGCGTTTACCAGAGGGGAGCAGGTCGAACAGATGATGTCCTGGGTGAAATGGGTCCTTCAGGATGTTGGTTACCCTGCTGCGGCAACAGGAGCTGGACAGGTCCTCCAGGCAAGGCAGTGGACAGCCGATGATCTTCTGGGCCGTGTTTACGACTCTCTGCAGTGCTCTCCTTTCTGCCGCCGAGCAGCTGCTACTTCTACACTACTTCTGTATGTGTAGCTCAATAAATATCGCCCATATCAGTCTAAATTGATCATCATTTATTGTTCCTGGTAACCTTTATCTTCCTTCCCAATAGCACTGCAATCCCACACCTCCTTCTGGGTGCAACTATTCTTTTCATTATGAGTGTATATGAAATTGTGAGCATAATACCCATGCCACTAGTAGCATTGGGAGCGCATGAAAGCACGAACGAATGATGAATGACATACAGCATGCTTGGGTACTACTTTCTCATACATGTTTCAACAATGATCATCAGCCAGTCAGTCTGTCAGTCAGTCAGTCAGTCAGTCAGTCAGTCAGTCAGTGACTCAATAAAAGTCATCTACTCTTGTAGGCTGGCCCACTGGGTGGTCTGACAAAAGCAAGGAATCAGTTGAAAATGCTTGTTTGGCTACAAAATGAGCGCATACTTTTATTTAATATAATTACTACTGATTCTACCCTCACAGAATTGTTGCAGTTGAACGGCCACCTTCCTATCGATGTCATGATGCATCATGCTTCCGCCTAAAGGAGTTGGAATGAAGTCATGCCTTTGGTCATCTCTGCCGTCTCCGCCTGTCTGGGTCAGCTCAACACTGCAGTGCGTCCAGACAAGAACGGCAAACGGAATCATGGCAAAGGAATGCGCCATTCATTCTGATTCTGAATAACGTTTCCAGGTACAACACATGCTCACATTCTTGCGCTCCAGCCCACTCTGGCCTGTTTGTTCCTCTGCCAGACTCTCTCCATCTCCAACTCCTTTTTTCACTCAGTCTCAGAGGAGCAGTAGAAGTGCCTTAAAAGGAAAAGTGCTGTTTCTCTGGACTCTGCTGGAAAAGCTTTCTTGTCCTGTTTGATGGCCAGTTGTCCTTTAACAGATACTCCCACTGTGGTGGAAACTGGTAAAAGAATTGTGGAAATACTCAGGGTGGAAAGCCCAGCTGAGCTGTGTGGTTAACAATGGACCTCTTCCCTGGCGTCATCCCTGCAGAGCGAAGGGGCGGGTCGGGGGTCCCTGACTTCTCCTTTGTTGAAAGTGATGGATTAGAGAAATGAAAAGAGGTCTCTGGGCTCATCTCAGACACTCATCTCAGAGTTAAGGCGATAGCTCGGCAAAACCATAGTCTACAAAATTGTCTTCTTAACTAAAATGTAGCCAGGACATGTCTGAGCTTCTTCTGGCTTTGCACTGGAGCTACGATGCTAGCAATAAACGGAAGCATGTGAAGCCTAATCATCACATATTTGCCCCAAAGAATACTGACTTATTAAAGAGCCCATATCCTAGGAAGCTGAATTTTCCAAAAAGCTCCAAAAATGTACTATTATACAGTATATATTAAATGTACTGCATATGGATATTAAATTGCACTGTGTTTATGATGTCACAAAAACCAACACATCTGCATATGAAAGGGTGTCAATGCTCATGTAAAAAGGAATTATGACTGTGTTTGATGCATAAAACAAGGGGAAGAGCACATTCCTTGGGTAGAGAGGTGCATTTCCCTTTAAGTAATCTCAAATACACTGGTTTCTGACCCTGTATGAACATACACCTACCTATAAAAAGGACACAAGAATGCTGCACAACTAGAAAACGCTAATGGGAGCCTTGAAGGCTGAACTTTGTTTGCACTTTTGCCCATTTTTATAGATAACAGTGCCAGAAGCCATAGAGATAAAAACCACGGATAATACTGGCCATCTGATCTTGGTCATGGCCGGCCAAGCCGCTCTTGCTGACACAGGGAGTTAATGTGTGATGAAAGTGGGTCAGGTGGATGAGAAAGGAGGGATTTGGGGTGGAGACAGGCTGACTGGCTTCATCGCACCACAGAACGACTTAACCTCTGAACAAAGAGCCCTCGTTCGGCCCACCCTGCCCTAAAACACCCAAGCCCATCCCCACAGTGCTCCCTCCATTATTCACACCCTTAAAAGCCAATTCCACTGCTTAGCCCTGTCAGCTGCTGATCTCCGGGACCCACATCTCTACAGTCCATATCTTCTAATAAGATATGATCTTCCTCTCTAGGCAGTCGAGTTCTGAGCAGTGGATTTTGACGCATCTGCTGAACTATTTTGAGTGAGACAGGAACTCAAGCGTGAGGGAAGTTAAAACTCGCCAAATATCCCGAGCGACAAAGCTGGCACACTGCCAAGGTCAGGCCTGCTGCCTGGCCCTGCTCAACCATCCGCTCTTCCATATTAATGAGTGCTGAGGGGGAAGACAGTCAACGGCTTCTCCTTTCACTGAGCTATTTGTGACCAAGAGACCAGCATGGCCTTAACTTATCAAACCAGCACTCTGTGCCTAAAGAATAAGTGCTGGAAAATATTAACAATATTTAGAATTACAGTGTTTTCTGAATACACCACAGCATTATAGTATTACATGATGTTACCAAAAAGTCAGCAATCTGGTGCTAGCATGTTTTCACAAAAAATAAAAAAAACATATTTAATAAGTTACAAACTGTACCATTCATTCATCAGTCCATAAGGTCTACACCTCAAAAATTAGCTGCAAAATAAGCGAGATGCTTTTCATATACCCGCCTATCCAGCCAACAGCACTTTAGCTCCACCCATTCACAGTGACGTTATAAGGGGTGTTTCAGCCTACACTGCTGTTTGAATGAGGTTCCACGCATGACAACTTCTCAGAACAGATGTCATTTTCATAGATCAGTCTTCAAGGCACAGTAAGAGAGGGTAGAAAATGGTCATATAAAAATTCATTATGATGTTGTTGAAGTACAAAGTGGGCCCTTTAATTTTCACCTAAAATAAATATTACGAATAAAACAAATATGATGCGTAATATCCACCTATGAGAAAACAATTATATGACAGCAGCAGTCTACAGTGAGAGTCTGCATTGCCAAAACACAGCACATCATCTTCAGTCAGTGCACACTCTCTCTCACCCCTCAAAATCAGCTTACAGGCTACCACACAAAGGATTTTGTGCAGTACCAATTCCCTCATCTAATCTGGGATTCATATTTGTGGTTCCAGCAGTGAAAATAGAATTCTGCAGGTCTGCCAGCCCCCATGTAACCTTTACCACTGCCAGATTTCAAGCTCAACAAAAGCTTCCCATGGTTTATCATGTGTTTAACCAAATATGGCAAGACTCGGCTTCTTCTGCTCTTGATGCACAACAATATCAGAATCATATTGGTACCGGCCGATGCATCGGTGTAATTGGCTGTTAATACATGTGGTTGAGGGGACGGTGTGAGGACCTGGGTTTACTACGAACGGACTGTTCAACACTTTGCAGTACGTTCCAACTGTACTTATTTATTGGTGTTCACCCAGAAAACCTATGCAAACAGGAACATCTATGCAAAATCTGGACATTTGGGCTCTAGACTCCCTAAACCCATCTTGGCCTACCAACATCTGTTCCATAAAGGAAGTTCTTCTGACTTGACTTCAGTGCAGGATAGTCTAAGGCCGCAAGGCCGATTAGACACAACAACAACTTCAATGCAGTTCGAAGAACAATTCTCAATGTTGCACTTCCTCCTCGTCCTCCTTTTAAACTCCTAGCTCTACCCTTAATCAACTTGGGCTGAACAGTGCTAAGAGGAAACAGGCTTACTGAGAACAGAGGAACAATCTAAATACATCTCCACAAACATCATTCTCGACAACGTATGTAATGACATGTCATTTGGCCATTCGTTAAGTAAGCTCACCGGACAAAAAAAATAGTCACTGAAACGTACCTAATAGCGTATAACACAAGCACAAATAACAGCTGTGACTGGATTTAGCATGGACTGGACATGTAGGCGACATCAACGTTCAGCCACTCTTGCATCAAAAAATTGCGGAGTTGGGCCAGATTTGGTGGATGCCTTCCTGTAGACTGGAATTTTTGCCACTGCTGGTAGACCCGTATGATCATACGCTTCCATATACCTGCAGATTCAGCTACTTCCTTCACACTATGGCCTTCGGCACGCCCAAATGCAATGATTAACATCCAGTTTGAGACCCATTTTCCATGCATGAAACAAGACATTCGTGGCACTGTACCACCTCTTCTCAATCTAAGAATCTCGTCACTCACCCCACAGGTATTTATAGCCTCATAATACTTGTGCAGCAACATCAGCAGGAGCCTGAAGTTGCTACCACCTTAAACATGCAAGGAAACGATTTTTTAGTCTGGTGAGGTTATATCCTCTATTGCTTATATTTAACATGTTTTTTTCTCTCCCACAGGTACATAAATATCTGGCTCTCTCCTCACTCCTTTCGTTAACTGAGGATCCTTCAGCTACTTTTAAAGATGAAGCTGGATATGCGGTCATTCTTAAAGGAACAGGACCAGAGAAAAAAACAAAAGTAAATAAATGTGCACTTTTTACCTTTTTACCACTTTTACCTCTTCTTTTGCATATACATTGGTTTTAAAATCCGTACAGTCTCTACAAAGTGTATCTGCAAAGTCTTGGTGATGGGACAGACCTTCTGACCTCATACCATTCGAGCCGATGCTTAGATTTGGCTGATATCTCAATTCGATTTTTGAGGATGCATTTATTGTATGCCGGAAGAGCACCATTAATGTTTAAGCAACACTGGCTATGCTACACCAGCACAGCTAGAATGTCTCCCAAAGCACAGGGCACACAAGCAAACCCTGCACCTACTCAGCCATGTGATCAGCTTCTTCGGAAACAAAACATGTACAAAAAATAGCCCAAAAGCTGCAAGTATCTGAGCTGCAGCGATAATGGACGTCATTGCTCTAGATACTTAGCCGGTTCTCTGTTGTTGAGGATGTTGGCTTTAACGGCGTGAGCCATGTTACACCAAACCCAGTTATCTTTATTTTTCCCGTAGTCCTACTCGAGCTGCACAACTTATATCATGTGGCGACTCCTATCAATATTCTAGCTCATTGACAAAAATGTGACATCCATTAGTCTTACCACAGACATCTGGACATCTATCCTGTGAGTGTAGTCAGTCTAATCCTGCTCTGGATAGACAGCCATTCTGAATGAAGGCCTCCACTCAGTAAACTGCTCTTCAGTGCATCCCTACACTCAGACTCTGAAAAGCCACAGCTTACATTAGGGCTCAGCTGAAATATACTGGACGGGCCATGAAACAGGCTCTTACTTCTAAGGGACCAACTGCCAACCTTTGATTTAGTAAACATGGACACAAAACAATTAAAACTTTAAAACTACAACTTTAGCATGACGATGCCAACACAAATAATAGCAGAAATATGCAGAAATCGGGCACAAAAAATCCCTAAACTCTGCTCACGTGCTACAGTGTTTCTATAATGGAAGACTTCTGTGGGCGTTTATTTCTCCTGTTTATTTGAATCTATTGAGACTGACTATTGTGAACTAACTTTCATAACTTTAGCATGCCAAAAAATACATATCTTGGAAGTCCAATCCAAATGTCTAATATTTCATGTTTGATAAGAACATTATAAGATTATACATTTGTTTAGTTGTTTCACTTGTTTAAAACAATTTTATCTTGTGAGTCGTCTCATTCTTTAAAACATTACTTCTTAAAATAAGCCAAATTATCTGACAGCAGAAGCAGAAAACTATTTTCAAGAAAATACTTGGAGGAGCAATTTGTAAAATGATGCAATCTGTTGGAGCCATACTCCAAACAAATAGGGGGCAACACATCTCCAGAAAGTTGTTGTGTCCACCTCTACTATAAGAAACAAAGAAAAGCACAGTCACTCCTTCCTTAATGTTAGCATTAAGCTGTTTACATACCAGACTACAAGAAACTATGCAAGTCCAAATTTCCACTGTGGGTGGCGGTAGTCGTAATGGCTGCTGGCCAAGAGCTTCAACCATCATTGCATTTACTGATCCTTTTACTGGCTAGCTGTGACTCGCTATTATCTCTTGAGGTATAAAGTGGTATTACAAGACAGGATGAGCCAGGGCTAGCTGGCTAGCATGCTAACTTCAGTAGATATCTCTACAACACAATACATTGACCTTACCATCAAAATTCACTTTCTGTTGAGAATTTTAGTTTGGAATGTTTTACATATTGCACCTTTAAAGTAAGGACAAGACATGTAGAAGTAAGTTCTTACAACAGTCTTATAATAAGAAATATTCCATATATTAAGTCGATTTTAGAGGTTTTGCAGTGTGACGACCCATAGCAAACTGACAGTCAGTCTGTAAAGCAGTGTAAGGAACTAAAAACTAAAATTAAAAGCCACCGATAACCAATATCAGACCATTAATGATAACCAATGATAACCAATATCAGACCATATCATATGATTCAAAATGAAACTGACTCTGGCAGTTTCATTTTGAATCATATTATATGGTCTGATATTGGTTATCAGGGGCGTTTAATTTGTTACAACAAGTACAGGTCGCAAAATTTCCAGTCAGCCCCCCGTAACCATCTGTCTGGCATACAGTACTGACAAAACACACACTCTGGCACACACACGGCTGGTGAAGTATCCTGAGCTCTCTGGGACAGGAAGCTGTAGTTTGAATGGAACAATGAGACAGTTTCCATAACAAAGCCTGCTGCTACTGCAAACACAGCCGCCTCGGCCTTGCTCAACATCTCCCTGGCCTCCCTTTCCAATAAGTTCATAAAACTTTTTTTGTTGCTGACAGCCCTATTTAAGACACCCTGGAGTAGCTTTTCATTCTTCCTTTTTATAGCTGCTCAGAAACAAAAAATGCACTCTCTTAATACTAGGAATCTAACACGGAGCACATTGGACATCGTTCAGCAGCATGGAAAACGCATGGCGTGTTTTTTGCGAAGGAAACAGCTTGCAAAGAATTTTAAGCGTCTGAAGCCTTTCGAATGATCATGATAAATTAATGTGTGTTTACAAACTGCTGAATAGGTTATAGGCTCAAGTCACGGAAAATATTTGCGCAGAGTTTGTTTTAGCGTCTACAACATCTCCTGTCTACTCCGCAGACTAAGGCCCACACATCAGTAATCCCTCATTGACAGACTTCTATTAAAAAAAGTGGAAATCCTCGCTGAGCCTTCCTGTCCAAGTCCTGCTGTTTACCCCAGTTTTTATCATTCAGTCTGTTACATGCTGTGACTTGCTCAGTAACCCTTTGTGAAGGCTGAAATCTGGGTCAAAGAACTTCTGGAATGCTTTACCTCCTTCTTCAAGTGTCCAGAGGATGTGGATTCCGAAAACTGTCCAAAACAAACTTCCTTCTGAGTCAATACCGACGAACTGAAATAGAATACGCTTTGCCGGTTATCCTAGACGCTGCAACGTCTATTCATGAAAATGAGCTCAAAGACACAATGAACATGGTAAAGACACACAATGAAACTTCCTCTGTTCACCACGTACAGTGCAGTGTGAAAGTATAGGCAGTCACGATTTGTTATTTTGACTCCAGCCCATTCAAATGGAACAATAACTACAAGTTAAAGTCCCTTGATTTGATCGTATTGGACCAATCCTTAAGATCTTTTTACACCTAGTCTTGGCATTTCAGGGGGTTATAAATACAGTAATTAAATATTGAGCTATTCAGTTGTCTTTTGGCCTGTTGGGTGTTGCTGCATCAATAGATCATGCAGTAAAGTGTTAATACATTATCTAGGGTTGCTTCTAGATGTACCACTTGGATCTGGAGCCTATTGATGTGGTCTCAGAACATAAGGGCCAAATAAATGTCAAAGCCATCAGAGCAGGCCAAAACTCTGGCCTAAACTTTAGGTATGTCAAAATCCAAAGTTTGGTACATTGTGAAGGACCAAGAACCCACATAATGAAGAAATGATGAATTCCTTGTCATGAAGAAAAAAAAACCCTTTCAACAGTCCCAGATGTATGAAAGGATATCACATATAGAAGAAAATGCAATAGCATGATGTCAGGGTTTAGGTCAGGCTACAATTAGCTAAAACAGACATAAAAAACAAAACCCCATTAACACCTGGTCAGTTCACTTGACTAGCAGTTTTGGATGAAGTACATCAACCATGTACTTCAGTGAAAGTAGAGATAGCCAAGGTAAAATATTCATCCAGTAAAAGTACAAGTTCCTCCCTTTAGACCTCCACTTGAGGTCCATTAGGTAGAACTAAGCTCTGTCCAACAGGTCAGAACAAGCTCAAAACAAAGTGACCACTGTACCCTGATTGGTGGACTTGCTTTGAACTTCTTTCATTTGGACATGTTACCTTTTTATGCACACATAAGCCAAAAGGAAGGAAGATCTAGAATGTAGTGGAGTAAACAGTAAGATATAAGAGTTTGAAATGTAGTGGCTTTAAAGTAAAAAGACCCCCAGAATGGAAATACTTCAGTACAGCTACGCCAACACACTACTCACAGTACACTAAGACATCACACGTACATCCTTACTGTCCAAGACTGGCAATTAGTATATGGATTGTATCCTGATCTATATTGCTGTCAAGCATTTCATTGTGTCTGGTCCCAAATTATGTGCATCCTCCGTGATTATCTTCCTCACAGACACAATCATGTGCCAAAATGTTCTGAATGTTTGATAAAACTGGTCAACAAAATAATCACCGCTAAATTCCTAAGCACTTAGCGCTCATTTTTAATCTGGCCTTTTAAATCTGGAACCAAGTAATGTTGAAAGGTATAGAACCCCATCCCCTACACATCCACAGCCATTCTCACAAACTGTTTTCAAGAGCTCGGGAAACAAAAGGTCTTGATAGCCAAACCATTAGTCCCATCAGTTACTTGCTCTTAGTGGTCACGCACTACTGGTATGCTAAGTGTCTTTCCAGACTCTAACATGAGGAGCTCCTGTGCTTTAGAAGAGTCCTGTGGGCACCATAGTCTGTAGGTATAGCTTCTGCCAGCTTTCCAATGCTGTCTTTCTCTCAGTGAATGAATCCACGTATCTTATTGTTAATATAACTTGTATGTTAGCAGTTAGCAGTGGCCCTATCTGTGGGTCCTATGTGATCTAGACACAGAAATCCTTAAATAAAAGCACATATTCTGAAATGTTTAAAAGCTTCATTTTCTATGAAATGGGTCTCTGGGGTGCTTAAGGGCTGGCTAGATGGTTAATAAGTAACTCAACAATAAATAAACCACTTTAAGTGAAGGACCGATTATAAGGTCTTCAAATCTGGCCACTAAACTGGGTCTTTGAGGCATTTAAGGTTATGAGGGTATCACAAATTGCTAGAAAGGTAAAGTGAGAATATGTAAAATGTGCTATATACAATTTACACCATATACTAAACTATACCTTACATACTATAGGGTTGCTGTCCAAAGAAAAACAAGTATCTCCAAAATGGCAGGAGAGGGCAAAAACCTCATATAATTATAATGTAAGTCCATGGAACCATACTTTTTCTGTTGGTCCATTCACCATAAAATTTTCACACAATGTAAATGGCAGCTGCTGTGTTCACATGATGCATAAAAGTAAAAATCAACAAAAATGGAGATACGTGTATTACTTTGAACAGTGACAATATACAAGACAAATAATGTGTCTGACAGTGATATAAGCAGAGAGACATACTTGAACAGACGAATGTGCTTGACTGTAGTATGTTTGGGAATCTGTCTTTACTTGTAGATCACAGCTGTTGTAGTTGTGTGTCACCAAGATCAGACCTATCTGGGGAGGATTTAGTGAGTGGTGTCTCTTTGTCTTAGACAACCTCAGTGACCGCTCTCCTAATCTATTGTGCATGCGGTCAAAGAGGTCTTGTCTTGACCTTAGACCGGCTGCCCTTTTTTCAACAGAGCAGGCTGGGCCAGCAGCTGCGTGGAAATGTTATCAGGATCCTAGGCCCTGTTCGACGTCAGCTTACCCACACGTCTGCTAAGCTGCATTTTGGTGCAGATCACTCCTCAGTGCATGTGTGTGGTGCATTTGTTATCATGTGAAAGAGAGAATGTGGAAGGCGTGTGCACTGCAGTGTGCTTGGGGGGGGCACTGACAAATCAAACACATTAGTTTGTAAATGGATTATAGGTTATAGGATTATAGTCTGCAGTTAATATGCATTGTGCAGAGCAGAACAAAGAAACCACTAATCGTATGTCTGCATTACTGTCAGTCGTGTTATTACTGATGTAAGGGGCAGATTATTTTGCTGATTAATTGAGTAATCAAAAGCTCAACAATGAAAACTCATTGAGAATGTAAATTTTCATTGACTTTTTTTTTTATCGGGTTATCGTGACGGCCCTATTAATCTGTGTGACACTGCTCAAGTGCTTCTGTATATGTCAGCATTAGCTGTGGTGTGTGGAAGAGAGAGAGAGAGAGACCCTGCTGGTCTTATTACAGTCCTCTGCTTGCCTGTTTAACACTCTGGTGATAATCCTAAGGCTGAGCTGTTGGCCTTCTCATCTCTAAACCCGGCAGGCTGGCCTCTCCTGACTCCTGCACTGCTCATGCTGCTGCCCTTCCCTGCCCTGGCTCTATGAGGGTTGCCTTGTACCACAGCAGATTCCAAAGGGCCATTCCAAAAGAGTTTGGACAAGACAAACTGTGTCGTCTTGGCTCTGCTCTCCAGAGAGCTGGATTAATAATGAAAACACCACTATAGGGTTAAACCCCTGATCTCAAATGCCGGGTTTCTCAACCTTCTGTTGGTCCTCTGGCCTACATTGAGGGTGAGCCAATGGTCATGCTTTCTGGTAATGACTAAGTAGACCTTGAGGTGGGAAAGTCTATGAACCCCTGCTCTAAGGAACCCTTGGCCCTAAATATTACGTCTATAGCAGTTACCCAAAAATTCACAATAGCTAATGAATAACAAGCCTGCAGGTTATGCAGAGATATCCTGCTCAGCATAAACCCAGAAACCAATGCAAATGGCTTGGTTTCATACCATTCTGTCTGGACATTCCACATACACCCACCCCACAGGCAACTTGCTATCAACTCCAGCCCCAAGCACAAACAGCATGTACGTCCTCCCGAAGAACAGCCTGGGTGGTAAAGCAAACAGTAGTTTAAAGTGACAGTGAGGAACAACAGTTAACAAGGTCCCTGGCAGGGAGTTCAGCAGATTCTTTCACTGCGTCCTTCTCATATGACTGGACACAATGAGAAAGAGAGATCAGTGACAGAGAGATGAATCACCGTACACTGCAAATGAGGAATGAGGAGGGGAGACAGCTGCACAGAGCAGTTTATTCACACCAGACATGCTGGCGCAACTAACAAAGACAAAAGTCAAACTAAAGAGTCACAAACAAGCTCAGGCAACCCGAAAGCTAATCAGATGAGACAGAAGAAGACGGGCAACTGCCACACAGTACGGATGGAGGATATTGCAAGGATCTGAAGAATGTCTGAAAGTATAAATTGCGTAACAGAACCCAGCGCTAGTGCTGAACGATTTGGCAGGAATATCTAATCACAATGTTTCGGATCGGTACTGCGACTGCGATGTTTAAGATGCAACTGTTCTCTGGGAGCTGAAATCCAGGCCTGTAATTTGGTCAGTAATAAAAGAGCATCCCCTTTCTCAGTTAGCTGTGGTTGTGATGTCACAGCATATCGTCGCTGTCCAAAGAAAAACAGGTATCTCCAAAATGGCAACTTCACAGGAGAGGCCAAAAACCTCATTTAATTTGAATGGAAGTCAATGGAACCGGACGTCTTACCAAGCAGTTTTGGGCTATTTCTGTTGGTCCATTCTTCATAAAATTCCCACACAGTGTAAATAGCAGCTCATGTGATCGAATGAGACATAAAAGTAAAAATCAACAAAAATGGAGATACATGTTTTTCTTTGGACAGCGACGATATAGCAGTTTGGCTGCCTCTGATTGGTCTCATCTACAGGCAGTTTACAAGCTCTGATATCAAGTTAATGTTTTCTATATAAGACACAGTTATGATAAAATAGACTATAATTTAAACCGCAGCTCTTGGGATTTGAATGTTGCACTATTTTAAATTGCGATTTTCATCGAATAAAACCTTTCATCTTTCAGCCCTACCCAATGCAAAAGGAAGAATAGGCCCCCACACAAAAAATCCCCTTTAATTTAATTAAAAAAAAAAAAAAGTTCATTATAACATGTTTTAAGCAAGTGTGTGCTCTGATGCAGGTTAACAGGTTCAAGTGTATAATTAAAGAGCCCACAAACAACATTTTTTTTAAAACTACCTTTAACATGATTGACAAGAGGTTAGAATACGCCATCAGGGCAGCAGCGCTACTTCTTCATCCTCTGATTTTGGACTGATAGCAGAATCGATGCTACAGTGATTCGCTATTGCCTCTTGAGGTACAAAGAGGTATTACGAGATAAGTCGAGTCAGGGCTAACTAGTTAGCATGCTAACTTCAGTAGCTATCTTTGCGTCCCTATACGCAGACATCACTGACATACAGTCCAAACTGTTATGTCTTCACATACTGTTAATAATTTAGGTAATTTTGGAATGTTTTAAACTAAAAATCTTACACATTGCACCTTTTTTATATGTAAACGAGCTCCATTCTGAGTGGCTGTCTTTTACCATGCTTCATTTAGAAATCAATCTGGGTTGAAACACAGCTAATTTTGGTGTGAACGAGCAGGTCTAAACTGTAAAATTAAGTCAAATATTTTAATATGTATGTGTGCTGGTTTTCATGACATCACAGACACGGTGAGCTGTTTTATGCAGCTTACATTTAACGTATGGACTGAATTTAAAAACTGCATATTTTATATATGCATATCTCAATTTACAAGCTTACACACTACATAAACTGACTGAGAAAGTTTTAGGAGTGGTCATACAAGAAGACCAGTAATGATGACAGAGGGGTTGGTTACTATGACCTGCAGCTGTTAAGCTCACGCGTTTTTGGTTTGCTGATATTTGTGAAGTTGGAACAAACAACACATACCATGAAAGTATGCATGTTAAAAAATGCTATGACTACATATGAAAAAAACCATGACCGCATTCTTTCTTTTCAAAAATAAACTATTCAAGAAGGAATCAAAAGAAAAAAAAACACAGAGGTGTTTTAAAATTGCTGACTATCACTTCACAGTATGATAACGACACATTAACACATCATTATACTGCCCACTCATATGGCCAAGCCCAAGCTACAACGCTCTCTTAGACTATCTCTCTACTCTAATTAGACCGTTCCCTGCTGAACACCAACTTTGTGTCAGACCTGAATGAAATAAGATGAAATTGTGACCTACTTTCATCCAAAGATCTCTTTCGGAACAGCAAAAAAAGAGAATCTGGCGTGAGGCAGCTCTTTTGCTACTGCTACGGTGCCCTAGAGTGCCTCACTATGCCAAGAGCACCTGCAGTCGCAAGATGTGTGCGGTTACTGCTGGCTTTGGGGGCGGAGGAGTTTAATTAAGCATGAGCTGTGGCTGAGAGGGTAGACACGCTGCCACATCTGCTGCACAGAGCACTGTTAAACACAAACAGTATGTTACAGCACCATCTTGCCAGTCTGCTAGGAGTCTCTGTGGGGTGCAAAGACTTCCAGGCATTTGTCTAGCTGAAGTATATCCATTTTATAATATACAAATACTATATATATATATATATATATATATATGTTGATACTGTAAAAACTCAAGCCCTATGTATGTCATCGTTCAAACAGTAAGTAGTTAAGCTCAGTAGTAACAGCAGTATGTTAAATCACATCCCTAAAACACAATAATAAAATCGCTGAAATGAACCGGCCAATCTGGCCACTTCTTATATACCAACTGAACACAATAAATGAATGTAAGCGCTAACATGATTGGTCAACATTATTGTCATTTTCTATCCACAGTACAAAACACTGGCTTCTGTTATATTTGAAAACTATTTCCTTTAAAAATTGAATATTCCAGTAGCACAAATGGTTACAATCTCAGTCCCCAGTGAACACTTACCCTGGGCTCAGCACAGGCTCATTATGAGAGGAACAGTAGAAAAGGCTGCTGCAGTTTGGCAGCTCCATTGCTGAGCCTGAGGGACAGATGTTAACATCTGCTGCATAATGAGCTCATTGCCCACAAGGCTGCTGCCCGTATGGGCTACTGGCGATGTCAAATCACATCAGTCCACACATTCTGTGCCCTAGGACTGTGTTGAAGGGCCTTCACTCGGCCTCTGCAGCCTCAAACCGTTATTTGCTAAAGGGTTGCGATTCCAGGTCACCTTCACCCTAATGATTCCAATCAGGAACAAAGACAAAAGCCTTTGCAGGAGGTCTTAAATAAAACATATTTAAACATGCAAACCCCACTATTATTTAACGAGTGTTTAATATTTAAGGCCTATAGAATAATCAAGATATGGAAAGCATTTGTTCATGAAAGATTTAGCCTGCCTAGCGATAGCATGTTATATAGCCCCTGTCATGAAGACGTCCTGAAATGGTGACTTACAAGCAGAAAAATAATGCTCTTCAAGGCCCCATATTCTACATTTTTCCATCCATTTTATTTCCACTTGTGACACAGATTTGGGCTTATGTACCAAAACCACTCTCACTTTCAGCTCATTTGTCTTCTAAACCGCTTTCTCTCTGGGGTGGGCTTTCTTGCAGGAAGGAGGCTGGAGCCTATCCCAGCATGCAATGGGTGAAAGGCACAAAACACCCCGGACAAGCTGCCAATCCATTAAAGGGCAGACACACAGACATACACACCTCACACCTAGGGCAATTTAGCATCTCCAGTTCACCTGACTGCATATCTTTGGACCCAGAGGAAACTCCACACAGAAAGGGCTCCGGGCTCCCCGGCCGGGAATTGTACCCAGGCCCTTCTTGCTGTAAGGTGACAGCGCTACCACTGCGCCACCATGCCACCCTGTACCAAAAACAGTCATAATTCATTTTACATACGTAACTTTGCTGTGAATGGCTGGTGCCGAGCTGCTGCAGGCTGAACAGGTACATGTAAGTCAATGAGGTTGTGACATCACAAAAAACAATAATTTAGAACAGTTTATGCATATTATTACTGATTTAAATATGCAGGCTGTATGGACTGCTGAGTGAATGCAAGACCACTCCTTTGGACCACGTATCATAAAAACATTGACACAATATAAAGGACATCTGGCTTTTTCCAATAGTGCAAAGCTTAAATTAAATACAAAAATCCTGTTACGAGTTAAAAGCTTTCCACATGACCGTGAGCACACATGCTTTTGTATGGCCATTACATGTTCAATTTCAGATTAAAGGTTTCAACATAAAGCCTAACGCTAGTGGCGAGTAGCTAATAATAGTGGCTGTTCGGCTTCATGGTCACAGGGGATTACAGCATATGAGTAAGCAAGCGTACTGAAGTCACCCTGAAGCCAACAAACACATGAGGCAGGCTTTAGCTGAAATTTAGTTCTCTGCTCACTGATGCAACGTGGCATATCAGATACTACATGTAAATATCTCCGCAAGAACTTACATAGAGGCTTTTGTCCACCATAGAGAACAATGAAACTACAGACACTCTGAACAGTGTTGAATCAAACAGCTTGAATTCAAATGCTTGAGTAGAAAACATTCAAGGCCACGGTCCAGTCCAGAGAAGGTCAGTGGCCTCCAAGAATAGCCACGCCTCTCTGTGTGGAGGAAGTAAAGGCTATATTTGGAGTCTAAGGTCAGGGCCTTCACAGCATTAGAGCTTCATCCCTAGAGAAGGTTGTGCTGTGGTGCATGATGGAGCCTCTGGGCCCAGGAGAGTTATGTAAGTTCTGCCTGTGAAACATTGTCCATTACCAATACCAATCAATTGTAATTCCAACAGCACAGCTCCGCATGGCCACCAAAGGGGCGTCTTAAAGCGATAGTTCAGTCAAAGGTCTATACAACAAATGTAGTTAATCAGTCAGAAGATGTGCACGGCTAACGGATCTGTGTGTGGAGGCACCGTGGTGAGCGCCAAGATGAACGGTTTGTTTTGGATGCTGCTACACAGATCAACAGCAATGGAATTTAATATGCTAATCACCAGCAAAACCAGTATATGTTGGATTATGATGCTGGTTAACAAGCACAACCAAGCTACACCAGCACCCAACAAACACAAGATCAGCTTGAATCAGCATCGTCTGGCTTAAACCAGCATGGAATGCAAGCTGGTCTGTGGTGTGTTTTTCAGTGGGATGACCACCCACCAGTTTGCTATGGCTTTTTTTTGTTTAATAACAATTTGAATAATAGTTTTAACCTCCAGTGCTATCTTTTCAAAGGTGAACCTTTGAGGTATCTTTAGACTCTATGTTTGGGCAACCATCAGGATCTGTTTTAGTCATTTAGGCCCAGTTTCTGAGGTGTGAGATATTTTAAAGTGCCGTTCAAGATATCCACACAGGAAGCCAATGGAGACTGAGCGGAGGCAAAACTGGGGCGGCCTCAGGGCAGGGAGATGGTCATGGCTATATCTAAACTCGGTAGCCTAGGACAAACATGGAAACTCCCAACAAGCACAGGACAAACAGCATAAATAGCACAGATACAGAGTCGGCCAACGGGTCGTATGACTTCTCAAAGCATCCTAGATCAGCATTCCTGCTCTGTGAAGCTTGATACATCAGCCGCTCTGGAAAGAACGGATGGCCACTTTTAGCACAAACAAGTCATCCATCACACTTTTCCCACTTTTTTTTATTTATCACTCTTTCCACCACACTGGATGATATTTACTCCATCCTGGGGTGGCATGATTCCAGCAAGACACTATCATTGTGATTATATGCCTTGCAATATACATTCATCATCAAAACTATAGTTGGAGGTAGGAAGTGTTGGACTGAAATGCTATTGGGAAGGAAGATAAAGGTTACCAGGGACAATAAATGATGATAACTATAGACTAATATGGACAATATGTATTGAGATACACATACAGAAGTAGTGTCCCTCAGTGTGGCAACATGCCGGACGTCTTGGCTTGGTGTTGCAGAGGTTCCTAATGGTGTCCTGTGATAATCCATCCCATGCAGCTTGAATATTCTCACACAGTTCTTGCAGATTTTGTGGTGGGGTGGAGGTGGAGTGACAGCAGGCCTTCTGGACGTGTGACAACAAAATGTCCATCTTTGCACTGACCATGGTGCCTATGGATTCGTTGGTCATCTCCACCAAGACAAAAGCGGGACTCATCACTGGAGATGGCCCACTGCCATTCTGAGTCACTTCATGACAATCTGGCACCATTGCAGTCTTTGGCGACACTGGTTAAGGCCAGTTTTTGTTATGGTCTGTGTGCATGTAGTCCTGTGTCGTGTAGCCTTCTGCCAATGGTGCTAGTACTAAGAGGATGACTCATGGAGGACATCACTGCTTACTTAATGTCAGCAATCACGACTGTTGCATCAGTCAGGTACAGCAATAAGACCCGTCCTTGCTTATGTCACATGCCAGGCTGAGCGTGAAACTTGAACCATTTGTATGTCTCACAATGTCAAACCTACCCATCAACTTTCATTCCTGTCGGTTGATTTCTTCTGGCTGGTATTCTTTTAACGATGAGTGTATTAAATATGCATAGCTCCTTCAATGATGTGATGTGTTTAAAGAGTGGCCTGTTACTTTTGTCACATTACATGAACAACTCGATTCATCAAAAGCACTCACAGGAACTCAACTGGAACTGTGATTGGTCAGGATGCTCGCTGCAGTAAAAGCCAGGGTGACTGGTTAGAGGCCTTATTCTCATATGGCCACCTTTTCCACAATATCAAAGGCCAAAACTGCAATAACAATTATCCTAACAACATACTGTGTAGCCCTGCTCCCTGTAGACCCTTTCATTGGTGACATCAGCCAGTTCAAGGCTTATGCCAAGCACTCATTCATGGTTAATATTTGAAAAAGTGTGCAGTGACCTGAAGAGAATCCCTGAAAGCAGGGAGATGTAGAAGTGGGACACAGAGGGTGTGCACACATTTCACTTCCTCAGGATTTGTTGTGTCCCTCAACAAAAATGGAAGTAATAAAAAGCCCACCATGTAACACGCCACAAGGGAACAGCATTTCAGATAGCTCAGTGAGGCCTACATGGAGTCAAGATTTAATTCCCAAATATATGAATTAACCCTTCTATGTTTACTTGGGGTATATATACCCACGGAATGCCATTTCAGCTCTTTCCAATGATGTTAAAAGTGAAGATTGGAAAAGTTCAGTAGCACTAGTGTTTCCTAACAGAAGACGATACATTCTTATTAGACTTTTCAGTTCTTGAGATCAAAACTAAAGTCTAAACCCGAATTCTAAATATCTGAACAAAATAGACAAAAAATGAACAATAAAAATAGAAACAGAAGACATGTACCATGGCTAAATTAAATAAAAATGTCTTCCACTGTTCTTTGCAAATCAGTAATAGTAGTGTAGTAAAGAATATTATGTGTAGATGAAAATGTACACCACGTAATAACTATATTATTAATTACATATAATTACATATATATAATACACACACACACACACACATATATATATATATATATATATATTTCACCTTACACACACACACAATTTGTTACATGAATATTTATGTGTAATTAATAACATAGTTATTACATTACGCTAATTACATAGTGTAAATTTTTATCTACATACAATATATATTCAGTACATATATACAGAGATATGTTTACTTATATAGGTCAAAGCAATTAGATAATTTTTTATATTGTTACTGTGATTCGTCTTCCAATATTAATGAAAGAGGTGAATCAATAATGTGACATAGTTAAAGATGGACCTGAACTATTTTGACCTCATCTAAACAGGCACTATATACGTTAAAATCACAAAAAATGATTAAGAAATGAAAGACATCTGTAATAGAAACTAACAGACATATAAAGGAAGCTAAGGAAAGTGGGAAAAACGCTTAATGGGGAAAGCAGAAGGAAGTCTCTACAGTGCACAGATAAAGGATAAGAGAGAGCAGAAGCCTCAACACTGATTCCACATACTGATACACAGTGTCAGCGCAGAAAAGCCCTTATCCCCATCAACTCAAGCCAGTCTCACATGGACGAGGCTGCAGATTTGAGATGGCAACACCAAGGCAAGGACAAGCAACACGCAGCGTCCAATCAAGCACAGGTCACGTGGATTAGGTAATGCCACAGGCTTACAATGTAGGACTCCACAGAACACGATGACATAACAGGATTGACATCATGTCCCAGGAATTATTCTGCTGCCCGGCATAACAGCATGTCTGGAACAATGCAAACATGTAAAATATCACAACACATGACATCACATCGGAGGACACCCGGCATGCACAGACTAGATCGGTCCAGGTAGATCTTGCATTGGAATGTTGACCTAAAAAAGATCTCTAGGTACTGATTTGAAGATTTAGACCCCTAAAAGTAAAGGGAACGAGAGCATTCATGATTAGAGCATCATGATTAGAAATTATAGATCATAGATTCGATAATAAACGTGTGCATTCTCAGGAATATATTGCTTGAATGGAGGTAATGATGCAGATAATATCTAAGCTTGGAGAAAGCAGCCTAATATCACTTTCTCTTCCAGGTTTGAGAGCTCGCCAGAAAAGCCAGACATCTCACGAGATCCACTACGATGGAAACACCCACAGGTTTCCTGTTACTCACATACACTAAACAGGCTTTCCTGTATTCAGTGTTGCAACCTCATTTCAGGGGACCATGGTCTTTTACAGTTACTGGTAACATTTTAAATTCAACACATCTACAAAAACAGAGAGAGAGGGAGAGAGAGAGAGAGAACTGTAGCAGCACTATGAGAAGCAATAAAGTGTTTATAGTGCTATGAAATACCTCTATAGTACAAAATACTATACATATTTTGCCTCCTTCCATAACCAACGCAGCTTGGTCATAAGCCTTCGTAAATGTTTATGCAGGTTTATGTCAGTTGTCATAAAAGGTATATGTGGGCATCATGCAGCTCCAAATCCTGCCCATTATTTCAGTGCCCTGTAATAAACTATAGTAATGGTCTGAATAAGGGGTGGGCCATTGGGTGGGGCATTTGGAACAACACTTTCCATGATATGCAATACAACTGCCATAAAAACAACTACCATCAAAACTCACATGTCACATACAGTGTGGCACTAAATCAAAAGGAAAGTGACTATTTCTGCTGTTTTTGCAAAGTAACAAGCACCTGGTCAGTGCTCTTTAGGTACACTGATGATGATATTCACAATCTACTTCAAAAAGCATTTTCTCATGTTAACAAAATATATCACAACAATGATGAAACATTGCTATATTCCCCACTTCTAGCCTGAATTTTCTGGGAATTCTGTAGAATGTTCTGTAGTATTATTAGTAGATTATTTTAAGGCCAAAGGACATTTGATTCTACAACACATTTGACTGTAAACATCTTGGTTTAGCAAACAAGCTACTAAAGACAGACTTGAACAGACTTGCAGGTTATCAATTACGGTTGCACGATAAAGATCAAATTTTGTACTGCATAATTGATATACACTCATCATCAAAAGAATAGCTGCACCCAGGAGGAAGTGTCATATTGCAATGCTATAGGGAAGGAAGGTAAAGGTTACCAGGAACGATAAATTATCATAAATGTAGACTGATATGGGCGATATTTACTGAGCTATACATACAGAAGTAGTGTCCTGCTGCCAATCTGAGTCAGCCCATGACAGTCTGGCACGACACCATTGCAGTCTTTGGCGATGTTGACGTGGTGTTAAGGGCAGTTGTCGTAATGGTCTGTGTATATAGTCCTGTGTCGTGCAGCTGTCTTGCCAATGGTACTGGCACTAACAAGATGCTCACTGAATGTCCTGGCTGTCATGGCTGTTGGGTCACTCCGCACATGTTGGACAATTGGTCGGTTCACTCTCTTCATGGTTTCTGTAGGTCTCTCAGATCCTTCATGTCGCTGGTGCGTGCCTTCTTCTATCCACTGCTGCCAACAGTATGCTATGGTAATATCTGCACGACCTGTACGGTGCAAAATACATCGATAGGACCATCCCGGCTCCCCAAGCCCTGTGATGCGACCCTCTCAGACTATTCCAACTGCTCCAATAGCTTTCAAACTCTTCTCCAAGGTATACTTCACTTGCAAAAGATGCTAACAACACAACAGCACAAGAACTGAATGGAAAGCATGCGCAACAGAACGACCTTATATAGTCAGTCAGGTACAGTCAGGTAAATCTACCCACCAAGTATCAGTCCTGTCAGTTGATTCCTTCTAGGTGCAACTTTCTTTTTGATGATGAGTGTATTTTGGTAAAATGTGCCTAGCATGAAAACAAACAACTTTGGAATAGACGCCATTCTGATACGGGCAACTGAAACAGTCCCAAAAAAGAACCTCCTCCCAAAACATCCCAGTGTTTTCTGCGGTGCAGCAACAATTACTTGCTGCGACTTTCATCTGAGTGTTTGCCTTTGCTCTGAGGAAATCGCTGTGTTCCGCAGAGGCCAGATAACAATCAAGGAAACTCAAAGAAAGGCCATTCTGGATTCGAGAGCCGCTGCAGTCTTGAAGCCCTATGACTTCTGAGCCGAGATCTTTTCATAAACCTTTAAAAACTGTCGGGGGAATTATCAGAATTGAAGGCAGAACTGTTGTGCATGACTAAAGGGAGGTTATCCTTTACAAACGCTCCATTATTCCAAACTACTGAATCACTTTCAGAGCTGCTGGTGACACGTCACACCTCACATAGAGAATAAACTATATTGTTTCACAAATCGTAAGCTTTTGGCATGTATACGACATGGCAGTATTACAGCTTGTTTTTAAGACACAATGTCTGGTCCTGTTACAGGTCTCTGCATGTTCTCTGGCACACCTTGAATCGCTGAAACTGAGAGAAAGTGATCACGCCCAAGGGAAACATCTGAAAACCCCTGTAACCTTAGATTTATTTCCTTAAACTCTGAACACTCTCAGGCGACTGATTTACATGTGAAACCACACAAGGCAGCCCCTCATACTCACCTCCCGAATGCTGAGTAACACTGTTTAGTCAGTGATTACTTAACCAGCTCTGCCTTGACTTAATTGCCAGTCACCTGTGAGTCCCCGTCTCAATCAGTCTAATCTCGTCCAATCCACTAACCAGATTAGCAGAGGGAACAGCTCTATAGGAGAAATTAGACTGTCCCCGAGCACAGACAGAGAAAGTGCTTCGAAGCTCTTTAAATGCCACAGTACAACTGTTAGGAACACATTCAGCTCTAATCCTCGCAACCCAAAATACTTTCTATTGCTGTTGCTGAGGACATTTAAAGAACAATCCCTTATCTGGACATTCTACATAAATATGGTTGACAAAAAGAAACATACGCTCATCATCAAAAGAATAGTTGCACAAGCAGTTGCACCCAGAAGGAATCAACCGGCAGGAACGAAACTTGGTGGGTAGGTTTGACATTGTGAGACATGCGAATGATTCAAGTTTCAAGCTCAACCGTGCACGTGGCACAAGCAAGGATGGGGCTTATCGCTGTACCTTACTGGCCCAACAGCCACGTGCAGTGTAGTGATGCCCTTCATTAGTCATCCTGTTAGTGCCAGCACCACTGGCAGACGGCTGTACGATGCAGGACTACATGTACACAGACCGTTATGAGGACTTCCCTTAACACCACATCAAAGTTGCCAAAGACTGCAAAGGTGTTGTGCCAGACTCTAAAAAAACTTTTACGTTATATTCAAGAATATTCAAGCTGCATGGGACAGATTATTGCAGAACACCACGATGAACCTCTACAACTCAATCCCGAGACGTCTGGCATGTTACGCTAGCAAATAGGGCGGCCCAACGCCATACTAAGAGACACTACTTCTGTATGTGTATCTGCATCATCATTTATTGTTGCTGGTAACCTTCATCTTCCTTCCAAATAGCATTGCAATTAGACACTTCCTTCTGGGAAGGTATGTTTTTGATGATGGGTGTATATTGTGCTTATGCCACACAAATAAAACTTTTATGGCTGCACAAAAAGGGCAATATATCACACAGACCTCTGCAGCCATCGCCCTTATCAGGAACTCCAGATCTTAGCAATGTGAAAAAATTAATGCTGTTGTATGAAAAGCGCTGGTCCAAACCTGACACGTCTTGTCCTGCAAGTTCTCCTCCTAAAAGTCACAGGACACCCTGAATTACAGGGTTACTTAGCAGTCAAAATACAAGTTATGCTGAAAACATATGAAAAGCATGTTAATAGTCCTTGATGTGGAAATGGTGTTGCATGAAAGCAAATCAAAAAGTCCACAACCACAATTTACACAGCTTGCTGGTTTGCGTGGGGTATTTGGAGAGGTTGCCAGTCTTCTGATGTTTATTCAGTGCACAACAGTATAAGCTTGCTTGAAGCAACAATCACATCTTAACAACCTCAGAATTCAGAGGATCCAGTGACGTTCAGAGGAAAAATGTATGTACAGCTAAACTTATAGACCATAGAGAAATTTGCTTAGAACTGCTGTACCTAATATGGCCATGACACACATCAGCATTCAGCATGTAGACACATACACTGATAAGGAACTTCTTATGACTGAAGTTCCTCCTAAAGCCTGAGTACACTGACAAATCAGTATGATGATCAGTTTATACCGTTGCTAAACGTATTTGAGGAATTACTGAACTGAACAACCTCTAGTTGTGAGGATGTTCATCTTAGCCGTGATATTGTACTGGACTCGTGCCCGTGTTCCATGGCAAGTTCCATACATGTCATTAACTGAAAATCACACAGTTACCCTCTTTTTAGTTCCATCCACAAAATTTTTATGGATATGGCATATGGTGGATTGTTTGCTTAGTTCATGAGGCGGCAGTGGGATTATGGGTTTAGCAGGTAATGACAGCCAAAATAATTCCTAACATTTTGCAATATCATTTAAAAAGGTTTGTTTTTGTTTTTTGTTTTTTTTTGATCATGAAACACTAACTGAAAAATTAGAACAGCAGCCGAATGTTTGTCTATCATCCCTATCAATATGAACCCTAAATGTATTCTTAATGTGTTACTTTTTCATGTGCTGTAAGAGAATAAAAGCTTTAGCCCAAGTTCTGCCAGGAAGACTCTGCCAGGAAGACAATGCTATACCACTCATTCATTCAGTCCTCTGGCCAATCGCAGCTGCCACCAGGATTCAACTTATGTTCCTGTTCTGCTGCTTTCAGGTGCCCAATGTTTCTGTGTTCTCCTCCTTACTCCTTCCTCCCACCACTGTCCCCTGTTGTCCATATCCAGCAGCTTCTGCAACTGTCCGAACCTGGGCCCAGGACGGGGCCTACGGGAAAGACTCTTTATTCCTTCAGAATTATCATCCTTCAAACTGTACAATTTATTGAATATTCAAATTTTGTTTTTCCAACACTTTTGCCTTTTGAGTCTTTCTGGCAGAAACATAATACTGAAAATATTTAGTCCATTCTGTAACTAACCATCACTACTTTTTCAAAGAATTCTGAACTCCGGCCATATAAACAGAAATAACCACAATAACCAACAATATCCCCCTGCTTGGATAGTTGATACTTTCTTTTAGCATTCTAAATGATTCTTGTAGTCAAACAGACACAGTATTATTTACCATATTTAAGTTAGCACATCACTAAAATCAAAATGCATAGTAATAAATTAAGGCATAAAATGCAGTAATAGCATTTATCAACATGTCATGTGTTTAATATATGACCATTTACTGTGGCAGGTCTAGATCTGCCTTAAAACTTACATTATGACATTTAAAGACGTTCCATTTCATATCTGTGTTCTAGAGGAAAGCCATCATTAGTTAGTGAGAGGTTCTTAAAATGGCAGCAACTTTTTCCAGTCAAACTAAAAAAAAAAGAAATGGGCGTAGGTCAGGGGCAGTGCCGGCTAAGGAAAGCAGCTAAAATAAATGACCTATGCCCTGTGGACTGCCAAATTATGGCAAACTACTATCTTTCCTGACGTTCTGTCTTCTAAACAACATTATGTCTAGGCTCCTGCTCCTCAGTGAGGGTAAAACAATAATGGGGATTACAACAGGGAACGAAACTCATCTAGCCAAGCTCAGTGTTTGACCACATGCTGAATGTTGGTCACCATATAGTGTAACACACAGCACTGACCTGTCCACCAAATTCAAACTTTCAACACATTTTCCACATGAACTTGTAGAAATAAAGGTATACATGAGTTCTTTCTGAACATTTGGAGCCATTTTAAGTTGTGTAATTAACCCAATGGATGAGATCTGCAAGAACAATAACTCCTACACTTTACAGAACCTCCAGAGAATGTGAAAGGTTCTAACAGAGGTCTTCCAATCCAGGCTCTGAATGCAGCTTCTGCTACTGGATCTTCGAATTACTGGACAGTAACTGAACTGGCCATGTAGCTGATAGAAAACTGACTGAAATGTTATGTGCGGGACCTACATGGTTTTTCTATGGTATCTTCTCCAAAGAACCTTTTCAAGAGTGGGATTTGCTTATATGGTGTGCTGAAGCAGTTGGTGGGCTCAAGTTTGCTTAGAGGTTCAGTGACAGAGTACAGTAACGGAGCGTTTCAGAAGGATCAGGGGACAGCGACCTGTCTCTTATTTCTCACACATCTCTTGCCAAGGACTAGGAGGCAACAGCTCAGCATCCATGTTGACAACCTGGCACTCTCTCTAAGTAGGTCAAAAAAGCATTTTCTCTATCCGAGCCTGGCGAACCCCACCAAAGAAACACTTTAGGTCAGAATTCTGTGCATTGTTAACATACAACGATACAGTGACCAACATGCAATTTCGAACAGTGAAATCAGTCATTCTGATTCAAAGCACAGGGGCTAAACTTGAAGAATGTAAAAGGACAAAAATATCCCGCTCCAATAACCTGCTTATATTAATAGAGACCCAGTGACTGGTTATACTTTCAAAATAGGTTACGTTGATACTTGCCAATGAGTATGTGTAGAGAACCCAGTGACCTCAACCACTGCTAAACATGATGGCATGAGTGGTAAGAGAACAGGTCCGTAAACTGGTACAAACAAACTGATATCACCAAGTCTGGAGGCTGCACAGCTCTGAATGTTCCTGTCTCCACTTCAAACGATTTGATTGGCCTGTAAATCCACATTCAAAGTGTGGAAGACAAAAGTAGCCAAAAATACATTCACTGTGGCAATAAACAAAACTTTCATAACGGAAAAAAGAGCCGCTTTGACCAAGCTAGAAGCTGTTATTTAACCAGATACACAGTGCCGAAGCTTCTGGATAATGAGCATGAGAAAGACGACACTCTGTGGTCATTACTTCCACCATGTTTAGTCTGCCAGAGAGAGGAGCCCCAAGACTGAATCAACATGCGAGTGGGCCAAAAATATCATACCCAAATAAGGCGTGATGAAAAACGGTGCTGCTAAACTTGTTGTTCTGTCTTGTCCGAAACGTAAGAAGGCCTGCAGAGCTAGAGCCCCTGTTTGACCATGTGTATGCAGAGGCCTGGCCGACGAGCAATGTCCAACTGTTATAACAGATAGGTTCAATCAGCATACCAGCTTGAACTCATGCACAGACGTTTGGTGAGGAGTTTACTTAATGTCATTTACAGCATATTGCAACCACTCAAATCAAAACAGACCACTATGCTCTAAAGCTTGGAGCTGCTCCTCTACTGAAGAGCTCTGCGGAGCACTTTAACTTGGATCACAATAACAAAAACTCGGTTTAGCACATTATTACTGCCCATTGCTGTCGTTCGTTTGGTTGGGTTTGGCTGTTGTTCAGAATAGCCGTGCCGTGCAACGTGACTCTTTCTTAAAGCGATTATCAGTCCATTAAGTGATGAGGTTTCCAGCACCGTGATGATGCGTGCATCTCTGACAGGTCAGAGCTTCTGGGAGAATATCTCCATGAGCACCGGCGCTGCACCAGAAGCAACACCCAGGAGGGATGAAACTTGTGGAGCTCAGAGTACCAGAGAACACAGAGTAAAACGTTCTAAATGTTGAGACGCAAATATGATAAAAACACAGCTTAAAACCTGATGAGTTATCTGAGAACTGTGTGGGTGTGGCTATTGACCAGTTTGACTGACAGCACTCATTGGCTGCTCAGCCATTCATAAGGAACTAAAATCATTCACAAACAGATGTGCAGATGGACGAACAAACAAACAGACGGACGGATGGACGAGGCTATGTGCGAACGGATGAACGGACATACAGATGGATGAAACAACACATGAAGGAATAGACAAACAGACGTTTGGATGGACGGATGAACAAACACATGGACGGACAAAGGAACATGCAAAGGTATGGACAGATGGATGGATGAACAGGTGGACGGAGCAACGTGCAAAGGAATTGATGGACATATTTGCAAATGGACAGACAGCTAAAGCAACATGTAAGGGAATAGATGAACAGACGTACGAACTGATGAACGAACCAACGGATGGATGAAGGAAAGCATGAATGAATAACATTGGCGTACGGATAAAGGAATGAAGGGGCAAAAGGCAACTACAGAGAGGTGGTCTATGCTAGGTTAGCTTTAGCTTGCTAGCTTGCTTTAGTTCCTCTGGCTCTGAAACTGTTTTTGGGGGGGCAAGAGATGTCACCCTTGTGATTGGTCAGGAAATGCTTATGGAAGTGTTACCCAGGATTAGGACCACCCAGTTTACATGGAGAGGAGAAAAATATGGTGAAACACAGCAGACATTTATTAGACTTTGGGAGAATATTCATAAGACATACTTTGTATATTGCATGTCACATGTATATTGTGGCCCAGAGGAACAAGATGAACTTTTTTAGAAAGGAAACTCAGATTTAGGTTCCGTGGGGCTTAAGCTGATCGACTAGCTTTAATCACTGTGGTGAAGCTGAGTCTCACTGAAACACGGCCACACAAAAACAAAACCGAGGGGCCACTTATATTCCTAGGTACATAATTGAGTAAAACTTCCAATTATTATTTTTCAGTAAATCAATTCATCAGTTTTTAAAAAGAGGTCGACCAATAAGAAAATTGACATCACTGACACTAAACAATAACATACCATGTCCAGCCTTTAAACAGTGTTTCCAGAAAAAGATGAACTACGACGTCTTTAAAAGGGCTTAAGGCCTAATATGAATATAGGCATAGGCATTTCCACCACGCTCTGTTGCCCACAGTACTAGTGGGCAGTAAGGGATTATCATCATGCAAACTGCTGAATCATTGAGAAGGTACACGATAAGTGCAATCGATCGATCATGACAGCCCTAATACCAGTAATAAGTAGGAGAGATTACTGCATGCTCAGAATGGACATCTGCGCAATGCGTAGGCGTAAATACAGAGTTAAGATCTTTTCCGTGGAAAGGAGCAGCTGTGTCTTTAGTGCTTGCTGCGGAGTTACTGTGGCCAAGTCCCTGTCTTCGTATCAGACGCTGGAAAAAGAGCACGATGGGAGACGTTCGAGGGCTCCAGGAAGCAATAATCAAACAGACATAAAAACACATCCCGCCTGAATGACTCAACATTTGAGACCTGAATAAATCCCTCATTACAACACTGAGAAATGTTAACATCCACATGAACGACATCTGAACTGCACTAAAGGGCTTCCAGGTGAAACACCGTCACTGCGCACAAGCAAAACAGAATAACACCTCAGCCTTTACAAGAAAAGCAGACTTTCAACAAGAGGAACTCAAATCCGATACAGCAGTCGTAGAACAGAAGGACATAAACAGTTACAGCTTTCATAACCACACAGCAGTACATATGTACTTGAGGTGTCTATAAACTCAAAAATTAAGCATATTTTAATGTTATAGAAATGTACTTAAATAACAGCAAGAATATGTCAAACACATTATTGTTTTGTGTGCTAAATACAAGTGCTATATATATATATATATTACTAATATAATAATTACTAGTACATTTCACCTCAGCAGCACTTCAAATAGTTGCACCCAGGAGGGAATCAGCCTGCAGGAATGAAACGTGGTGGGTAGATTTGACATTGTGAGACATGCCAATGATTCAATTTTCACGCTCAACCGCGAATGTTGGGTTAGCAAGGATGGGCCTTATCGCTGTACCTGACTGACCCAACAGCTACGATCGCGGACATTCAGCAAGCAGTGATGCCCTCCATGAGTCATCCTGTTAGTGCCAGCACCGTTGGCGGACGGCTGCACAGCGCAGGACTACATGCATATAGACCGTTACAATGACTGCCCTTAACACCACTGCAATGGTGTTGTGCCAGACTGTCATGGAGTGGCTCAGAATGGCAGCGGGCCATCTTCAGTGATGAGTCCCGCTTTTGTCTTGGAGGAGACGACCAACGAATCCGTGTGCAGAGGTACCGTGGTCAGCACCAAGATGAACGGTTTGTTGTCCCTCCACCCCTACCGCGAAATCTACAGGAACTGTGTGAAAATATTCAAACTGCATGGGATGGATTATAACAGGACACCATTAGGAACCTCTACAACTCCATCCGGAGATGATGTCTGGCATGATGCGTTAGCAAACCCACACCTCCTTCTGGGTGCAACTATTCTTTTGATGATGAGTGTAAGTATATAAGTATACTAACTTACATATTTGAATGTACTTGAAATGTACTTTCATATGTACTTCAGTATATTTCTGTGAGTCTTAGTGGCGTCTCAAAATGCTACAGTTAAGTACAGTTAGCTCTATTTAGGTATATTTTAATAGCACTAATGATTATATTTAGCATACTAAGTATACAGTATATGGAAAAAGGCACACTTTCAGCACATTAATCATGAGTGAGGGGAAGCATACTAAGCATACTTAAATTAAGTGTACTTCAGTGTACTTTTTTATTGTGGGTAGGGACAGCCATGGTGCTGTTACATCAACTGCTGATTGGTCTTATAAAGAACGAAGAATGTCCACTGAGGGAGGAAACAAGTTTTCTTTTCAGAACATGCCAAGTTGTTCGTATATTACACCACATCCAGCTCTGCCTCATTACCCAAGCTGAAGTAAACACAGTTCTTTCTTTATGGCTGCTCTTTGGCAAATATGGGCAAGGTTTGTGCCATGCACCTCTTACATAAAACTCCTTCTTTTTATCTTACTAATAAGATTCTAAATGTGTTCTGCACTAATAAGGCCATAAAGAGTAAAAATGACTCAGTGCTCTGTTGCACTGCCCGCTCTTATCCCTCCCACCTAGAGGTCGAGTTTGGAATGCATGTACCGCATGTTGAAACAGTGTTAATCCTGAGATGCCGTTTTATCACCCTTTGTGTCATTATTGTTATTTTAATATATGCTACCAGTCAAACATTTGGATACACCCACCTAAATGGATATTTCTGGTTCCGACTGATGAGAGTCTGAAACAATACATATATCCTGATATACCACATATACTCTTGATGTATCACAGTGTTATATTTTTGCCATGTCACCACCTCTTTTATCTATAAAGCTTTTATCTCTAGTTCCCATTTCTGTTTAGGGAATATTCATGATCAACAGACCAATAGAATTGCTCCAAAATTGCTTACAAAAATATATTGTTACATCAGCCTCCACTACAGGTTCAGAAAGCTGTTTCATCCTCCTGTAAAGTTCCATTTTGGAGGTTGTTTAAGGTGGGCTGCATAATTCCATGAGTGCTATAAAGTTTGATGCCCTCACTTTTATTTTAAAGTAAAGCTAAGTTAAGCTAAAAATAAGTTAAAAATAAGGAAACCTTATATGAGGAGCTGGGTATAAACTGACTGGTACTGTACCCTCCTGTGCTATTTGAAGAACAGCCAGTGTTTTAGTTCCATCACTGTGCAATGTATTTTACTCTGTCATTTACTTCTCTGTGAGGAACTGGTCATTTTCTGGGTGCTGATGTTGCATGCTCATGAGCACTGCTCTCATTGCCTGTGTCCATCGAAGAGGGGAGTTCCATTTTCAACTTTTCTTAAGCCTATAAACAACAATGGATCCAGCACTTCAGAAATACGGCGCAGACTGGCATTCGGCAGACGGAGCTTGAAAAGATCTTCGAATGCAACAAAGTGTTTCTACAAACACGGATCAAAGTTATCCAGCCTATGGTTCTTCTCCGTGGTTCTTTATGGATGCTAAAAGCTAGACAATAAACAAGCGTGACAGGAAACATATGCCTTTGAACTCTGGTGTTGGTGTTGGTGAAGACTTCTGAGAGAACCTTGGACAGCAAAGCAAACAAACGGATGAATCCTGGACCACATCAAGTCTCATCTCTTACTCCAACCCAACTGAAGATCTTGCCATGGACATGCACTGAGAAGAACAGCTTCATTTATTTTATCCTTCAAATAATTGAAGGTAAAAAAGGAAGAGGGCGACCAGCTACAAGATGGATGAATACAATCCAAAGAATCATGAACTGGCCCTTCTGAAGCCTGAGGACCCTGAACAGGGGACAAGACATTCTGAGGGAGCACTATCCAGAGTCAGAAACGATTTGCCATTTAATAATGATAATAATGGTAATAAAGCTTGTTTGTACTGAGAATCAGAATCACAAAACCATGGGCATGTGCCAGCCACGCACGTCGTTACACAGCACTGTTTAATATAGAAACCTGAAGCCTGTCAGAACAGCTACACTCCCTGAACACTTTATTAAGTGGACCTACATTTTTTTTACACTCTGTGCTCTACTTACCACATAGAGTCCTACAACTGTAGACCATCTGATTCTCTGCATACTTTGTTTTCACCCTTTCACCCTGTTCTTCAATGACCAGAACCTTTGCATGACCACCACAGAGCAGGTATTACATGGGTGGTGGATCATTCTCAGCATTGCAGTGACACTGACGTGGTGGTGGTGTGTTAGTGTGTGTTGTGCTGGTGTGAGTGGATCAGACACAGCAGTGCTGCTGGAGTGTTTAAACACTGTGTCCACTCACTGTCCACTCTATTAGACACTCCTACCTTGCTGGTCCACCTTGTAGATGTACAGTCAGAGATGATAGCTCGTCTGCTGCTGCAGAGTTTGTGTTGGTCATCCTCTAGTGCTTCATCAGTGGTTACAGCACGTTGCCCACAGGATGCTGTAGGCTGGATAGTTTTGGTCGGGGGACTATACTAAGTCCAGCAGTGACAATGAGGTGTCCTGCTGTGCCTGATTCACACACACCACACAACACACACTAACACAGCACCACATCAGTGTTACTGCGGTGCTGAGAATGATCCACCACCCACATAACACCTGTGGTGGTTGTGTGGGCTCCTGATCACTGAAAAATGGGGGCTAACAAAGTATGCAAAGAAACAGATGGACTACAGTCTGTAACTGTAGAAACACTAACAATCCTACGTGGTAACAACAAATACTATTTTTTCAGATTGAATCACTTCTTTATTTACTGTAATCAGCATTGCATACAAAAACCCTGAAGACACGTGTCGGTTCACTGATGGTGTGGAAAGTAAATAAAATATTTGTGTTGTAGACACATGACTAAAAAATGGGTTTCTATCACCACTACCACTGTAAAGTAAGTCCAGTTGGTAGCTGGTAAGTTTCTCAACAATAAACTATCAAACCACTCCCACGTTATACCAGTCTGAACAGCTGGTTTTCATACTAGTGACAGAACTATAGTGCCATACATGTCAAACTGTTGAAAAATTGGTTGACCCTGGCAATACAAAAAAACCCCACAAAATACAAAAGACAAATTTGGCACATAATGGTAGAATTCATACATAATACAGAAATATTCACTTTAATACAACAGAGTGAAGTCTCAATTTGATATATAGCAAAATTTTCAATACATCAAAAAACAATGAAAGGAGTGACTAAAAACATCTTATATTAATTACACCCAGCCCTTCTTCCTCAAAATAGCACAGACGTTCCTATTAATACTTTGTTTACATCCTGGATTGATTACTGTAATGCTATCCTCAGCAGTGGAGCAACTCATGCTTGCTTGTACTGTCAGCTGCACTAAGTCCAGTGAACACATTACTCCAGTACTCGTTCAGTTCCACTGGCATCATGTACAAAATGGGATTCATTTTTGTTGCTTACATTTGAAGCTCTAAACAACCTGGCTCCTTTCTACCTCTCTGATCTCCTTCAGTGCTATAACCCTGCTGGCCCCATTACCATCATCTGCTGCTCACCTGCTGTTGGTTTCACCAATATCTTAGGACTATGGGTGCTGCCTCTGCCTCTATATATTTGTAAACTGGACTCTATTGTGCTTAAAGCGGTATACTCTGTTCGATACAGCTTATTGTTTTTAATAAAGAAAATAATAGTTATTTATTTGTAAGGTGACTGTAGGTTTCTTAAAAGGTACCCTCAAATTCAATGTATTATTATTATTATTAATATTATTATTATTATTATTATTATTACTATTAAGCTCACTGGACCAAAATGAGTCATACCTAATACCCACATGAGGACAAACAGCTGCAATCTGATAAGGCACGGGCTGGTCAAGTTTCTAGGTGTAGGCGACATCACTCTGCAGCCACTCTTGCATCAAAGAATTGTGCAGATTTGGTAGATGCCTTCCCTGGTACAATTCCGAGGAGAATTTCTTGTGGACTGGGATTTTTGCCACTGCTGGTAGAACCGTACCAGCAGATTCAGCCACTTTTTTCCCACTATGGCCTTCGGCACGCCCAAATGCGATCACTCCTTTTAGCCAATCATTAACATCTACTTTGGAGCCTTTTTCCTCACATGGAACGAGACATTCTCTGCTCTGTACCACCTCTTCTCAACCTATAAATCCTGTTGCACACCCTGCAGATATTTATAGCCCCAATATCCTTGTGCAACAATGTCTGCAGGAGCCTGAATTTACTACCACCATAAATGTGCAAGGTGACTAATAATTTGTTTGGAGAGCTTATTAATACATCAGCGTTTTCTTTTTCAGTGTATGAGATCATTCAGCCTAAGAGTGTGCTTCGTGCTGCTACCTCACCTAAAAGTATGACTACAGGCCCTGTGCTAATGCTTTCCTCTGGAGATTTTGGTCATCTAAGCTAATCCAATGTACACAGTCAAGTCACATTACAATGACCACCAGCTAACATCAGCTTAAACAGCGTGTGCAGCACAGACAGCAGCTAGATGGGTTGGGAGCCAGGGAAGACAATCAGCATGTATGGGTGCACATGATCTACAAGGATGGATTCTTACCCAAATTGATTGAGAGGGTCTTCCACATGAATGAGTGGGCCTAGACAATGCCACAGAAACGTGACTTCCTTTATTAGCTATGTACTGCTGCCGTCAAAAGTAGGAAGTCTAGTAGGTCATAATAATGTGACTTCACTGCGTATATGACTGTGCAGCCTTAGTCACTAACCAGATTACTTGGTGCATTTTTCCTTGCTGGTGATGGTACTGAAAGGACCTGTGACAACTTGCAGAGCACTATTGTGCCATATGTAGATGTCACCTCACCTCATTACTGTCACATAAAGGAGCCTTGTCAGTTCAAGACCGAAACACAAAAATAGAGTACTGTCAACACAACCCGTGGCTTATAGCCCTTTTTTGAGACAAGATAGGTTTGTTGAGCAAGTACTGCAGAGCTGCAGTGGATCAAGTTAAATCGTCCGAACAGCCACGACCACAGACATGAACTAATCCACTGCAGCAGCCTGAGAGAGCTCCATGAAGATACACAGGAAGAATAGAAAGGATATGGCCAATTATGAGTGAAAGGGAAGTGTAAGGCTTAAAGGCTAAACAGCAATTAGGCAGAAATGCTGAGAAAGGGGCAAGTCATGCTAAACAGATACTGGCATAACATGAGCACCTTGCATGAAATCAGATGACTGACCTCCATATAAACAAACATATGAGTACAGGGAAGAGCAAAGGGTCACACATGACATATGCAAGCACCTTTCATGCAGAGGTCCTAGCATTCTTTGTTGATGTCTTTGCATGGTGGTTCTAACTATTCTTTGGGAAGCAAAGGCTGCATCCCTGCATCCCATGAACTGGCATATTTTGTTGCCATAGCAATCCCCTACTCCACTACTGTGTGTGTGTGCGTGTGTGGTTGCACTCTCAGCAGGCGAGACAGACTGGCTCTGGCTAATTTGTGTTTCTAGGTGGGGCTGCGTGCCCACTGAGACACCCCCTCCTGTCACTCCCAGCCCCTCACGCTCTTTTGTTTAGCCTCCATCCTCCCTCAGTGCTCTTCACTCAGACTCAACCTCAAACGTGTCACATGTTTACCAAGCCATATATCCCTTCATTAAACGACTGCAAATTCTGCCTGCAATGAATCATTTTTACCTCAACATTACTCCTACCAATAAGTCTGTGCTTATAGTAATAATACAGTTATAACATTATAATAATCGACATTTATGTACTAACGGGGTTCATACCTCAAACACTACGTGTAGATTCTTCTGACAATAATGGAAGCCAGAAGTAAATGATCGACACAAGGATATAAACAGTGGCCGCTGTGAGGAGTAGAGCTTTGCCTTGTAGCAATAAACAGCCATAACGAACGAAGGACAACAGAAAACGAAAGAAATACAGAAAACCTTAAGCAAGCTCACTCACCTGGGAAGGAATGTGGCTTGGGTGACCCTCTCTTCAGGCACTTGGAACACAGGATGTGTACAGAATAATGCAGACCAGGCCATTCCTGCAGAAGGACATTCAGCTCCTCCACCAGGGGGGTAATGGCTTGCCAAGCTGTCCAGATATTTGGCAAAGACGCATGGCTAGAAATGGCAAGCGTCTCCGGCTGCAGTCTGTTTCGAGAGGGCCGGTAACTCACCATCACAGGCACTTTACCTCGGTAGGCAAAGATGTAATGCCTTCCATCAGAGCGCTGCACCACGTGGTTGTTGATTTGCACGCTGTAGCGTGCAAAGAGTCCAGGTGGGATGAGAAAAGGGAAGCTGTACTCGATCTGTAACTGTTCAACAGAGAAGAACTGACCAGGGATCAAGGAGCCACAGTTCATCCAGGGTTCAGCAGGGGCCTCCTCGTTGCTGACCAGGCTGGGGAACTTGTACAAGACAGTGGCTCCGTTTAGGGGTTTGCTGCGGGGTTTGTTGACGCAGTAGCAAACCCCCATCTTTTCCAGCAGCTCCATGATCAGGTGCAAGTCCTGCTGTGTCTGCACAAGAGGCTTAAGGAGTAGGCGGATGATGTTGGACGGCAGGAGGCCATGCAGCAGAAAGCCTTCCACAAGGGGCTGCATTTGGGAGGCAGTGGCATTATCTCCACCCTCCACTTCGGAATGCAGCTTCTCCAGCATCGTGGCTAGGTCCTTCTGAAAGAAAACATTCAGGATAGCGATGAAGCGTGGAAGATTATGGAAGACATATTCTTTCAGTGTGATGCTGTCCTCAAAGTACAGCAGTTTGCCACTTTCATGAAGGTACGAGAGGGCGCTCTGCAGGCGGTCCTCTGTCAGTCCTGCTTGAAGGCCCAGCCGGGCTGAGTCCCACCACGAGAGCCACAGGTCCTGCGGCTTAAAGTGGAGCTCCTCCAGCATCTGCCATGACTTGGGCAGCACCTGGTGAAGGTTAGGAAAGATCTCACGATGATCAGCAACCGACATGAGCTTTTCCTTCAAGCGCTGAATATTTTTCTGCGCCTCCACGCAGCTGACGCAAAGCACCGGAGACAAAATCTGCAGTCGATTGTTCAGCATGTACTGCAGCTGGGATTTCTTGCGTCTCAGGTTCTTGTCCGAGACTCCATAAAAGAGTACATGAGGGCTAGACGCCCTGACATCATAGCCCTGCTCTAGGGCCTGGTCCACCTGTATAGCAAGCATCTGTAGACAGTCAGTGTCACTCTTCTCCTGCAGGGAGATTTGCCTGTGGATGTCCAAACACTTCTCCTCCAGCTCGTTATCATCACAAAGATCAGCGTGGGTGCCCACAATGCACACCACTGCGTGCGGCACCTTTGCATTGAGCAGGTGGAGGAAATATCCCACGCTGGAGTAGAAGGTCTTACATGTGTACGACCTTAAATTCACCACCAGGATGTACAGAGCTCCAGGTGAGAGGAAGAAAGGTTTGATGAGATCGTAATTTTGCTTCCCTGATAAATCATATACTATGAAAGTAAGACTGCGGTGAGCATCTGCTACCCAGTTCGTCACATCTATCCCCCTGCCTCCAGGTGTCGTCTTAGCATCTAGTGGCTTGCTCACAATGCATTGCCTGAGCCTAGTTTTCCCGGCGTTTCTCTGTCCCATCAAAACAAGCTTGAGTCTTGGTTTCACAGCAGGCTGGGAGTGTGCGAGCTCCTTTTGATAGGCAGCTATATAAGGGATCCCCTTCATGCACACCTCATACGGAGGCTGTATAAGAGGATTGTCCTTGACTTTCCAAATGTTGACTTTGGCAAGCTTTCCGAAATTGTCTGGGAGTATGGCGATTTGGTTACCCTGTAAAACCAGCTCCTCCAGTTTCTCCAGCTCCACAATGGAGTCCGGGAGAAAGGTTATTCTGTTATTGTCCAGCCATAAATTGGCAAGGTTAGACAGCTGGCCTACTTCCTCTGGAAGAAAAGACAGCCCGTTTCTGCTCAAGTACAACTCCTCCAGACTAGTGATCTTGAGGACAACCTGAGGAAAGTCTTCGAAGGAGTTGGACGAGAGATTCAGCATCTTCAGCTTTTGCATTTTGCCAAAGGACCGCGGCAGTGCTGCGAGGAGGTTGTTGTCCAGCATCAAGCTCTCCAGGTTCTGCAGATCGCAGAAAGTCTCAGGCAGCGAAGAGATGTGGGTGCTGCTCAGCCACAAGATCTTGATGGACTGCAGCATCATTATATTACCTGGGAGGCCCTCTAGTTTATTCCCGGAGCAGTCCAGCTCCTCTAAGTCACTGAGGGCAAGGATCTCCGGTGGGAAACGCTGCAGCTTGTTGTGATCCACATCAAGCGTCCGGAGCCTCCTGAGCTGTGCGAAGGACCTGGGGAAATCATGGAGCTCGTTGAAGCTGATGTCAAGCTCCTCCAAGCACTGCAAGGTCCCAATCTGAGAGGGAAGGTACTGGATCTTGTTGTGGCTGATGCAGAGCTTTTTGAGCCCCTTCAGAAGATCTATATCCTCAGAGAAATGGCCCAGGCAGTTGTGACTGATATCCAGCTCGATCAGCTGACTGAGCTGGAACACGGCAGAAGGCACAGCTGCAAACTTATTCCTGCGCAGGATCAGGGTGCGAAGCCTCGTCAGGGTAGAACCCAGCACTTCTGGAAGCTCCTGCAGGGAGTTATTCCCCAGATTCAGGACGTCGATCTCCTTGATGTCCTCGGGCAGAGTAATGGTCTGGCTGTTTTTGGTGCTGAGGGTCAGCTGGCGCAAACTGCTCCTCAGCTTCCTGGAGCGCAAAGCAGCGTCCCTCCATAACCTGGCTGTCTTTAGATTCGTCTCATTCTCAGCCATCGTGCTGCAGCTGAGCCACGTCCCACCTCCTTTCTCCCTGGCGTCGTTCACATCGAACGCAAGCGCAAGAGCGATTAGCCAGGCAGCATGTCAGTGGCCCTTCTGCTTCCTTCGCGGACAGCCGAGCTCGCTCCTGAGGTCCGTGTGAGGTCAGCGTTCAGCAGCATAGCAGGAAGGTAGACTCCACCTTGAGACAACAACGAGCCGAGCGCATCCGAGCAGCTGTGTTCGGGCAGCCGCGCTTCACGCATCCTCCGTCCCCGCGCCATGGAGCGCAGCCGGGGCTCATCACGGGTGTGGCGGAGGCTGAGCGCGATGCGGACGCCGCTTTTTCTGCCTCGTTCTGTCTGCCAGCAGCCACTGGAGCTGCCTAATGGAGTAAAACAAAAGCAGCAGGCTGAGCGCTGCTCCCTCCTTCCCCGCCCTCCTCCTCCTCCTCTCTCAGCCCCGCCTCGCTGCGTCAGAGGCCCGCGCCCACCTTCACTGAAGAAACGGAGTTCACCGTGGGGCTTGTTTAGCAGGAAAACAGATTCTCCTCATATAAGACTGCTAATATAATAAAGCATCATTGGTTTAAAAACGCTGCACTTTAATTACCATAATAGTGTCAATAGAGTATTCCATAAACATGGCCCCTGGATTTCAGACAGGAAGGAATTAGGAAGCTAATATGAGCAGGAAAATTAATATTCAGTCTTATTTGTGTGTGTACAGGTCCGCTTGAAGCTGCTTTGACAAAGGAACGTGTGAGAAAAGCTTGTTTTCCTTGTTGGACATTAACCCTGGACGGCTGTCTCCACCTGCTGGCCACAGAGTGAAATGCAGAACCTCAACAGATAAAAACACCAGAGCATTAAAACCACCTCCTTGTCTTTACACTCAGTGCTCATTTTATCAGCTATACTCACTGTGTGCACTTTATAGTCCTACAATTACAGACTGTACTCCATCTGATTCTCTGCATACTTTGTTAGCCTGTTCTTCAAGGGTCAAGACCCCCACAGGAGCAGGTATTATTCGGGTGGTGGATCATTCTCAGCACTGCAGTGACACTGAGGTGTTGGTGTGAGTGGATCAGACACAGCAGTGCTGCTGGAGTGTTTAAACACTGTGTCCACTCACTGTCCACTCTGTTAGACACTCCTACCTTGCTGGTCCCCCTTGTAGATGTAAAGTCAGAGACAGTAGCTCATCTGCTGCTGCAGAGTTTGTGTTGGTCATCCTCTAGTGCTTCATCAGTGGTCACGGGACGCTGCCCAAAGGACACGGTTGGCTGGATATTTCTGGTTGGTGGCAATAGTGACACTGAGGTGTTTAAAAACTCCAGGAGCACTGCTGTGTCCGACCTACTCACACCAGCACAACACACACTAACACACCGTGTCACTGGAATGCTGAGAATGATGCACCTCAGTCTGTAATCGTAGTGCTACAAAGTGCACCTATATGGTAAGTAGAGCTGATAAAATGGACAGGGAGTGTAGATACACAGAGCTAGGTTTAATGCTAATGGTTGATCAGCATATAAAGGTTTTGGTAAATGTAAATGTTTTTGGGGACAAATAAGGGTTCTTCTTTGATTTCCCATAGAACAGCAAGTTATTAACCAATGTCTCTCTCTGCACTGTTTTTTTGCATGACGCAATCAGAATAGAGGTCATTTATTTATATATATATATATATATATATATATATATATATATATATATATATATCAGTTTTT
>CM067487.1:24390300-24459887 GCA_034552555.1 Semaprochilodus insignis | reverse complement strand
GAATAGAGGTCATTTATTTATATATATATATATATATATATATCAGTTTTAATGCCGCAGGAAGGAAAACAGCTTAATATGATGGAATAAAAAGGGGTTGGAAAATGGTAACATTAAAATTATGTGTGTTAATATGATACTCATTATCAATATCGGCCCAGTACTGGCCAAAATCAATGAATCAATACCAAAAGTACAATCATCTTATTGCTTTACAGCAGCTGTATAATCTCTATAGAAAATGGCATATGGCATAGGATGCTCTGGAGCTGCCGGACATTGATCCTAAAGTCACCAAGCTAATTGTTGGCTAGAGGGGTACAAAACCCCCAGCACTGGGCTGTAGAGCAGAACCACTGAATACTGCTGAGAGGAGTTAGAGTGGCACTTGTGATCCAGAACCAAACATCCAACATTAGTACCCTGACTTTACTAATGACTGAATGCAATCAAATCACCACAGCAATGTTCCTACATCTGTGGTCCTCTATTAACTATTAACACCCTTGATTTCAGTGCCTACATTGCTGTGGACACATGGCATATATCTCTTTATAGCTGCATATATCTCGAGTCATGGTAGTCTTGAACTATACTGTCCAGCTAACGAAAAAGTAAGTTCATATAACTTGCTCCCCGGTAATTATTAGTGGGTCTGTAAATGCTACTTTAACAGATACATTGTTCTAGTACACATTTAGTCATTCTATTACACATTTATTGTTCTGCAAGTAATGGAGCTTTTAAAACAGCACAACTTTCAAAACAGAATTAGGATGCTGCAAATTTAGTTCATAAAAAGAGCGTGTGAGCGTGTACATCTGCAAATAAAAATGACACCTATGTGAAATGGATTACAAAGCACCTACAAACTTGCAGTGAAAGAAACAAAAAGTACATTTTGAAAAACAAGCCTGGAGCCTGTCTCAGTGTGCTTCGGAAAAGTTGGATCTGTTTGTAACAGGAGTACAAATACAGGCAGGTTGTTTGTTCTGAGCGCTTTTATAGTTAGAAGGTAGCGTTGAAGAGTGAGCACGGTGTGACCAAATGAAAGAAGTTTCTTGAAAAAAGAGGGGGGGGGGCCGGGGGGACACTTCTGGTGTATACAAAGCAGTTGCTCCCTGTTGATGTGATCTCCAGCCTCATCACTGACCAAGGAAATCAAAGGCCTTTGAGAAACATGCCCTTAGTCTCTGCTTTTGGGCTTCTGAGGAGGTGGGGCTCCTTCTAAAGGTGCACTAATGGGCACACTCTGTGCTTCACCTCCATGCAAGCGCTCGTTGACCCTAAGCTGACAACCATCCTTCAGCATGCGGATGGCGATGCGCGCAATGTTGCGAGAGTCATCGAGTCCACAGTGGGGTCTGCCCTCATACTGCATGCCAAGATTCTCCAGCATGCAGTTGAGCTTTGTCTGGTTGCGGGCCACCTGTGAAGCGTAACAGAAGAAGAAGTTACCAGCTTGTTCTCCACTAATTATACAACTACTATAGAAGGCAAACAACATGAAGTAATACCTTGTAATAGTTTCCATAGGACTTTCTAATGTTGATCCACTTTCTGGCAAACTGAGGGTACCAAATTTGACTTAACTGGCATTGTGTGTAAAGGAATTTACTCATATCCCAAGACCTAAACGAAAGAACAACATATTAAGCATATGGGCACCGTCATAAAATCTATAATAAATAACTATTATGCTCAATAATATAATGGTCATGATGAGTACTACTATTGTCCAAAGAAAGCCTTACAGAATGTATAGTACCCTATAGTACCATCATGCAAAAATAGTATAAAATACCACTAATAAACAGTTATATTCTCTGTACCCGTCTGTTAGTAGAGCATATTTGTACTTCGTGCCAAGCTCTCTTTCCTGTAGCCAGGCAACCACTCTCTGGAGAACACATGGAAAAGTATCTGCCTCGTCTACCATTTCCTGTTGAGGAGGGTATAATATAATAAAGGGGGAAAAAACACACAATTTTAATGAAATCATCAATCACAAAATCACATCAGGTATTTGCCATAAATCAAAATGATTAAACTATAAAACTTCATCAGACATACCTGTGTTATCCCTGTTAGCTCAACACAGAAATCTGAAAGCTGGGGGTTCAACTCTGGTTTCACATACTCCTGAAAAGAATCTACCTGTAATCAAAGAGACAACACCAAAAGCTTAAAAATACAAGGACAAAAGTTTCTATATACATGTACCGAGTTCTCAAATGTGTAGATACCCATATAAGCCAGAACCTACATTTATATTATTCCCAGCTAAAACAGTCATTCATTTATATTTCCCTAGTTCCCCATAGCACTGAGCTGTCTTCATAAAGTGGACAGACGGATAATCATAGCTGAAGTGAGTGGAGCTCATTTCGTCCATCTCTGAAAGACGGAAGACTGAAGTACTGTTCATCTAGATTGTCTCTGACTGTACATCTACAAGGTGGACCAGCAAGATAGGAGTGTCTAATAGAGTGGACAGTGAGTGGTCACAGTGTTTAAACACTCCAGCAGCACTGCTGTGTCTGATCCACTCACACCAGAACAACACACACTAACACACCACCATCACATCAGTGTCAGCTCAGTGTTGAGAGCAATCCACCACCAACATAATATCTGTTCTGTGGTGGTCCTGTGGGGGTCCTGACTGTTAAAGAACAGAGTAAAGGGGATAAAGTATACAGAGAATCAGATGGACTACAGTCTGTAATTGCAGAACTGCAAAGCGCTCCTATATGGTCAGTGGAGCTGATCAAATGGACAGTGAGTGTAGATACAAAGAGGAAGTTTTAATGTTATGGCTGATGGGAGTATTCCAATAAAATAAAAGCTTTGGGTGACTTGCAGAAACGTATAAAATTTCAACTGTAATTAAAAAGAAACTGCATCTGATATTCATCTATTTTTACATGTATATAATACTAAGTGATAACAGAAATATGTGCCATTATTTCTACCGTTACAACAGTTTACAATATCCGAGTTGAAGACTCTCATTCTGAGCGCAGCATTGGCATTCAAATACTTTCCCTCACCAACTCACAATCTCCAAAGTGTGCGTGTCGATCAGGACCATGGGGAACTCAATGATTTCATGGGGAAAATCGGATGGATTATTCTCTTCACAGGTGGCCTCAAAGTCCACCACACAGATGTAGTCATAGTACGTGTCACCAGGTCCTCCAGCAGCTGCTGACTGCTTCAGCTTCTGCTTCTTGTAGTAATTCTTAAGTCGCTTCCTCAGTACATCTTTCACACCTCTACCAAAACACAGATACACACACACAAGGACAGAAATGAGAATAACAAATAGTTCAACAGCACTTGGAGGGTCACACTGTACTGTAGCTTTTAGGTGACGTATGATGTATATTAAAACAACTTGAGATCAAAGGTGACAACCTAGAGGATCCATCTTACCTTGTATCAAGCCTTAGCTCCGCACATTTAGCTTGTAGTTCATTCCTTGTCATACGGTTGATAGAACCATTTGCAAGTGCAATCTCTTTATAAACAGGATCACTGAAGTCCCCATGGGCTGCCTTAGATGAAGGGCTGCCATCTTTTTGTTCAGTCTACACAGTAGCAAAAACAGATTTACCGTCAGTTCTTGAAACGTTTTGGCATAATTAAATGGTTATGATGGAAAAATGCAATTCAGAGTGGTTTGATGTGAAATGCATTTCAGCAAAACATGCAGTGTTAAAGATTGTTCACAGTGGTGATGGTAACCAGACATTACAGAAAAGTGTGAAAAGTGTAATGCCACTAAAAGCTCCTTCACAAACAGTTATTGTACTACACTGTTACACATTCATTGACTGATGCCTGAGACCTTGTTTCACAACCATTCTGAGGGAAGGCTCTGGTCTAAAATGCATTTTTAAAGCTGTTCATAGCAGAAAAGGACATGCAATGTGCAGTATGGCACAATAATACCCAAAGAAAACATTTTTTAAGTAACAATAACAATTTTTCAGCATTACATATTAAAATCCAGAAGGTTCTACAATATGCCATTGCACTTCAGACCCCTCTGGATGGACATTGTTTACATCTCAACCATTGAAAGTCTGGGTTTTAGTTATTAAGACACAATATGACCCTAATCAGTGGACAGTTCAAGGATTTCTCATTTAGCTGAATAACTAATGGGTATTGATGGTTATCCAATAAGAATATCCCTTGGGTCTTGTCTAATTGGACTGGTTTAACACTGAGCTTATCTGCTGCTTTGTAAAGTATGTTATTCTCCAGGTCTGTCACAGCAGGGAAAGCATTACAGGTAGGCTAAATTATAAACCAAAAAATGAAATGTTATAAAATATTCATTTTAATGTATGGTAAGGCTTAAATATATTTAAATATAGTTAATATAACCTCGGTAAAACGTTAACTAGCCCCTTTTACTAAAGTTACTTAGAGAAGTTAGCTTAGCTAGGTAGCTAATGTTACTGCACTCGTGTGCTGTGATAGTTTGACAGGTCATATTATCTTAAATGTACTTATCTGAGCACTCACATTAGAGTAGCCACTATCCTCCTGATCACTTCCAGACTCTGTATTCTCAGGCTTGTGAAGCACGTTCTCGTTGTTGTCCTCCATCATCTTCACGTTTTTATTCACTTTGCTCTGCACACACTCCTGCAGCGCTCAGACCGGGAACTCATGGCTCTTTGGCGGGTTCTGCTGCCACAACAGCACTTTCACTTTCCTCCACTATCCACGGCCCTAACCAGCACACGTCAACACACATATATATATTTCGTGCTGTTATACAAGTCAGCCTGCGGTGTCATCCTATCTACGGCGAAAATGAAGCCTTAAACGACAGTGGAAAAGGCGTACAACATGAGGTAGCCTTTAGCAAAGAGCGCTTTTACTAAACCGGACGCGGTCTTCCTTTTCAAAATAAAAGCCCATGTCGGAGCCGGTCTTCCCTTTCAAAATAAAAGTCCCGGCTTTTTAATCGAGCCTCTCCCATTGTATCCGATGGCAGCAAAGGTAAAAAAATTAATTTTGAAATGCACTACATTTTGTAAACATTTGAAGTACAACGGTGATTATGTATTTCTCCATAAATAAAATTAAACCAGGCATCCCCAATCATGATTACCTCTCTCACTATCTTATACCTCTGGGTTGCGCACATGAAAATGCACTAATAATAATAATAATAATAATAATAATAATAATAATAATAATCATCATCATCATCATCATCATCATCATCATCATCATCATCATCATCATCATCATATCAGAAAAAACTAACTATTGCTTCTCTAGTAGAATCAGGTAAACCGTTCTACTTTACTTACTGTAGTCCATAACACAAAAAGTCAAAGCAGTCATGTTACCCATTTTTGTAAGAGATTTTATTTCTTTTACTCAGGCATTGAACATGACACACTCATAGTAAACGGTGAACAGGTGCAGGAGGTCAGCAAATGTAAACTTTGCCCTGTAAATGGACTGAAGTTTATTTCCAGTGCAGTATGTCATGAATCAATGGTTTCATAGGCTTTATCTATACAAACATTTCTAAACTGTTGTTGTATAGATTAAAGCAGAACAATCCTAAGCATAACTCAGTCTTTATATCGTTCTTTATTTAACATCAATTACAGAAAAATAAAACACTAAAAAGCATCAACTGAACATCAATATCCCAATACAACAATAATTACAAAACAATTCTCAAATGAACAAAACAGAAAAAAAAGAACAAAGAAATAAAACTGTGGCTTAAAACACTGCAACTGGTATTCGATTCAAAGCGCTTCCCTTCACCAAAGTGAAAACCGTTCTAAAAGGCATAACATTGTGAGTTGATGCTTAACATAATCTGTTGCACTTGAGGAAACCCCAACACACCATAAATTATACAGCAAATTAGACAAACATACCAATTTCATTGAGAATAAACAGGTCATATTAAACAGGTGAGCATGAAATGCTTGTGTCTGACATTGCACCAACCACTGTGTCCACCAAATATGCCAAACTGTGTGTTGCATAACTGAGTGAATTATGCAACTGAACATACAAAAACTGATGTCACAGGTGGGTGTTTGTTTAATCGCTCATGCTGCAGTCAATGAAGACCCAAATTTATGGAAACCTTTGTCTTGCGGTTTTAGCAAGAGAATTAATGCATCAGTCAACCGAAACTATACAAAGACCAGTCCGCACGTACATAGTGAATGCATGATTTCACAGTCCAAGCACAACATGCTTTAGTTAAAGGCAGCAGCATAGGAAGGACTAAGCCAATCCAAACTCCATTACATTCCTGGAAGAACACTGATGTGCATTCAAGCAAGTACTGAATCATATTTTACAACACACAGAAGTTGTCTTGCAACTTGTCTTTAAAACTGAAGTATTTTGCCAGACAATTACATACTAGTATTGCACTGTGGTAACAGAATAAATATAGCTTGATCTACTAAAAGTGTCTTAGGTATACTCATTGCATTTCTTGAGTCACAAATCATAAACACATTTTGAAAAATAGATATGACAGTCTCTATTTTAAAGACTTCTTTTGATAGATTGAGAGGATATCGATATAACCGATGGCATAGATGATAGCCTTGTGTTGGCTGACAAATGCACTAAAAGAAGATTCAGTAATACGGGCCAAGATCCTCATAGCCAGCATAGCTCGGCCACTCTGCAAAAATTCCATGAGAGCACCTGGGGCTTCCATATCTGTCAAAGTGAATGTCCCAGTCACTGGCACCATAGCGCTGATGGCCACAGCTTAAGTCATTTGAACTCTTCTTGAGTGACGAGTGGATGATTCTATAATTCTGCCCCTTGTTGCTATCCCAGTACGTGACACCATTCACCACATAGGACACCGCAAACTCAATTCGTTCGTGTGGTGGCACCTGCCCAGGCAAGTCCACCACGAAAGAGAAGGTGTCCCGGTCAGTGCCTATGTAAGTATCCTTTACATACTGACAATCTACGTCTGTGTAATTCTTCCACGTGTCGAATGTGATGCGCACTTTAACAGACTTCTCAAATGAAAGGTTTTTGACTTTGACAGTGCCTGCCACAGCCCTATCCTTCAGCATGCAGTTTTCGAGGCAAACAAAGTCTTCCTCTATGCGCTGACGAAACCGCAAGTAATCTGCAGATGGCTGGCTGAAGTCAAGGATTAGCTTGTTCTCCTCTTCAGAGATAGTAAGCGTGGAGGTGAAAAACTGCTGAATGCTTAGTGGGACATCAATAGGGTCATCAAATTCAGAGAATATCTTCACCATTGTGAGGGCCAAGCCCTTGTGGTCAGCAAAAGACACCTGCTTTTTGGCCTTGTGTCCCTTCAAAGACTCGTTCACCCCATTTGGTTCGGACTGCTGGAAAGGAGTGAGAAAGTTAAGTGAAGGAACCGAACTCGGGTGCAGGCATGGCCGCAGAGGTCTGTTGTACTTTGACTTCTTTCTGTTCTGGAACTCCTCGTTTGACAGAAAAACTGGCATAGCCAATTCGACCGGCATGATGAAACTGTCGCAAGAGCCACATGCACTGAAAGTGAAGAAATAATGCAATGGTTAGGCACTGGTTGAAAGTAGCATGCATAATTTAATGTAATCATTACAAAAGGTTAAGGTCTGTATGGTCTAAAGATATGCAATTCAGTATGAGGGTTAAGACAAACACTGCTGATGCAATCTGTTAAAAATTAATTTCAGCAAGTTCCCAAGGCTAAAAGTAAGTAGGTCACAAGTCCAAGTGCAGCTCAGCCCTGAAGGGATGGGCGGCGAGACACTGTCAAAAAATGTAAAACAACAGATAAGAAAAAGAATATTTAGCACCCCCTGGTGTTCACACTGTGGCATGTAAATTTAGGACTATGTTCAGAATGCAGGCAAAGTCAGATCTGTCAAATCAGTTATTCTGAGATGACTGTGCACACTGTTATTTACTAGTGATCAACTTAGATGTGTGTCTCCAGACATCACCAAACTATCTGCATGGGTTGCTGTGGTCATGATGTGGGCTTCAGTAACTACATAGCAAATCCCAGCACTTCCATCACTCTGAATTTGACATTGTCGTTATTTGTTGCATTGCCAGTGGCGCAAAAAGACACTTTGCAATCCGATTTGAGTGTCCAGAGCTACCAGACTGACATGCCTCTGCAGAAATGCGGACTGGGATCGCATTTCAAACCACCTACAAATGTCAGTTGGATTTCATGCCTTTGGTTTATTTGTTTTGCTGTCCACAATTTCATATATTACCTTTGTGAGGCAGCTTTTAAAGGCATACAATTCCTCAGACATCTGGTTCCCATCACCACCACTATGAACAAATCTGACTCATAGGTTTCTCTACAATGAAGCATTTTACTCCAAACCAATCTGAATGATTTGGCTGACATGTAAAGCATTTAATTATGCAAACATTTAGTGAAACATCAGTGGAGCTCTCCTTCAAGTCAAATTAGGAGGTGCATTTTTAATTTAAGCTTAAGATCTCATTCTCCTTTCATTTTTCACTCCCCTTCAGTTTCTAGCTCCGTATTTTAGTCATTTCTGTTTCTATTCTGCTATATGCTGGATGCAGTCCTACTAAAGCTGTTCTAATATGCATAACTCAGTAGACTAACGATGTGAACACTTCCTGTATATACCTGCATCAATAACGTGTGAACGTTCAGCAGAGTGAAGAAACCACTCTAACCACTCTGACAAACAATGGGTCTAGTACTACCTCCTTGTATAACAAAGAAAACACTAAACTGAAGTCGGCTTCTTATTCTTATTAAAATTAAAAGTCTTATTCAAATTTTCCCGTTCCACCTTAAATGGTGCAGCAACATTCTCAATTCGAACAAGCAGCCGGCAAAAAGAAGCCGGCTTCATTTGAGGGGAAAACCTCGATTCCAGAGATTGCAGCTCTTATTTCTAACTCCGTTTCGTTCAAAACCACTTACCTGGAACCTGGAACACTGAGTTTAAAGTATTTTCATCACTTTACGCCACAGCTCACATCAAAACCGGCTGACTCTTCCTGCTTTTACAGTCATTACACTTCTGTGCGCCTCAAAGGGTTTACTTCCTACGGCTTCTCTCGCTGTACTTGGCTAACAAACGGCGAACCCGGCTAACTAACAAACAGACCAACTGTTAAGTCTCCACACGTTGAGTAAACCGTGCTTCATCTTACCTTCGTTTAGAGCATTTGAAAAGCGGGAGCAGGTGAAAGCGGCAAACTGAGCATGCCGTGTCCTGTTTTCAGTCGCTCTGGTGCAGATGGAGGTCACGGCCCGCCGACCTGTAGCTCTCCCTAGCGTTAACAGCCGGTCGGCGCTTACAGTCGCTGCATTTCACTCAGTGGAGAAGCCCGATCACCCCGTGTTCACGTGAACCGGCAATCTTAACCAATCGCTGCGAGCGAAACGGGTCGTGCAAAAACACGAAGGGTGATCGATTGGTCACGTGACTCGGGGACGCGCAACCGTCGTAGTTTCATGGAAAGTCACATCAGTCGTTGATTTATTCATTCATTCATGGGCCATCAGATTCTGTATCTACCGCCACTTCAGTTAAGGGCCTGTGTGTTATATTTATTTATATATGTGTGTGTGTGTGTGTGTGTGTGTGTGTTTTGTTAATAATAAAAATATTAGTAGTAATAATAATATTATTATTAATAAACAACTTTATTTGTAATAAACAACTTTACCACTCATACATCACAGATCCAGCTCAAAGTGCTTTATGGAACAAAGTAAAAGTAAACAGACCATATAAAACCCAACAATAACAGAACAGAGGCTATATTCAAATGAATTATAAATGCAGAAGATCAAATCAACAGTTTTAGACATGGACAGACCACTTGATCCAGTGGGAATAAAACAGGAAAGATCACATAAATAAATGATAAAGCCAATTAGAAATTAAAGAGAATCATAATTAAATAAAAGGATAAAAAGTATACTCAGAAGAACAGATACAACAATTAAAGAACAAATAATAAAAGCATATAGTTAGTTAGTTATAAGATGGATTAAAGAGGAATGTTTCCTGGTCCACAGATTAGGCCCGCAGTGGGTAAAGGGTCCTTCCCTAGTTTTATTCTGGGGGACTTTGTGGGGAACATTTAACAGACTTGCTGTAGACATCTTTTCACACAACAACTTTCCGACCCCCGTTTATTCTTTATATTTAATCAGGTTGCTAAAATTAGTTAAATAGTCAGTTAAATATGACCTCTGATGTCTGTTTTTTTACCTCATTCATAAAGAGGTCCAGGCTGAAATGTTACTTAAAATGCTGTGTTCAGTGAAGACTGTATACTGTATATACTACATCACTCCGTTTGGGTCTTGCTTTTCTTTGCTGTGTTTTAAAAAAAACAAAAAAACATGTTAATCAAAATGTTTAAAATTCATCACCAAGTTTACTGTTTTTCTCTGGCAGAATATATTGTGTAAGCATCACATATGGCAAACTCATATAGAATCCAATCAGAGTTATCGGAGTACATACATCATCAGCTATCTGGGTGCAATTGACATGCAGCAAATTTTGTATTTCCCAGTGGAGCTTGGCAATATAGTAAAAATGTAATATCATAATAGTTTGGAAAGTTTCTGTGATGCAAGATGTTAAGGGTGTAAAAATATTGATACAGTTGATACAGTTGAGTATCACAATATAATGTTTGGTGACTTTGTATCAGCTTTCAAAAACAAAGTATCGATATTTAATTAACACAACATTCTGCATTATGTTTACATCCTTGATTGCTAGATAGCAGTGCAGTGAGCAAGTAGCATAAGGGCTCATTGCTAACGTTATTAGCATTAGCAAACCTGTGCAAATATTGGTGTGCTTTTTATACTATGACAGTTTTCCTAAAATGAGTTTTAGAACATTGCAGTTTATCACCTTGCTTACAGCATCCCAGTATACTGAATCATAACCCTGTCTCAAGATACTTGTTGTATCACCAGGTGTTTGCCGTTACACATCCCTGCAAGATATGTCATGGTAAATATGCCTGAGATTTGATGAGTTGGGAAGGACAAAGTAATATTAAAAATACCAAAACAATGAACACAATAACTTGGACACATATAACTGTGACATCTCAAAACTGAGCTTCTTAGTGTCCATATGGACAAAGACTCTGAAGAGCAGCACAGTTGCAGTAAGAGAGACTTTAGTTTGTAGTTGTTGGTTAAGATGTGTTGATGAGCTTACTGCGCTAACCTGGGCTGGGCTGTGGAGTAATTAGGCAGTGCTAAGTGTCTACCATACAGGGTGACCTGCCTGCTTTCTAGGTGTGTCTGCTAGCCCTGTGTACCTGTCTGGTTTGGTGAGGTTGCCAGTCTTTTGAGTGCACAGCAGTGCTGCTTGCAGGTTTCAATACTCATATTTCAGTACCTTAGTAACCTTGTAATGCAAAAGATCTAGTGACATTCAGAGGAAAACTCTTCGTGCAGCAAACCACATCAGGTTTGGAACAACTTTGCATACCACAGGTCATGACAGTAGCAATTTTTTGGCATTCCTTTTCCCATGGTCAAACCAACTTACACCCAGACTTACACATGGAGTTAAATCAGATGACTGTTATAACCTTGATAACAAGCATTGTCTAATTACAGACAGAAGCAACTATGTTAGCAAAACAACATGCATTACCTTTTATATTCTATAAGAACAGCTCCTTCTAGTCTTTGTCCTTCCTTTATTATTTTCATTTAATGAGTCATTTTGTCTCATTTGTTGCAATAAAAGTGGTGCAGATTGCACCATGTTGCAACATGGGTGAGTATGATGAGCATGTGTTGAGTGTGTTTCTGATGGGGGAGGGGTGGGTCTTTGTGTGATCTTGACCAGGGCATCAGATAAGGCATAAGCACCAGTGAGCTTCAGACTCATAAGAACCTATATCATATAGCCTGCTCCTCCTTCTGCATGAGGTACCCAGCAGGGACAGCCACCATTTGTTTAACCCTTAAACTGACCCAGCATTATCCACCAATCACCAACAAACCCAAACATAGGCTCGTAGGGGAGCAGTGGCGAAAATAGTCTGGTGGGCCCCTAGGCAAAAATTCACACGGGGGGCCCTCCGACCAGCATTCATCCCCATTATGTTATAAATAATCTGCCACCAACAAAACACTGCGAAATGTAAACATTTGACTTCAAAAGTTCACATTAATATTATTATCAAAAACATACATATAAACAACATTAAAAACTTAAAAACATTCAAAAATACACAGTTGAGTCACATTATTATGACCACTTCCTACCTTCGTAGGCGGCAGTGCGTAGCTTGTGAAGAAAGTCACGTTTTTGTGGCATTCTATGAGCCCACTCATCCATGTGAAAGATACTCTCAACTGATCTGGTTTTGAATTCATCCTTGCAGATCATGTACACCCATACATGCTGACTGTCTTACCTGAAGTGGATGGGATCTTCCAGCAAGACAATGAGACATGTCACATGGCTAGAAATGTCCAACATTGGTTGAAAGAAAAAGACTTCCAAGTACTACTTTGGCCCCCTAATCCCCCAAACTTGAACCCAACTGAGCATCTGTGACCACCATTGTCATGTTCGATCTATGGATTCTCCACCACACACCCTCCAGCAGTTGTGGGATGCGCTGCAGATACTTGTGACAACCTACCAGAACCTTACTGAGTCACTCCCAGCTTGTCTAGCTGCTGTCCGTGCTGGTTACTCTGGATTTTAGCTCATAAGGTCATAATAATGTGACTTATGTGTATAAATTCCCAGATTCCCAGATGGAAGAGCACTGTATTTATAAAACAATATTTTATTTGGATTCACCCAACAGATACGTCCACGCTTTTAAACTAAAGCTGACTTAGCCTCATAGACAGTGTTTCTTTTCGAATCCAGTATTCTAGAGCAGGGATTTTCAAGCCTGAACAAGGCTTGTTAATAACCTGAGAAGTTGAGTCAGGTGTGTTGGGAACAGGGACAGCACTAAAATGTGCAGGGCAGGGTGTCTCCAGGACCAGGGTTGAGAAACACTGTTCTAGAGCAGGGTTTCTCAACCGCAGGCCACCAGTGGGCTATGAAGCACCCTCTAGTGGTCTGCAGGCCCATCTTCGGCAGTAGTCCATAGTGGGCTGGTAAAGGCACTTTAAGTCATAAAAGTTTAACTAAAAATGTAAGTAAAAATCGAGAGATCAATCTTGTTCAAACCACAAACTTCATTCAAACATTCATAGAAACACACAAATAAAGACATACCGCAGAAGTAACTCAAGGCAAATTAAACATCATCAGTCTGAGACAGTGCAGCCGGTACATACACGGTATATACTCTGTACAGATCTTAACAGCATGACTTCACTAGGCTAGCACACACAGTATTAGCATACTGCATAATTTCTTACTAACAGGAAGTGATGAAGCGCCATATCATACCAAGCTGGACTGTTTAGAAAATGTGCACAAATATACACATTATTTATTACAATACATTTATTTTTACTGGCTGTTGTGATAGATTTGGGTTGAACTCACATTTAAACACCATTCCTGGTCGCCATTGCATCACCATCCATCATTTTTTTCAAAGTTTTCCAGATGTGAGAAGCTCCTCCCTTTCTGTTTCTCACTGCATTGTGGGACAACAGAGTCCATCATTACCATACTCAAAAATGCTCACCTGGTTCTAAGTGTGCATTGTGGACTTTGACATTCATAACTGTACTACATACTCAAACACTACTTAGGATTAGTATTAAGTGCGAAACTGGGACACACCTAAAGAAAGAATGTTGACATACTTCCACAGAAAAAGTACAAAAATCGTGTAACTCAGGCTACATTACAATTTTTTTGGGGGGGGGGGGTGTTGATGCTAACCCAAAAGCCCAGTATGCCAGTATGTTGAGTGTGGTTTGACTCTATGGTGCTAAAACCATAACATCACAGTCCATGTGTGCCCTAAAAACTAGCTAACCCCTAGCCAGACATGTTGTACATGTTGAGTAAGACAGCTTGTGATTGCTGAAGAATTGGTGCTGCTGGCTGCAATAAGTATGTGCCACGAGTTGATCAGCGAAACCACAGCAAAAATGAAAATACTGGAAGTCCCGTGCTCTCGAATAATAGCATAAGTAGACGGACTGTTGATATGGGGCTGACGTACAGAGCAAGCTTTTAGACAGACTTAAAGAAACACATTTACAACTATTCCAGTCAACTGATGTTAGCACTGAAGAAATAAAAAACACTTTCTAGCCATAAACAGGTGGACCGTGAGGTAGAAAACAGAGCCAAAACTTACTGACAAATTGCTTACAGACACCATGGAACAACGTGGAACCGTCATCTACACTTCACATTCACATTCAGTGACATTTCTGTTGCTCAGCATTCCACTTCATACCCAACAGGAGTGATAGTTTATTCAGTAGAGCTTCATTTACTTCTAAGGATATCAGTATGTGTCAATCACAATGCAAGTCTGAACTGACTTGAGTGCACTTCAGCACAAAACAGAACGGTCTGCCTGACTGTTTATTTAGGCTTCTTATTCCGAAGTCTAGCAGATAGGAAATGTCTGTTTGTGCCTGTGAAGGAGAATACAGACTGAACTGCTTTGCTGCTTGCTCTCATCCTCCTTGTGGCAGAGCATGCTCCTGGTGAGGCCAGTGAGGAGGATGATACGACCTCTTGGGAAAGACGACCTCTCTGTGTTAAAAAGGGAAATGGAACATTTCCGTCCAAGTGGTGGGAAACTTGACTTGCTTACTTATATAATTACATCCTGGGAAGTGCTGATTTTCCCATGAATTCTTGCTTCTTGAACTTGTTTGCAGAATTCCAAGTCCAGTTCATTACTGACATTTAGACTGTCAGGATTATGTAGATCATAGGTAGAATTTATGAATTGCCACATGCACTGATATTTCAACACAAGAAGCCTTTAAACAATATGATCCGGTGACTGTATGTGCCTCTAGCAATCTGTCTCAGAGGACTGCGGAAATTAGGACAATTAGCGGGAAAAGGCTGTAAATCCTGCTTCATCTGGGTGTGGTAGTTATTTAATTTGTTAAATATGTGGGATATGTTGCCTTTATGCAACTCTGATATGTTGTAGTCTGTATTTATGTAATCTGTATATGTGGTGCAATAGATGACACCAATACTTCCCAGTGGGCTACCACCCCATGTGGGAGACTGGGGTTTGATTCTCAGTTTTGGTGACTATCCTGTGCTACACCAATAAGAGTCCTTGGGCAAGACTCCCTAACACTACATCGGTCTACCTGTAATATGATTAACCTTGACCTTAAAGTTGCTCTAAATACCATAAATGCATTGGCATCTATGCTTTGTGATTGGTCCGAGGTTTATCATTGCGTTTAACACAAAGAGCACATCAGAAACTGAAGAATACATTGAAGTTTGTATGGGATAGGCTCTATTACCCGCCACGACCCAGGAGGATAAGCAGTGTAGATGATGATGAGAGAATTTGGCATGAGATGCAGATTCAGAAATACACTCAGACTCAGAAGTATACCCATTGACAAAACTGCAGCTGGGCCTGTAGACCCTCCACACTAGTAGGTTGCCGAAGCTGGCATCCCAGCTGGTCCAATAAATGCACGATTTGCAACCGGGCAGACCAAGGAAGTGCTGCAATCTGGCAGAGACTCATATCAGTACTAGATGTGACCAGCTGTGGTATGCGATGGCTTCCCAGATCATCACACCAGTAGTTGGGGAAGTGTGATGCTCCACGGCAAGGAAGCTGCAGGAGCTCTTTTGCTTGTTGGCGGATCAAATGATCCTTTCTACTGGTGGTCTGTTTGGATGGTCCAGAGCCTGTTCACCATTTGTGCATGCACTCACGTAACCAGACCACACATGTAATCATTTACCTGTCTGCCTGAGACATAACTGCATGCCAGGTTTTGAAACAATCCGACATTTCTATCTGGGTGCATTTATTTTTGGTTAATGAGTGTATATGCATTTAACAATGGAGGTACTTTTGTATCACCACTGATAGAGCCATTGCTTCGAATGGCTTTGCCTTCTTTTAATGGTAGTCAAGTCAAAGCAAAGTCAAGTTTTATTTATATAGCTTTTTACAACAGATGAATTACAGAGAATCAGGGTCCAAGCCCTCAATGATCAAGCCAGAGGCGACAGTGGCAAGGATAAAACTCCCTCTCAGTGCAAGAGGAAGTAACCTTGAGAGGAACCAAGATTCAAAAGTGGAACTCATTCTCCTTAGGTTAGCAACGGATAGCAACAAACAAAAAAAGGATCAGAGTTTACAATTATAGGCAATATTGAATAAGAACTGCAAGTAAATGTTAGATGGAAGACGACAATGATAGTCTATTAGAAAATATAGGAGAAGTGTTGAGTGTTTTTGAGGCAGAGGAAGAAATGTCGAATTAGCCTGTGATTAAATGGCATGATAATCGAATTGGCGCGCGCAATGCAGGTAAAGCCCCCCCCCATAGCACAAGACAAGAACAAGCTTCATGGTAGACCAACCAGTCAGCAACGCAGGAAGGCAGTGGCGCCCAGCTGAGGCAGATGAAGTAGCGGAATCAGAGCGCACAGGATGGGCAGTAGCTCCGTATTAGACCACCGAGTTTGAGCAGTAGCTCAGCTTGGGCAAAGAAAACACACAGACAATTAGCTCTGACAGAAAGATTGAGAATACTATATGGTGTTAGCAGTTAACAGGGAAACTAATTACCAAAGGCTCAACTGAACAGGTAGATTTTAAGCCTAGACTTGAAGATTGGGGCTGTGTCTGAGTCCTGAACACGGACAGGAAGGTTATTCTAAAGTGGGGTGCTTTGTATGAAAAGGCTCTGCCCCCTGCAGTAACTTTATTAATTTTAGGTACTAATAGTGAGCCTGCACCTTGCGATCTGAGTGGTAAATGAAAGTATATTATAATAAAATATGTATGTCATTTTTAAATATAAAATCATGCATCTAATTATAGGTGGAAATAAAAATAGAATAAAAGTTGTCTATTAAAATGACACTGCATTCTCAAATTTGCTCCAGGAATGGAAAGAGATGTTTACTTCTTTTTTTAACATCATGGAAGATGTAAAATGACACCCACTGTACAGGGTGAAGGGTATAGGTTGGTAGTGGGACTACTATTCTGGTAGCATGGGGATATGTGTGGAAGGACAGGAAACACAAGTGGACCTGTCACCTGTCAAAACTTCATATATTATCAGAGCTGAAAACAACCCCTTATTTTTAATGTCTGTTTCACAGTTTCACAATTTTGGCACATGTACATGAGTCGTGTATAGCCAAAAACCATACTGAAGTAAAGTATTCTTACTTTGATCAAATAGTAACTTGAGTAGAAGTAAACATAGCCACAAACACTGATAACACATCTTTAAAATCAAGCACATAGCTATGCAGCCTACATAGACAAACACTGGCAGCAGCAAGGGTCATCCTGGAGAGTTTAAATGTGGCACTGTCATCGGATGCTACTTTTGCCACAAGTCAGTTTAGTGAAATGTTTGCCCTGCTAGATCTGCCCCAGTCCACTGTAAGTACAGTTACTGTGAAATGGAAGCATCTGAGATAGCACAGAGTTCCAAACTGCCTTTGGAGGCAATATTGAAAACTGTGTGTCGGCAGTTTCATGAAATCGGTTTCCATGTATCCAAGCAGCTGCATGACAAGCCTAAGATTACAGTGCCAAGCATTGGCTGAAGTTGTGCAAAGCACATTACCACTGGACTCTGGAGCTGTGGAAACATGTTCTCTGGTTTGTTGAATCATGCCTCACTTTCTGGCAGTCTGATGGACAAATCTGGGTTTGATTGATGCCAGGAGAATGCCCCCACTGGAACGCATAGTGCCAAGAGTAAAGTTGGAACTGTTTATTTAGGGTTTGGACCCCTTAGTTCCACTGAAAGGTGATGTTAATGCCACAGCATACAAAGACATTCTTTACACAGTTACATGCTTCCAACTTTGTGGCAACAGTTTGAGGAAGGCCATTTCCTGTTCCAGCATGACTGAGCCCCTGTGCCTAAAGCGAGGTCTTATAAAATGTGGTTTGTCTAGTCTGGTCTGGAGGAACTCAAGTGATCTGCACAGAGCCCTGACCTGAGCACCACTTACACTGGAAAAATCTTGGCAAGTAAACTGATCTTATATCTAGTTGATATACTGTATATTATGTTTCTCATTTTAAGATTGTTGTAGGCTTATTATATGACTATTTAACATATTTACAGACAATCTTTACTTGTTAGGGGTGATTTTTAGTAAGCCAAATGTTCTCACTATTTTGGCAGATAATTTTCCCTGATTTTAACAAACATGCTTGAAAGAAACCAAATTATCAGCCAATATATTGAGAACATTTGGCTTATTAAAATCACTGAAAACAGTATAAAAACTGCCGGGAAATTAGTTAACTAATCTTAAAATTAGCTTACAGCAATTTCAAAATAAGGATAAATAATTCATTAATAATTCATTAATAATTTGAAGCTATATCGACTAGACATTAGATCATTTTATCTGCTAAGATCTCATTTTTGCAGTGTAACATCTTTGTGATGAATGGGAACTTTTCATTCAGCATCAGTGCCTGACATCACAAATGCTCATTTGCCTGAATCAGCAGAAATTCCTACTTCAAAATCTTCCCAGAGGAGTGCTGGTTGTGGTTTGGCTACTCCATATTAGTGCCCATGGTTTTGGAATGGGATGTCCAACAAGCTCATATACTGTATGTGTACACTTTATATGGTGTTCATCCCACATCGATCAGCACAGGAACTGTAAATGTAAATGTTAATAACAACATATAAGAAACTGGTGTCGTTTCTCAAATTGCCCACCTTTGAGTGTAAAGATACTGCACTAATGATTTGATTGTGTTTCACAGTGATTTGCCTGTTACTGTGATTTAGGCAATACCGTGAGTTGAAAAAGTTGACACACGTGTTGCGAAATTATCAGAGGGTGGATGTGGGAATGGATGAGGAGCAAGTTGCTGTCATTTGTCATACCTGACACCTGTTAAAGGGTAGGAGCTGAACCTGATGAACCTGTGTTTTGGTGTTCTACTCTTACACGCAGCCTAATTCATACAAGTGCCCATGTTCCTATTATTGTGTGAGAATGGAATATATACACATTGTCCCTGCTGGACCTAAACTTCCAGTCTCCACAAACGTACCTTTACAAGAGAAAGAAATGGACCAGCTCTGTTGCTCCATTAATCATAAAATTCTGACATGGTATATAGTACAAGTGTCATTTTCAAACAATATAAAAACGGACAGCAATGGAGGTGCAGGGTTTTCTAAGGGGTGGATGAACACCACTTTTTCATGTTGGATATTAATACTGATATCACAACCTTGAGTATGTATCGATACTGATACCAGTCTGATACCGTCTTTTTCTTTTTCTTTTCTTTCTTTGGCAGGTAGTGGTGTTAATAATACATTTGACTGGATGCATTTTGTTTAACCAGCCATCTTAATAACGTCATGGTTTAGCTGTGAAACAGACACTCCCCTAAAGGAAGAACTACAGAGCCTACAAGATGACTCCGTTATGCTACACTGCTGTTTCTTTATAATTCACCTTTTTCCACACACACAACCTTTAGCAGTATTTTTGCCTGGTCAGCACCATCAAACATTCAAAATGATACTGTATGTAAAGTGCAACCTTGTGCAATGAAGTTAGCATTTCAGAGAGACATGTTTATATACAGTTCAATAATAACTAATAACAATGTAGATTCAAAGTTACACTATGTAAGGTTTGGGGATTTAGGAGACTTGCAATAGCCCGTGCACATCATAAGACCACCAGACAAAAATTTGCCTAATAGTGTATAATACCTCCACAAGCCCAAATAACAGCTGCGATTCGATCTGGCATGGACTGGACAAGTTTCTGGATGTGGGTGACATTGACATATTGCAGTTGGGCCAGATTTGGTGGATGCCTTCCCTGGCACAATTCTGAGGAGAGTTTCCTGTAGACTGGGATTTTAGCCACTGCTGGTAGACCCGTATGACCGTACGCTTCCATACACCTGCAGATTCAGCTACTTCCTTCACCCTATGTCCTTTGGTACGCCCATATGCAATCACTCCCTTTAGCCAATCATTAACATCTGCTTAGAACCCATTTTCCACACATGTAACAAGACATTCACTGCACTGTACCACCTCTTTTCCTTTATAGCCTCATCATTCTGCAGGAGCTACAGAAGTTACTGCCGCCTTAAACATGTAAAGAGACTATTTTGTTTGGTGACCTCATTTTAGTATTAATTTTCCTCTGGACACAGTCATGCTACTGTCTTTCTACTTTAACAAAAACATCTTACGTAGTGCAGCTTTAGATATCAAACCAAATACCGAAAAGCATTTCTGGTGTTTTATTCAATATTTGTAGTTGGGAACACCAAGAAGTCATTAATGATAAATAATATTCTGTTAAGTTTTCACAATGTTTTGGCCTTGAGATTCTGTCTAACTTCTGTCTTCATACTAATTGCTGAAAGTAAACACGAATAAGAAGAGACCAACCCTGATAAAAGTTGTTGATTATTACATAAACACAGACGTTATGTAATTCACATCTAGGCAGGAATTGCATAGGTAACCATGTAAAGCCACTGCAAATACTCCTCCTGACATTTATTGCCTATACAAGTGTACTTTCACCAGGAGACCTGCATATGATTACTCACGACATCGTCGTCTAGCAGACCTGGTTGCAGCAGTTAAAACGGAGGACCTGGTGTGCTGATTTTTGTCAATATTGGATCAGAGATGGATGGTTTGTTTAATGAGGTTCAAGGAGAGACACGACAGGGGTTTTACAAACAGCCGGTGGCCAAAAACAGGGCCAGACTTTGAACTATGGCTTTGGATGTGCTTATAAATAGAAAAGCCTCCATCACGCAAAGGACCTGCGAGAAACAGAACATGCAGAGTGGACAGAAGGGAACGTGAGGGTGTGTTGGTCAACAAAGCCTGGCAAAAATGGACAGAAACAGTTACTTCATGTTCCAGAACAGCTGTGGAAATAGAAATGTGGTGTCATAAGCCTAAAGATGAACTTAGTTTAAAGCATAACCTTCAATTACTGTACAAACATAGCTGCTAAAACTTTATACACAGCTTTGTACTACTGCAATGGCTGCCGCTAAAAAGTATACAGCTTGACTGTAAGCTAGACCCCGGTAAACCATGGCATCAAGTAATACAGTATAGAGTAGCACTGTGTTTGTATTTAAATGGCCAGTAGCATGGAATTTCCCTCGCACAGTGCGAACACCATTAACGTTTCAAAATGTCCCGGTCTATACAATTCATATTTCATCACTGTATCTCTAGTGTCTCTAAAATGGCATCTTCACAACAGAGGGCAAAAACCTAATTTAATTTGAATTTTTTACAAGTGATTTTAGGCCATTTTTGTTGGTCCACTCACCATGAAATTTTATACCTATTGTAAGTGCCACCTGCTGCGTCAAATGATGCATAAAAGTGAAAATCAACAAATAAACATACATGTTTTTCAGCGATAATTTGGAGCAAAAACATTGTTCGTATTGCGTAATTCACAGTAGACAGTATTTGCATGAAGCGTAGTACATGGCAGCCAGTCAGAACAGAGATTATTTCCATACAGTGCCTTGCACAGGTATTTATTTATCCCTCATCAGACTCAACATGATTACTAATGACATTTTGACTTTTTTGTTGTTGTGTAGGCACCAACTACAGGGTGCACTGGGTCCCTAAACTAAAGCAGCGGGGTAACACCCCCCTTAAACGTAGCACAAGCCTTTCCTGAAGGAAAAACAAACATAAATATGTCAACCCAGCTGAAATGTGGGATAAGGTTTTCTGGTCAGATGAGATGAAGACGGTGCTGAAATGTGTCGAATGCTGTGTGTGGTGCAAACGTAAGACTGCTCATTCCCTAACAAAAACCATCCCGACAGAGGTGTCGGGGTGGCAGCATCATGCTGAGGGGCCTGAGCGTCCTACTAAAACTGAAGGATGAATGGTTGGTGCAAAATACAGAGACTGCTTGGTCACGGGAGTAGATGAACGACAAAAAGGTGAATGTTCTGTAATACATTCCTTTATAATTATAAGGTTGTATCAGACTTTTTTTGCCAACATTGAGTTATTCACATATTCGTATTCTTATTCTAACTTCCAAACAGTAGGTGAGGTGGTGCTTTTTTGTTGTATGCATTTTAGACTCCAGAATTAAACTCTAACTTAGTTCTATAGGGTTCAATGAATGAGCCAATCGACACAAGAGGACCAATCAGTTCCGCTTCATTGCCATGTCGCTGCACTGCTCTGTGACTGTGGGGAACAGGAGCGGAATGACATCCCAGTGAAGATGAGAAGATATAATGTAGAGTGTTTATTAGAAATCTCAGATCAGAAGATTTTATTGATGAGTTCATGAACAGTGAACAGTGCAAATGACAAACAAAACAATGTTTTCTAATTGTTTTACACCTTTTTTTAAGTTCATTTTCATTATTAACTACCATGCTAACCAGCTAATGCTAGCTTGCTAATGTTAGTATGGCAGCTAAGGCTTTAAGTTGGAACAGGAAAGATGGAACAAGAAGCTGAGATGCCAAAATGTAACTGCTGCACCATTTAAGGTGGAATAAGAAAAAGTCCAAACACGAAGCTAAGGTGCAAATATGTAACTGCTACACTATTTAAGGTGGAATAGGACAGTTGGAACAAGAAGTTGAGATGCCAAACTGTAACTGCTGCACCACTTAAGGTGGAATAGGAAAGTTCAAACAAAAGGCTAAGATGCCAAAATGTAACTGCTACATCAGTTTTAACAACAAACTGAGAAACCAAAATGTGTGAAGCATCATTAAAAGTCAAACTAGAATTTTTTTAACAAAAAGCTAAGACGCCAAATGTAAGTACTACACTACTTAAGGTGGAATAGTAAAGTTTAAACAATAAGCTGTGATGCCAAAATTTAACTACTGCACCATTTAAGGTGGAAAGGGAAAACTCAAACAAAATGCTGGTGAATAAGGAGCTGGGTTCAGCTTTATGTAGCGCTAAAAGGTGTGAGAGGTGATGAGGAGGTTGCTCAGTTTCTGTTGGATGAGTAACATCAACTTATTTTGCTGTTTCACAGAACCAGTAGGTCAGTATGGTTTTGCCCTTCCTAACGTTTATGATAGGAACTGCTTAGCATCGCAGCAACAATTGTAGAGACAGTTAACCCACAACCTAGCTAACAGTCACATCACAGTACTCTTTCTCTAATGTAATGTACTGTTTACGAATGTTTTATGGCAATGAGGATTTGAAAAAGAAGTCTGCTAGTCTGCCTTGGCAATGCGTGTTCATGAATTTGAGGGACGGAGCATCTGAAGGAGCAGTGAAGGGAGGGGTGTATTTGTACTGCTGTTGAGTTCAAATATCAACAATCGTTGTCCATAATCATTTACTGGCACCATGAAACATAATAGGACACTGGCCCTTTAAGGCTCAGTTACTGAAGAGATGGTTGTGTAGAGGCCTGGAAAACGAGACCCTGGGAAAAGGATATAAATGGCCCACTGTCTCCATCTTAAGTTCAAATGGAGAATTAGCAGACTACTTACACAGTTTATTTTTCCCCTCTACTATTTTAGAAACCTCACTATATCCACAACCTGAGTCGCATAATACTTGACTGAATACCAAATGTTTCTTTCCTATTTACTCTTAAACATATGGTAATAATGCTACATGTAATAATTTGGGGCAATGTCTGTTAAATCTAAATAGGACATCATTATTAAGACCTAGAACCATCATGCAATATTTTTAATAATGTATATGCAGAGCTAATAAGAGGTATAATATATGAATGATAATAAAGGGTTGTAGCCCAGAATGCTGCAGACAGAGTATTAACAGGAACACATTATACCAATTCTAGCACCATTAAACTGGCCTCCAGTTTCTTTAAGGACTGATTTTAAAGTACTGCTAATGGTTTTTAAAGCTTTAAATGGATTGGTATCATCATACATTATGTACTGTATGCACTGTCTCTGTATGTTCCAATCTGTTCTTTGTGATCCAGTGCTGCAAGTTAGATTAATAAGGGTAATAAGAAGTGGTGAATATGCACTGAAGAAATGGAACGATTTACCCATTGAGATTAGACAAGCAACATCAGTACAAGATTTTAAAAAGCAGCTGAAGACATATTATTGTCTTTGTTTTTTATGATTTCTCTGGTTTTACTTGCTTTTATTACTAATAATTACTAATATTACTAATACTAATATAAGAGTATTTCCATGTTATTATTTTTAGTCAAATTATTTGAATATTTTATAGCTATAAATTTAAATTTTTACTTAATTTATCTTCATTTTACTTCACTTCCCAATTTTGCAGTTTTATATTATAAATTATTTTTTCTATGTTTCTCTGATTTTATTTTTGTTGCTAATATTTGCATTTTATTATCAGTACATTTATTTTTATCTTACTTTCACTTTTAATGTTGTGGCTCTCTAAATGATGTTTATATTGCCAGTTTCTTAAATGTATAATCTTATTTTGAGTACACGCAACAGAAGTCTTTTTCTCTTTAAAGCCCTCTGTGAAGCACTTTCAGCTGCCTTTATGTATGAAAGGTGCTATACAAATAAAGATTATTATTATATTATTATTAAAGCCTAATTGGTATTCAAAGAAGTGAAGACTGCAAAATTACCATCAGTGTTGCCGCTGGTCCAGATCTGTAGGTAGAAAACCACTATGACTAGTTTAAGACAGGGAATAACATTGCTGCTGCTGGATGCAAGCCGAATATGAATAAATGTGACCTGCATATTGCTATGCGTGTGTTCTGAATATGAATAAATGTTACTTAGATATTGCTGTATGCGTGCTGAATATGAATATATGTTTCTGACTGATGTGACATCAACATAGTGGCTTTGGCTGAATTTTAAAAACTCCTCATGAAAAAGTCATATATGTCGGCTTAAGATTTTGTTAAGCATTATATTGTGTGTATGAGCTGCATTTGTGTGTCCACTCAAAAAGACAGTGGAAAGGACAAAGGATGTCACAAGCTTGTAGACAGCTGCCCATCCAAGTGTATTAATATTGTGTTTGTCCCCTCTTTACTGCAGTAACAGCTTCTACTCGTCTGCTTTACACCAGTAGTTGGAACATTGCTGTGAGGAATTGATTGCATTCAGCCACATTAGTGAGGTCAGTTACCTACATTGGACGAATAGCTCCGATTCACAGAGGTACTGGATGGCTCCTTGACTCCAGAGAATGCAGTTCTACCCCATACTAAGAGGCTTTATATAATTAGTGCTTATTTAACTCGGGTGATGTTACATATCATTAAAGTCTCCATTGTTTCATCTATTTATCTACACCTTTTCTACACCACTTTTCTACACCTTTTCTACACCATTTTTTACAGCCTTTCTACACCATTTTTCTACACCTTTTGAGCATAGATGTTGTCCTTCACACTGTGCGAAAATGGAAAATGAATGGACCAACAGAAATGCTCCAAAACTGCTTGGAATAAAACTAGCCTTACCTTACACTGAGAGTAACGTTTCAGGCATGTTTTTGCCTCCTCTTGTAAAGTTACCATTTGGGAGATGCTAGTTTTTCTCCGGACAGTGACAATTTATTAAACACATCATCATGAGGCTAATGATTAGAAAGTTAGGCAGACAGCTGTTTAACATAACCTGCAACGCAGGCATGTATTCAGATCTAAAGAGAAATCAATTAGCATGATAAACAATGATAGCTTTCATTTTGATAGTTGACCCATCCTGCCATTGGACAGCCTGCTGAAGGACCTACTGCAATTCCTCTCGCCTGTCTGCTGAACACAGCAAGAAAGGCTCATCAAACTCTGATTACTGGTTGGTAGACTGATGCTTTATTTAGGATGGCTGACTGTCTTGCTTTCCATAACTGGGTGGCCAATCGATTCGTTTCAGGATGGCTCTGGCCACAACTTGGCCAAGAAGAGACTTTTCCTGTAACAGAGAGAAAAAAGGGGAAGCGTTAATCACAAACACAAAACTAAAAGTATACATCATCATCAAAAGAATAGTTGCACAAATAGTTGCACCCAGAAGGAATCAACACACAGGGATGAAACTTGGTGGGTAGGTGACATCATGAGGCATGCGAATGATTCACGTTTCATGCTCGGCTGCACATGTGATATAAGCAAGGACAGGCTTTATTGCTGTATTTGACAGACCCAACAACCATGATTGCAGACATTCAGCGAGCAGTGATACCCTCCATTAGCCATCCTGTTAGTGCCAACACCACTGGCAGAACTGCCCCAACACCACGTCACTAAACATCACCAAAGACTGCAGTGGTGTCGTGCCAGACTGTCATGTAGTGACTCAGAATGGCAGCGGGTCATCTTCAGTGATGAGTCCCGCTTTTGTCCAACAAATCCGTATGTGGAGGCACCATGGTCAGCGCCACCACGTCACATGGACGGTTTCTTGTCATGCGTCACACGTCCAGAAGGCCTGGTGTCACTCCACCTCCACCCCTACCACACAATCTGCAGGAACTGTGTGAGAATATTTAAGCTGCACGGGATGGATTATCACAGGACACCATTAGGAACCTCTACAACTCCATGCCGAGACGTCTGGCATGTTTTATTAGCAAACATGGCGGCCCAATACCATACTGAGAGACACTACTTCTGTATGTGTAGCTCAGTAAATATCGCCCATATCAGTCTAAATTTATTATCATTTATTGTTCCTGGTAACCTTTATCTTCCTTCCCAATAGCACTGCAATCTGACACTTCCTTCTGGCTGCAACTATATTTTTGATGATGAGTTTATTTATGATCCTAATTAAACAATACCAAGAATGTTCCAAATGTACAAAACTCAGACAAACTAATAAGCTTTAAGTAGTGCTCAAATTCCTTACTAAAGACTATGTATGAAGGTATAGAATGGGACTATTTGGATTTATGAATGTGAAATTTAGATAAAACAGCACAATAAAAAGTAATATCACCGTTTTCTGGTTTTGTCATAGTCAAAGAACCCAAGAGCTATAAGTGCTATATTCTTTAATAAGGAGAAATAGTTACACAGCCGTGCAAAAATAATTCTAGGTATGTCCTGCCAGAGTCTTCTACAACATGTGCAGTACCAGAAGAGAAGGAGGACCGTTTCAGGTTGGCTATCACATATCATTTTGCAGGGTAAAATCTATAAAGAACTTTCTTACTGCAGAGACCAAACATTTCTCCAGCACACATATCTAGAAATCTGTTCAGTAAAATGTTACATGATTAGGTATTATTATATAGTATCTGATACCACATCAGATTAAAAAGAGATTGAATTAGTCTATAATTCTTTGTGGGCTGTTCAGTTTATTGACAACTGTCACTGAGCTTTTTGTTGATAGAAACTCTGGACTCGAAAAATCAGTGTTTTCCCCACTATTAGATACGACGATTAAAGGGGCAATATGTCAGACATGTTGAATTCATACTCCACACAGCCCCTCCTTCTTCCTCTTCACTCCTCCTCCATGTTTACTTACAAATCTGAAGAATTGTTACGAGTTCAGCATCTTCAGCAACGGAATCCTTTTACTCACCAAGAGCATCTCCAGTGGTGGAAAAAAGCAATGCCAGCATTACCTCTTGTTTTGCTGTTACAGAACTTCCAACACTGGGCTCTGAAACAGAGGGGGATTTTCCAGATTTTGGGTAGAAGGCCTACCCTTAAGGGTTCTTGGGAAAAACAAATATTTTTCAGCTTGTTCTGGCTACTGTGCTTGCGCAGATCTCCACAATTGTGGATTCCTCTGTAAATAAATGCCAGGTTGAGCGTTATGAGCTTTCTCATTGATATTTTTATTTATTTACATTTATAATGTCTCTGGCACAGTGATAATAGTTAAGAACCTGAATTTTATACCTTAGTTTCCACACAGACACTAAGAAACACCTATTTTGATAGGACATTGAGAGGGTGGACTCTTATAAGTACCTGGGAGTTCACCTAAACAACAAACTGGACTGGTCAGCTAACACTATCACATGCTACAAAAAAGGTCAAAGCAGACTCTACCTACTCAGGAGACTGGGGTCATTTCGAGTGCGGGGGGCACTACTGAGGATGTTCTTCGACACAGTGGTGGCATCAGCTATCTTTTATGGAGTGGTATGCTGGGGCAGCAGCATCTCTACAGCAGACAGGAAGAGACTAGACAAACTCATTAAGAGGGCCGGCTGTGTCCTGGGAAGCCCCCTAGACCCACTGCAGGTGGTGGAAGACAGGAGGATGTTAGCCAAGCTGGCATCCATGCTGGAGAATGACTCCCACCCCGTGCTTGAGACTCTGGCAGCACTGGGTAGCTCTTTCAGTGACAGGCTGCCTCACCCGAAATGCGTGAAGGAGCGTTATCGCAGGTCCTTTCTTCCTGCTGCTATTAGATTATACAACCAGCACTGCTCCCAGCACACTTAGAACAACATTTCACTCTCCAATATGCAATTAAACGTTTTGACTTTATTATTTATTGTATTTATTGTCTTACTGTGTATTTGTCAGTTTTCTTGTAGCTTTTGTGCCTTGCTATCCCTTCGCTGCTGTAACACTGTGAATTTCCCCACTGTGGGGCGAATAAAGGATTATCTTATCTTATCTTATGTTATCTTATCTTATCTTATCTTATCTATTTGATTTCTATCGTTATGAAATCATGGGATTAACAGTAGGAACACACTCAGAAAAAAATACAGAGACTCCTGCGAAAGTCAGGAGTGTTGGCAGGTATGTGGCTAATTTTTATCATTTGTGTTCTTTACTTTTTTGATTGTGTTTTCGTGCAGAGAGCAGGCGCGCTTCTTCCACTTTATCTGCTCTTGTTGGGACTAAATGCAAACTCCACCTGACAATGACTCACCATTGCCTGTCAGGGTACAAAGTGGTATGACTAAATACAGCTTTCCTATTGTTCATAAGGAGTTTAACTCTGATATAAAAGCTACCCAAAAGGTCTTATTTATCGGATGAAAAGTCTCATGTTGAATGGAAATGTTATGAAGGATGAGAACCAGTTCTTAGTGGGAAGTGAGAGTATTCATGACATGAAATGTAGTAATAAACTAATAAGGATTATAGTTCACCCAGAGAACAATTGTTCTGGAATGCATTAATCACAGAGATTCACTGGAGAAAGGCTTTGCTTTTACCCTACCCCTTCCCCAAGAAGCTAGAGAAGCACATTTGAAGATCCTTCGTAATATCTAAACTGAAAATGAGATAATAGTAAAAAAACATTTGAGGCTTTAGTTGTACCTTCTGTAAAACAGGATCTTTCTGTTGATTCTCAGGGGGTTTTTTGTTGCAAGGCAAGCAAATAATATGTTTAAGTTGACCTAGTGTGAATTAATGTGCTATTTATCATATAGTACAAATCCTATGGTGGAATATACTGCAAATGTTATCATTTTAATTGGTAAATGCTATATTCACAAATGCAAATTTGATCTCTTCTTATTGGACTTTGCCTCACTATTAAAGACTCTTAGACTATTAAGCAACAGGAAATGATTAAAAATGATTAGAATTTATGATACTTTATTGGATGCCTCATGTATTTCTTTTCTTGGTTGGTCTTCTACCCTTCAGTATTTAATTTCAACTATATTACACAATGTAACCTAGTCATCACTGTTTTCTGTCTCGTTCTATGGAACTTCGAAAAAGAATTAAATAAAGGGAAACAATCCGGGTATCTTCAGTGCACTACAGATTTTCAATTTGATTGCATACTGCTTACTACATACTACTTTTAGGCAGATTTATTATGCAAGTAGTATGTAGTATGTAATTTCGAATTGTCAACAGACAATTGTCGACAGACAATGACTAGACAGGGCTAGCTGGTCAGCATGCTAACTTTTGTACATATCTCTGCAACACGATCTAAAGACATACTGTCAAAACAGTTATTTCTTCATATTATGTTTATAATTTTGGAATGGTTAAAACAAAAACAAACAAAAAAACATTAATCTTAAATTAATGACGTCATCTTACATATTGCTCCTTTAATGTGAACTTATCTCGACACACAGCAATAGTGCAATATAGAAGTAAACACCAAAACACTTTATATTTTAAATAAAGCTAATCTTTTTTGAGTTTAGAGCGAGTTTTAGTGGACTGTTATTTGATGTTTGACAAAAAAGTCCTCATCTGCATTAATTAAAAATACATTTAAATTATTTTTTATTATTTTCTATTTTAATTCTTCTTATTTTGTTGTATCGTATTTAATTTGCATTTAAAAAAGAGGGGGGGACGTTGCGTTTAATCTTTGTACTGGAGAAATCCTGCAACCGGAAGTGTGCTGCTTAGACTTGCCGGAAGTCCTCCAGAGCTGTTTTTGTTGCCTGGTAGAGGGATAGTGGTGAAAATGGCGACGTCTCGTCGCGCTGCCCAACAGCAGCAGCAACAAAACTTCTCGTCCCCTCCGAGGGTTACTCCGAGTCCGCTCACTCCGCCAGGTTCGCCCCCGGTGAGCGGCGTTCCGGCGGTATCAGCTCCAGCAGGAGCGGAGCAGCAGGAAAGTGTCGGGGATCCTGAGGCCAGTCCGGCCTCCCCCGACATCCCCGCTGCTCTCCTCAGCAGCAGCGGCAGCAGTAGCTCCTCCACCACCACCAGCTCCTCTACTCCTGGCGGGGCCAGCAGTGGCGGCTCCAGCCCAGACTCGGGCGGCCCCAGTCCCAGCGGCGGCATCGGTGGTAACGGCAGTAGCGGCGGTGGTGCAGGAGGAGGAGGAGGAGGAGGAGGCGGCGGCGGCGGCGGCTGCGGGACTAGCGGCGCTTTTAGGGAGCTCTTCGAGGCCTGTCGAAATGGAGACGTATCTCGGGTGAAGAGGCTGGTGGACTCGGTCAACGTTAACGCGAAGGACATGGCTGGACGCAAATCCACCCCGCTTCATTTTGCTGCGGGTAACTATGCACTTTTTAGCTGTGCTAACGTATTTAGCTCACAAGCAGGCCTGTTATGTATGCACAGGGCACTGCACTGAAGGATAGCAGAATGAGCCGTCCATTTGGCTTGTTTTCTGAAAACAGTAAACAGTAAACCATAAGCCAATGTGTTTAACTAAAGTTACCAAGCTTGCGAATTCGCCTCGCCTCAGAGATACTGTTAAATACCCAGTTCTGAGCTGCTTTGCCTACCAAATAATAGCATGTAACTCTCAGTTCAGTATCCTAACACAAAAACGAGATTAAGTTAGCTAAATAAAGTAGAGCTGCTGCCTTAATGCCATGATTTTCTTTTTGTGTCTGTTAAACAAGTTTATTTAAAATAATGTCACGTGAAAAATGTAAACTTTCAAGACTTGAAAGTGGGATAACTGGGCTGTTTACTTTATAGGCCAGCAGTTGTTATGAGTTAGATTGCCATGAAGGTAGATTAAAGCAGTGCTTCTCAACCCTGGTCCTGGAGGCACCTTGCCCTGCACATTGTAGTGCTGTCTCTGCTCCCAACACACCTGATCAAACTTATCAGCTCATTAACAAGCCCTTCAGAGCTGCAGGGGGTGTGTTAAGGCAGGGAGGTCCTCTAAAATGCGCAGGGCAGGGTGCCTCCAGGACCAGGCTTGAGAAACACAGGATTAAGATCATCCTTTTGCTACTTTCTTTGGAACTCTGTGTTATTATTTTCCCATGGCTGTGTGTAATCTAATCAGCTGGCCGAACAAATGGTGGAAAGATCTGTCTGGGTGTCGCAGAGGTCTTGTTGAACTTAGCCGCATTGGATAATTTGGTTTTGCAGAGCTCCCTGCAATCACAGTGGAAAAATAGATACGCGGTATATGTGTGATGGATCATGACTAACAACACCTGGGAATTTGTCCCTCTACAAGTGCATCCAAATGTTTTTACAGCTCTTCGTTAGTTTACCTCAGGGTGATACTGTTTGATTTGAGTAGCATTTGGAACATGTGTGCTGTCCGTGCTTTAAAAGATGTTTTATACTGTTTATAGGATCAGATGTTAGTCGGTCACACCCTTCTGTGTTCCTCCACTTGAAAATAAAGCAATGATGAATAGCGTTACGTTAGATTTCTAATTCCTGCTACAGTTTGCTGTCTGGGTTGTACAGTGGTGCTTAAAAGTTTGCAAACCCCTTTGGAGTTTTCTATGCTCCTGCGTAAACATCAACGGGATGACCATCAGATACGAGTTGCCCCATTGTTATACCTAAGGAATTGGGATCTAATCTAAAAACGATCTCGATAAACACATGCTTGTGGCAGTGTGTCATGGCCTGAACAAAGGAGCTTTCTGAGAACGAGTTGTTAACGCTCATCAGGATGGAAAAGGTCACAAAACCATCTCTATAAAGAGTTTGCACAGTCAGACAGATTGTGTACATAGACGAAAATCAAGATCCCAAAGGAAAATAGGTGTGAACTAATCTGAAGAGAATATGGTTTATGCAGCAAGATAATGACCCTAAGCATACATTGTTCAATCAAAGAATGATTAGAAAAGAAGAAAATGAATGTTTTGGAATGGCCAAATCCAAATCCTGACCTAAATCCCATTGGAAATTATATGGGAAGCCTTGAAAGGAATGGCTTGTGTGAGAAAATCCACCAACATCCCGGGGTTGATGTGCAGGATTGATGATCAGTTTCCAGAAAAGTTTAGTTGCAGTTATTGCTGCACAAAGCGGTCACACCAGGTACTGAAAGCAAAGGCTCACGTACTTTTAACACTCACAGATACGTAATATCAGATCATTTTTCCTCATATATAAATAACATAAGTAGAATATTTTTTCCACATTTGTTTAATTGGATTCTCTTTACCTACTTTGTGAACATTCTGAAGGGTTCACAACGTTTCAAACACTACTGTATGTATTGAAATTGAGGGCTTAAAAACTTTAGAGCTTTGATGGCCATTGGTTGCATGCAAAGCATGCTGTACTTGTGGTAGACCGTTTACATTTGTACTATGATGTACGTTTAACCACTTAATTTGAGGTCACTTGTTATGTTAGTTGTTTTTTGTGATTTAATAAAACAGTGATAACTTAGGCAGTGTAGATTTAAATATTGTCCACTAAGCATCATTGGGTACTTTAAATTGTTTGCACAGTATAAAAGTAGTTGAGTTGGTCAATGTGACGTAATTCTCAGAATCAGATTCATATTACATATTGCACACACCATGCATATACATACATATAGATATTGTATACACATGTAAGTCTGAGTAGGCATATTATTAAAACTGTTATTTACAGAGTGAAATTAACATTCATAACACTGAACATCTGAACTTGTACAGCTGTTCCAATGAGCGGCATGTTACAAAGGAGTTACTCTCATATAGTGAGATTTAAAAGTGTGAGGTGTCCAACGTGGCGGGGGGTAGTGTCTGAAAGAGGTGACGTCCAGGATAAGAGGAGTCGACTGTTATGGATGTTGGGCCTCATTTACTCCCCGTTCTTGAGACATTCCTTCTTAAAACCCACTTACACGGTTTTCACATTCTACACAAGATTCTGACATTCACTAATGTTTTCTTATTTGGGGTTTGTTCTTGGGTAAGAACAGAATCTACACACACACAGGAGCACAGAAGTTCTGTAGTTAAGAACATGTCATGAATCTGACGTAGACTTTATCTTTAAGCCAGCGTGCGGTTTTAGAATCTTGTTTGCTGACAGCTCGCACTGCATGTTTGAATCGTTCTCCGTGTACTGAGAAAACCCGCAATTTATACACTCGCACTGTACGAAAACGCTCCTGTGTAGCTATGTAGGAGCAGTAGTTGTGACTGTTTGCATGTGGTTTTGGGTGCACCTTTAAGAAATTGGTTTGTGAAACTGCTCAAGCTGTGAGACAAGCAACCAGAATTTCTGAAATGTATCTTTTCGTCCGACTGCTCAGTCAGAACTTGTTTGGGCAGTTAAATGGACATCATGTCACTTCTCACACTGCAGGGCAAACGACACCCGAGAAAGCTGAAATTCGTCCCTGTCATGGACTTCAGTCGGCTCCTACCAAATCAGGCTTAAAATTGCACTCCGTATGCTTTAGGATCTGCAAGATGCAAGATGTTGGTGGGTGTCAGTTCTTGAAGGACAATTCACAATTTAGAAAATATGCTCATAGTTAGATTGTTACAATGTAAACTAAATCATCCAGAGGCTTTGAAGCTCCCTCACATGAAGTGGTTACGACTACGCTTCCTGAAGTCTGAGGCTAGATTTTAGATTTGGTTTTGGCCTAAAATGTATTTTTTACAAGGTAAATAGTCCCCAAGAAAACAATTTGCCTCTATTTCACCATTATTAACATTAACAAATATTACATGTTTAAAAACTCAGAAGGCACATGTAGCTTGCCTGGTCATTATAAATATACTAAGAGAAGTACTGTTTAAAGTAACTACAATGAAGAAGTACATTTCTCTAAAATGCACCGTTTCACGTCAAACCACTCTGAATGACTCTTGATGAAAAATTAGAGGATTATCTTTTTTTTAAGTTCATTACAGGTTCCTAATAGTAACTTGAAACCTGTGAAGTGACTACCTGTCGAGTATCAATGTATAAAATAAAAGAGCCATTTCACTTGCGGAATTGGTTTAATATTGTCAGACAGTGATTTCAGACTGTAGGTAGTCCTAAGTATTATGTTTCTCTTTAGGTTTTGGGCGGAAAGACGTAGTGGAGCATCTTCTACAGACAGGAGCAAATGTGCATGCCCGAGATGATGGCGGTCTGATCCCTCTCCACAACGCCTGTTCTTTCGGCCATGCTGAAGTAGTCAGCTTGCTACTGTGCCAAGGAGCTGATCCGAACGCTAGAGACAACTGGAACTACACCCCACTACACGAGGCTGCCATAAAGGGCAAAATTGATGTTTGCATAGGTAAGTGTTTCTTAAACTGCACTCATTGTTTGCTAATTGTCTTGATTGCTCTCCTCTCTTGCTGATTAAGATACTGTATTGTTTTTTCATTTGTGCACTTGCGAGTTTTATTACTCTTTAATTCTACATCAAGCTAATTGCTAATCAGTTTTTCTGGAAGATCGGATCCCCTTAAGTCAGATGTGATTATTCTGAAGGTTGAATTCTGTGTTTAGTAGATTAGCTCTGTAGATTGCAGATACATTCAGCTGAATTGTGTTAGTAAGCGTGGGAGATGTATGGCTTTAATTTTTTTTCGGTTTTGCCTGAGGAATCGTTTCCAATAAGGGTTAACCATGTGGCATTTTTCTTGATTAGGTTTGGTGGCTGTAGTTCTTAATCAGTTCTTCACTGTTTTGTATTCATGAGAAATTTTAAAGCGCTTCTTGGGGGTGAAACGACAACACAGTGTCATCCAAGAGTTCAGTCTTCCATTTGCCCTCTGCAAAATGTTTTCTTTTCTAAGCAATCTCTGCAGTGTCCTCTTGCCTGTGTTCTTCAGCAGTTGCTGTTTTGTTGTCGGTGTTCAGAATGTAAGCTGGAAGCAGTATGTCCTGTGTGCACACTGTATGTAGTTTTGTTCACTGTGCCTAGCACGGTTCTTTTTACCATTAAGCCTGATTATGTGCATTAATGGCACAGTTACTGCATTTGGTATAAAATGGGCTTTTGTCCTCTTTTCTATTGTTTATAAATGTTATGTATATGCAGCAGTAGATATGTACAGGAATTAAATATTGGTTATAAGCATCGGCTCACGGCTCCTATATTGGTGCCAAATTAATTCTAGTATTTCCGAAGTATGTTGTATAACTGAAAGTGGTGGTATTGGGTATCCTGCAGCTGGAATTTTGTTTCTGTAGGTTTGTTAATCGTTTATAGATGCGGTATTCTATATATACAGTTTCAGCAGCCACATGAACAAGTCTATTTGAGAATACAAATCAGTGTGATTTAGCCGTGCAGTTTGTCCTGTGTTAATAGGTGGGGTAAAAACATTCATTACTTTTTAGCTACTTCAGCCAGTAGAAAACTTTGGACATTAAGGCCCAATCCCATTTCTTATTTTTACCCCTACCACTTGTTTTCGAGTGTAACCCTCCCCCTTAAAACTGAGTTACAAGGGCTAGTGATTGAAATCTTTCCCCAATGAAATGGGACAACCCTTCAAGAACCGAATGCGTCATCAGTTGTCATCAGCGGCTTTTATGTAAACAGACGAAAAGTATGGGCGCTCGCGATTCATTCTCTTCATTCAACTTCAGTTTTATATATCAATCAATATGACAACTCACCGAATAAAAAAGAGCACAAACAAAAATATATATATATTTCTTCATTAACAGGCTACTAGCGGTGCTCTGTAGGCGACCCTGCCAGACTGCAGTGAGAGCAGAGGAGGTTCAGCTCCTCACTTCTTAAATACATTTAGAGCGTCATGTGCCTTCAAAGAGTGGGATGACAATTATTTATTATTGCCACCAAGAATTCATCAGGGATATGAAGCTGGACTTCTGCACTATTTAAGGTGATATGGGAAATTTCGCTAGGTAGCGACCGACACATCAGCGTATTACTAGCGGTTTTTACGCGTGTTATGAAGAAAATGACCATAAAACGCTTTTACAGTAGTTAACCTCTAATGCAGTGGCTTTTAAACAGAGAAAGCACTTATTTATGGATCTTTTTGGTTGCTTGTGCAGCTGTCTTGCCGATGATTTGCAGGGCATTCTGGGAATTTTCTCATAACACTCCGTTTGGAGTGTGTCTCTGAAAAATCTCTGTTTGAAGGGCCATGTAGCCCTAACACTTCACCCTACCCCTCCATCTCAACAGCAGTCGGGACAACCCTGCTCCTAGACATGATCACGCAAAACGGAGGAGTAGGGCTAAGTGTTGGGGGCAAGGGGTGAAATGGGATTTGGGCCTAAATACATCTTGGCTGTCTGATTATTGAGAAGGGGAAATGCATATATACAGAAAGTGTGCATTTACACAAATCAGCAGATGTTAAATATGGAAAAGGTGTCAACAGGGACACACATTCATACAGAGCGATCTATGCCTATATGGTAATGTAAAAAAAAAATTTTTTTTTGTAAAACTGAAACTGTTTAGCTGTTGCTGTGGAAAGTAGTGCCTTTTGTTTTCAGTCAGAATAGTCTAAACCAAGCTGTCATTAGTTTTTCACAGATGTTTGGATGCGGGTTCATTTCTCTGTGAAATTACGCAGTGGAAGTGTGATTGATTTCACAGGAGGACAAATAAATCCCACCTTCTCATGTGGCAGTGATTATTTCCTGGAAGACAAGAAATTACATTTGAGAAAGGCTTTCTTTAATCCCATGGAATGCTGCTGTGTTTCCTGAAAATTGCTTTAATATAGTGATTTGGAAGTCTCAGTTTTTACTAAAGTGAATAGATTTGATTTTAGTTAGTTAGTAAATGGGATGGGTGGGAAATGGGAAAAGTGAGCAGATGGGATTTGTCTAAATGGAAAATTGACATTTCATGGACTTGAAAACACAGATTCCTCCGTATTGTCCATGTTTACACTGTAGAGTTCTTAACATTCTCCTCCTGCAGTGCTGCATGTCCTCCACGGTGAAAATATGTGGCATCAGCCTCCATGCAGCAGCCCTCTTGCTTTGAGCACTGACTAACTGCAGGTTTGTTAGAATAATCAGAAAATGGATGTTTTGCTAGTTAGGGGTAATGCTGAAGCTGCAGTGTAACCTTTTATTAGAAACTGTCTCTCTGAATATTTTAACCTTCTACAAAGTCAGTCCTCAGAACGTTGCTTCAACAGCAGTGAGCCTGCTCTGTGTTTAGGTGGATAATAAGCAGGATAATTTGCAATTCCGCTCACCTGCTGGGTTGAAGTATCTCTAGACTTTGTCTTTCTTCTTTACTTTGCTAAGTGAGTTGAGTGTTATTCTCAAATGAGTTGCGGAGAGAAAATTGTATTGAAATGTTTGAATGGCTGTTTACTTGGAGAAAATGTTTGGAAATGTAAATGTTTCTCATGGAGAATTGCTTTTTGTGAAGATTAAGCTTTGAAGCCAGAGTTTTTAGGACTAGGTTTTAGCTGGTTGACTACAGTGTTATGAATTACTGATACAGTTCATTTATTGCAGTTGCTAATCAAGGCAGATCATCTTGGTTCATCTTTTTTCTTACTTGCTGATTTGATCAGTAGGACACCTATAAGTTCTGTGGTGATGCCCAAACCTGAAGTGTCAGACCCCCAACCTTTACCCATCCCACAGGTGTAATAACCCCTGCCCTTTGATCAAGATGGATAAATAATCTCCCTCCACTCACTGCTAATTAGAGTTGCTTCTGGTCTCTAGTCACTAATTTCTGTGTCCATTTACGCAAAGCTGCAGGAGAGCACTTTAAAATTGGAGGTCATTTGCTGTCAATCCTTAGCTCAAAGATGGATGACGATAACGGTGACAGCATGTCTCTTTCTTTCTTCCTTTTTATTTTTTCTTCCTGCCACGGCCCTGACCTGCGTGCTGGATGAACAGATCTGCTCTCTTTACTGCTGCTGGTGATGAATGACTAAAGAAGCATCGGCAGTAGCAGAACCCAGGGCAGTGACGCAGCGGATGACGCAGCAGCTGCTGCTCCTTTCTCCTAGCCTTGAGCCATAGATGCTCTCTTATTCTCATGCTGAGCATGTTTACTTACAACATGCATATGTGAACGCAAAGCCCTAAACCATTATTCTGATATATGTTCGTCTTATTTTTTTTTTCTCCTTTGAAACATTTTTCTTTATTCGGCTCTACAGTGAGTACCGAGTGCCAGGATTGTCTATTTTTCACCATGGCTAATTTGGCATTGTCAGTCTTGTTTCTCACCTAATGCTCTGGCAGCTTTAATGAAGAGCCACTGCTGTGTGAACTGGCACTGATGGGCCTGTATTTCAGGGTTGCTCTTAACCCTGATGGCAGCAGAGTCGTGCGCATCGTGATGCATTAACCGACGCACTCGCACTTTCCCGGAGGCTTTCTGTTACTCTGCCCTCTCAGCTCCTGACCATAATTATAACACTTTTCTAATCACATCCTAACCACCAATTACCGTGGGTCTGCATGTCAGCTCTTGAGCACAGGGGTCTCTTAGAGCAGCTGTACAGCTCACAGCAGCACCTGTTTCAAAGCTGGCCCTGGTCACTTGCTCAGTTTACGAGCATACTCCACCAAACAAAGTGACCTGCTTTTGTATTCTGGTTGCGGCTGCTCCCGACTGTTATGGTGTACACGTGTTGGTTTGGGCCAAAGGGTGAACATATCTGACTGATTCAGTCAAGTTAAAAAAAGTTTGTTTTAGGAAACAAATTGGAATTGCAATTTTCTCCGTCGCTCTGATTCAGTTATTTTAGTGTGATTCCATTATTAAAAGTGCATACAATATACAAATGCAACTGGAAGAACAATAAGAACAATAAGAGACAATAAGAAGAATACACACAGTTTATTTGGATTCGAAAAGTCTTTTTTAATTTCCAAAACTTGTGTTCATACATATTGTACGTATTATACTTATTACATTCATCGCTATACTTATTATTAGGGCAGGGGCATGTTGTTGGTGTAAGCAGCATCATCAACGCCATGGATTACGAAAATACGTTGATTTGGACAAAGATGGGTGTGCCAACTTAAAACAAGGTTTTCCCTGAAGAGCAAGTTGTGCACGCCCACCGGGATCTAAAGTGTGGGGGTGTTTTGGACAGACACCCAGAAATGTGGTACTCTGTAACATTTGCGAAGTGAAGATGGCCTATCACAGCAGTACAACACTTGAAGCGCAGATCCCAGAGAGCTTTGTCAATAGACACACGTCTATTAATGCCGTCCCCCACACATAGTCTGATGGACTGCGATGCTGCAAAACAAAAATCTGTTCTAATTTCTGCTGTTCGGATGCATTAAAATCAGGTTGACCTACCAGAGCTCTGTTTCATGGTTGCAGCCCAACCAAATATGCGTCAGGAAGGCGGGAGAATCACGCTGATTATAAACATGCGGAGGTTAAAGGAAATATAATGGAGCAGCTGAAAGGCTGAGAACGACTGAGTAACTTTACAGTAACTGTATATAGCTGCAGTTCTTTCACTCCTTTATAAAGAGAGTAGCAACAAGCAGAAGCAGATCTGAATTCCCCACTGACCTACAGAGACACCTGCAGAATCACTTGCTGAGTTTCGGCTCCTGTAAGAGGAGGTTTTGTAGAATGGGATGTACCCTGTTTATGTACCGTGTAGTTGCAGTGCTGAAAAGTAAAAATATTTTCAGAGAGTTCAGAGAAAAAGCGCTCAGACTTGGTGTGAAGGAACCACTACGCTAAAAATCGCATCCCAATAATCCAAAAATCGTACACTGTGTGAATAAGCCGTTAATCCTGTTTACCTGTTTTCCCCACCTGAGCTTATTAACATGTGTTGTGTTTCTGTTAGTAGTAGACACTTCAAAACTGATTTGCTAACTTTCAGCCCACTGCTGTTATGGTATCATAACGTTACACCATGTGTTATCTGACATTGTTATTTAGCCAATTATATTTTCTGTTTATTAGCCTTGTATAGTGAGAGAATAGCTTACAACCTGTAAATCATTTTCATTATTTTCCTTGTACTACATTGATGCATAAATAGCCATGTCAGCGCTTAACATTTTAATTTTTAGGTTTATTAGTTAAAGAAAAAAAATTTGCTGCTCTATTTTAGGTACAGCTATGACGTGCAGTGAATAAGTAAAACTGTCATTACAATTTGATGTCCCATTTTTTTCTGATCAGACATCTGACAACACAACAGCGATATGAAAAATGGATAATAATAATTGATAAATTAGATTAATGGACTAATCGAAAAAATAATTATTAGATTAATTGAAGAAAATTGTGTTAATTGTTGCCCTACTTATTTTACTCATTATTCTTGTTTTTATTATATACTTATTGTTTTATACTTATGCATACCTAATGCGGCGTAATAATGGGTAAAGCCAGACAGAAGCAGCGATGCAAATGTCCACTCTCGTGTAATGATTCAGGCAGACGTAAAGTGGGCTAGAGGTTAAGGAATCAGCCTTGTGACGGTGAGGTAGCTGGTTTGAGCTCCTGAACCGTCAGGGCATGACTGAAGTGTTCACCCAGCCACCCTCCCATCCACTCACTGCCTCCTAGTGTGTGTTCACGAGTATGTGTATCACTACACGGATGGGTTAAATGTGAAGGACAGATTACTGTGTGTGCAATCAGAAATGGCAAAATAAGTTCTAATTTCATTAAAAGCATTAAAAAAAAAAAAATTCTAAATGATAACCCCAGTAGCACCTGTCCCCCACCAACCCTGTCCTGCTGCCACCGTGGCTGGTGCGGCCTGTTGAGCTCTCATAACGTTAATTTATGTGAGGTTAATCTACCATGTTCTTCATTGTTCAAGTTGTTGGTGATTTATTAAAACCCTTTCACCTAATTTGTTTATTATTCAGACTCCTCTCCCTTCCAGCCCCCCTCACTGAACTGAACCATAGATCTGGAGAATCATTGCTCCCCTGTTATTTAATACTGTTGGATTCGGTTAGATTTGATAGAGAAAGTACAGATTTCATACCAAGCAGAAAATTGGAAGGGAGTATGGAAGAGGAGAAGAATGAATGCAGTCCTCCCCTGGAACAAATTTAATCTGAGATGGCATGCCCTCACATTGTCATATCATGCTGTTAGCTGTTTGGTCTGTACATGATAGCCTGCTTTACATGCCTAGCTCTTCTGTAAACTGCTTCCATTAAAATCTCAGTATTTTAAAACAATAATATTATATCGTTATCGATGTTGGTTGATCTAACAATCGCTTCTGCTATTACAAAATTGATACTTACAGGTCTGCATTTCTTAGCCCCTAGGAAGACTGCAGAGGGGCCAAGGAAGGTGTTTAGCAAGACAGCTTTGGTGCTCCCCCTCATGCCTTGTCTGATAGATAGTCAGGCTGTCGGAAGCACGCAATTTTAATCATCCCGTCGCTGTCGCCCTTTTGACACCACACCTCCACTCCCCGCACCCTCCCCAACATCACCATTCCACTTGACAGCCCACCACTCAGGTGCTTTAATGACACTGGTGTATGCAAATGTGCTTTCTGTGGGCCATCGCATGTTCATTTGACTTATGGTTGCGGTGTTTTTGTGACACGTAAAGCGTTATATTTCTTCTTTCAAACTGAAACTGTCTCGTCTTGGCCCAGCATCATATTTCAGGAAGGCACAGAGCATGTCAGAAATTGGACTGCTGTTTAACGAGAAAACGGATGACCTATGAGTCACCAAAGTGCCAGCAGCATCACAAAGTGTCCATATTTGTTTTTTTTTTTTTTTCTTCTTGGGAGAACATCAAAGGAGCAAATACTACCAGAGTGTTTGTTTAGGAGAATTTCTCTCCACTTGTGAGAGCAGAACAGCTTTGTGCATCATCAGCGTGCCCCCATCCACTGGGTGCTGCGAAGGAGCGTCGACAAAGAGGTAAAAAGGGAGTCTCTGTAATTGCCCCTCTGGCTAGTGATAGCACAGATGTGTTTAGAATGGAAGCCTGTGCGGTGAAGCGGCGAGAGATGGAGAGAAAAGCAGCGAAAAAGAGAGAGAGGGCGTACGTGAGCGTGCACGTGAAGGGGGGAGTGAGGAGCTATGTAGCTGGGGCAGAGGGAAGGGAGGTGTATGTGTGCGTGTGTTTGTGTGAGAGAGAGAGAGAGAGGGAGAGTGAGAGAGAGAGAGAGAGAGCGAGCGAGAGCATGCTCGCGTTGTTGTTGTTGAGAGAGAGAGAGAGAGAGAGAGAGAGAGAGTGAGTGTGTGCGCAAGAGAGGAGTGCAGACAGTTGGGAGACGCTGGCCACTGTAGGTGTGCTGCTGGCNGCAAGAGAGGAGTGCAGACAGTTGGGAGACGCTGGCCACTGTAGGTGTGCTGCTGGCTCTAGGAGACAAAAAAACAGAGCACTACAAATCAGCATCTCTCTCCTTTCTCTCTGTTCCCCCCCCCTCCCTCATTCGCCCTCACTCTCTTTCCATTCTTTCTGTCTCTGGAGGCCAGGAAAAAGGAAGGGATCTGGGAAAACAGACTTTGATATTCTGCTCTCATACCTGAGCTCCAGTCACATGCTCCTGCCTGGAGTCGGACTCCCTCAGTAACATGGGCTTTTTTCCTCCGTCTCGCTGCAGTGTGAGGCGTGTGTCAGTGCAGGTTGCTCTCTTCACTGCGCCGCCGTGCGATGTGTGTATGTGTCTGCAGCATGCCGAGGAGAGCGCTGGCCGTCAGCGGAGGCAGCGGCCCCGCTACTAGCCTGTGCCTGCCTGAGTTACGCTACTGCTTGTGTTTCCCTTGTACAGTTCTGCTCCAGCACGGTGCCGACCCAAACATCCGCAACACCGATGGCAAGTCTGCCCTGGACCTCGCTGACCCTTCCGCCAAAGCCGTCCTGACTGGTGAGTCCACCGCAAACTGACCTTACCTTCTCAGTTCATTCTGTCTCTCACTTTACTTACATGCTCTCTCTCTCTCTCTCTCTCTCTCTCTGTGTTCTCCAGCTGCTCTCTCTCTCTCTCTCTCTCTCTCTCTGTCTCTGTCTGTCTCTTTTCTGTCTTATCTCCTTCCTTCTTGAGCTCTCACTTATCATTAATTGTTTCTCTCTCTCTCTCTCTCTCTGTGTGCTTTAAAACGTGCAGTGTTTATGATCTGATTGTGGATGTATGCTGCAGGATTGTTGCTGTCTGTGCAGCACTGCTATGTCTCTTTCTCAAGCTCGCTCGCTCTCTCTCTCTCTCCCCTTCATGTTTTTTGGGCAGCGATCAGAGATTCATACATAATGAGGCTGCTGTACTTCACACACACGGCACTTCGCATGCACATTCTGCTTCTGTTTACTCTGTGTTACATCATATCTTCCCAGTTTAATACATTAATGACACAGAGAGAGCTGTGGATGTGTGTAATTTTCCTTGCTGAGAACAATCAGAGTCCAACAAGTATCTCAATCATGTGCCTCTCTATCACAGCTGCTCTCTTTCTCTGCGCGTACACAAAATCGCCGCTTTTAAAACAAGTCGAGGCATTATTACGGCAGACTAAATGTTGATTTGAGCATTTGCAACGACGCTCATATCGATGTTTAGAAGAGTTTGACTTAATATAGCACGTCATCTCAGTGACTTGGAAAATGTGTGAACAACTAGAAGCCAAAGTGCTAGTAAGTGCCAAGAGAGTCTGAAAGGATTCAGGAATGGTGAGTGTTGGAGTGCAGGTGTAACTTGCAAACAAAGAGCAGCATTCTTGTCTGATTTAAATTTAGCAACTTCTTAGCTCTGGATAAATTAGCAAGTGCTTAAGTGTTCTACAAGTATGTCTGCGTTGGATTAAATGCGGTTCTAAATGTGCTTTCTTGAAGATGGCACACTTATGGCAGCTGGTATAAGAAGAGCTGTTATTACTCCTTTATCACCCGCTGCGTAATTTGCATGGGTTGTGTAAATAACGATTTATATTTATTTCATCTTCACAGCAAACACCAGAATGGGACCTAAAGCCAAACACAGAGACTCACAGTCATTAAATGTAATGAACTAAAGGAGACTGAAAGCCTTTCAGTCATAGTGACCAGTATAACAGGAACACTTTAAAAATAGTTTTAATTCTCCAAGAACTTCTTAGCAACTGGATTGATTAAGTGCTTAAGTGTTCTACAAGTATGTCTACATTGCTTTAAATGTGCTTTCTTGAGAGTGGCACCCTTACGGCAGCTGGGATAAGAAGCCTGCTGCGCGATACAGCCTGCAAAACATTCCGTCTCAAATTAAATGGATATTAAGTCCTTTTTTTCCCTCCTCACAGAGAATGAACAAGACTGATAATACTGCACGCTGAGATTTAATAAGATGCTATACTTGTCAGCGCAGGTTAAAGTGTTATACCAGGCAGATCCTTCAAGGTAAGCAAGGTTAATGGCACCGCTGCGTAGCGTGCATCTCACATTAAGAAGAGCGTATTATGAGTGCCACTACAAACGTTCTGTTCTAACTTCCGGGATCGCTTAGTGGAGCTCACTTTTCCAAGACGGTCCTGCGTCGAATGCGAGCTATTTGAAGGTCTCGTGGGTTTGTTGCTCACTGCCTTGGAAAAATCAACTCCAACATCAGCAGCAAAGCTATTTAGAAAGCTCTCTCTCATACACTCAATAAAGGAGTCTGCCTCAGAAAAAAGCAGATAACAAATATCTATTGAGAAAGAGCACCTTTCACATTTTGGTGATAATGGCAGAAGACATGCTTGCTGTGTGTGTATAAATAGCACAGGCAGCTGCTCCGGTACTTCACGTAATTGTTATAGATCCACTTTCCTTCTTCTCTGCTGGTGTCTAGGCTGTCTCTCTGACCCTGCAGTTATCAGGGATTTATTAGTGCCCTACTGCTCGCCTCTTATCGCGTAGGACTGTTCAGCTTTTAATACTACCACATATTGCTCCTTTTGAGTTTGTGGCATAGGACATTATTGAGGTACTATACCAGTACTGTGCAGAAGTCGAAGGCCATGCTTCATTGTTTAATTTCCAAAATACCAGTAAAAATACCTAAATTATTTGTTTTTTAAGCAGCAGGAAAAAAAACAAAACAAAACAAAAGACCTACATTTGACAAGAAAACCTGAAGGAAACGCAGCTTAGATGGTTCACACTTTCTACTAGGCTATGATTGCTATGGGAGGAACGACAGATGAATAAATGACACAGAGGAGTGCAGGCTGGCATGGCTGTGGGTTGGAGTTTGGGGATCTGCTCTGAGTGAGTGCATGCAGTTTATTGTCTGTGGGTTAAAGGAAACAATTGGGTTTAAATGGGGTTGAAAAATGAGTGGCACTGTATGGGATGGAATAAAAAAGAAAAAAGACAAACAGACGAGTGCGGGTCAGACCAACGTTGAATTCGTATATGAGAAATACACTGCATGCGAAACGTCAAACCGTGGGACTAGTTAGCGGATAAAAGAGAAGACAAAGACGAATTGGATAACAGTGTTAAGCATTTCAAAGCAGTGTGCAGCCATATAGAAGTACCTATATAGTAACTATATAGAAGCATCAAGGACTAAATATAATATAGTAGGTTTAAGTATTTAGCCTGGCCCTTTTTAAACTTTCTTCGCTTCCAGTTATTTGGGACACTTGCGTTCAGCTTCCAAATAAATCTGCAGGGATGTTTTTCCACACCTTCAGTGTTCAGTCTTGCTTGCGTTTTCTGGACTCTCGGATGGACAGTCCATAGTTCTAAGAATGCCGACAGCTTTCATTTGTTTGATTTTCAGATATTCTTCTTTTTATGTCTGTTTTCCTTTTCTCAGCAAGATTTGTCAAAGATAAAAGCTTTTAAATACTGTTCATCTGATGGTGGACTCACTTTTGACATCCCAGTTCCTCAGGCAAGTGGATTATCTTAAATCTAATATCCTCAGAAATATCTCCTTAAAAGTGAGAGACTTGTACTTAATGGACATTTTGACTGGAAATCAAATGCTTGATGAAATGAAAGGTTGTCTCCTGCACGGTACTTTTGTGAAGTCCTGTAGGAACGTGGAGTCTTGTGGGTTTTTTTTTTAATTTTTTATTTTTTATAAATATATCCACCTATTCAAGGAAACCTAGGTGAAAAATATGACACATCCGTTTCACATTGTGGTGACAATGGCAGAAGGGAAACTTTGTACACAGTGCAGGGTCAGAAAGGCGTTTGAGCTCATAAAGCCTTGGTGTATGTGCAGATTATGTTGCCCAAACATGAGAACATCCGAGTTAAATTTTTTCCATTCACTCTGGCACGATTAGTTTGATTGCTTTTCAGCTAGTGCAGTCAAGTTGATTATTCATTCAGGTGTGATCCTGCTGCTGCTGCTGCTGTTAAAGAAAGGCAGCTCCCAGCACGTTCCTTTAACACAGTGCTGCAGATAAATTGTATGGCTTGGAGGGGTTTTAGTTGTGCTGTATATTTTAAAAACTAGTCAGACAGAATGGTGGATGTGACAGAAACATTCAGTCAGAGCACTGTGGGCTCTCTTGTGATGGAAAACCAACATACTGTTGAAGTCCACTTTTTATTAAAATGACCTTTTTGCATGGTTAATTTATGATGTCACATTAAGCATTCCCCATATCTTTCATCCAAATGTAGTGACTTTTACCAGCATCTATTGGTTCACACAGATTTAGGTTGATTAAAATTATTTAGGTTAATTGAAACTTTGGTGCGATTGTTCTTTTAGTGTGGTTCACTAGAATAAGTGCTGCCTTGTGAACTCGAGTGCACACCAAATAAACAGGCTGAGGGCCCCTGTTAGTTTAATGGATGTTGTCTCAGTTACTGTTGCCAAATGTATGTCAAGTCACAACTGATTGGGCAGGTTGTTTTGTCCCTATGACATTGTTTATACCTTTTGGTTCAATGTCAGGTGCATCAGTGTGAGCGATAAGCAAACCAGGTCAAAAATACGGACCAAGGAAAAAAAACTACAATGAAAACGCACCCCAGAACAGCCTCTGATCTAAGTCTCCATGCAGCAGTAGGCCTGGCAAAATATGAATCACATATATTTAGTTCACCTCCTCTAACCAGGACTGTGATGGGATGGATAATTGGTTACTGTGTATTCCAAACATTTGGCGGGTTACTGCCAGTGCCCCAAAACACCATCTATGTAATGAGCTAAGGACTTTGGTTGTTGGTGCTACAATCACAGGATTGAATGCCTTTCAGTCATAATGATGACTTTAGCTTTTTATCATTGTTTTAAGCTACACTGAGACCCCAGAAAGCTACAATAAGTAATGTCACAGTCAGTCTTTTAGGATAACAGATCTCAGCTAACGTTACAGCCTAGTCTTCTTCAGCTCACTAACAGAGAGCTGTCAGTAAGGTAGTAAACTGACGCCAAGCACGTGATTAATGATGGTGAATTAACTTTCACCAGCAAAAAAAAAAAAAGAGAGGAAAAAAGTGGTGATGACGATAATGAGCTTAACCCCGCGTTAGGCATCACATGGCCATGGTATTGCGGTGATGTGGTTAATGCCACATCCCTGCTTCCCACTGCTGTGTAAAAAAGGACAAATCTAGCATTAAAGAAGCAATGACACAGATAACTCATCAATCAATATGTAACATTCATTTTCAGTATTTAGTTCCTCCACCCTTTACCTTTATTACAACTTGTGTTCTTTTGTGGAGAGGGATATCGCAGGGTTGTTGAGGTCTTGTGTCTGAGAACACCAGTAGCTTCTGTGTTTGATTTGCAAATTTTCTTCAATTTGATTATGTCTTCCCTCTGGTTATTGTGTTGTCACTGAAGGGGTATTTAGCATCAGCTTAAATCTCCGGTTGCTATAGCCTTGGCAAATATCAGTGTCAGATTAATATTGTGTTTTTGAGTATATGTTTTAATATTTAGAAATGGGAGATAGGCAGTTTATGTAAAATAGGTTGTATTCCTAGAACTAGATAAGATGAGAAGGGCACGCCAAGACGTGTGCAATATTAGAGCGTCTGCTCTGTTAGAGGAATGGCAAGGCATAAAGCCTCGCTCTCGGAAGACTGACAAGCTGAGCTATTCGCTCCAGACTGTTCAGCTTTGTTAAGGATTCATCCTCATTGTTGCTTGCTGTGTTAAGATTCCCCCCTGACAAATACAAAGACGGAATGTTGCAATAAAGCTAATTATACATTTTCTTTGTTAGTAAATGGCTGGTCTGATGACAGGGATATGCAGAGGCAGAGTCTGATATGCAGCAACTTGATGATTAAAAATTAAACCTCATGAATAATGCAGTCAAATCTTTAAACAATTGATGTGCTGTTTGTGTGACATGATTTCGTTAATGCTGCTTTTTTTCTTCTGCATGTTTTTGTGGGATGTTGCTGATGTTTGGAGCTGCGTGTGTTAAGAGGGGAAGAATAGAGGAAGAAATGAGCACACTTACTGGTTGCCTGTAGTCCAGTGCCTGGTTGATGGGGCGATGTAATCAGGCACTGTTGATGAAGGTCAAAGAATCCAGTGGTGATGAGTAACAGGTGACAATGGTTGTTTTGGGAATAGAACTGAGAGGACACTATAGGGGGCTAATTTACCATTAAGCAGCCTGTGCTGTTGGATTCAGATGCAGTTTTTATCTGTTTGAATTCAGATCCGACACCCCTGGCTCAAATGGTCGGCTGCTCCTGAAGGTCTTGATTCCTTGGATCAGGTGTGCTAATTTAGGATTGGAGCTAAACTCTGCAGGGTGGTAGATCTCCAGGACCAGGATTGGGTGCCCCTGTGTTTGAGAGGGAGGCAGGTGGACAGAGAGAGGGTTTTGTTAAGAAGCTACCTATTTCATTGGTCTGCGTCACTTTCTTGTGTTCGGTCTGCCAAATAGCTCTTCCCCTTCTGCTTACCTTCGCATCAAGTTTAGCTTGGGTGAATGTACCTGTAATTAAATGCTGGTGTACTTTGGCATTTTAGCTTGATTGACAGGGATTACACTAGAGCAACTAGCTCCAAAATAGCTGCTCTGGCATTCTTCGGTTCCTTGTTTTTATTTCTGAAACAGGATCAGAAATATATGGGTAATAAATAATACATACACATAATGTTTAATACACTGTTTGTTAAAACATCAAATGTTAATGGGGCTTTAAATAGCTGCCGAGCAAATTCCCCACCGTCTTTGCTGTACTGAGTACAATTTGCAGGCTTTTCTGAACAGCTTAAGTGAGCTGTTGGTTAGTTAAATATATGATGAATATATTCTGCTGTAACAACAGAAATGGAAAGCCTTGGTTTTTAATATGGAAAGTGTTAGAAAACTTTGAAATATGTGCTGTACATATGGCAGAATTAGGCCTGTTTGTTATTAGAAAGCATGAAGGGCCACAGGATGAACGAAAAAATTTTTTTGTCATTGTTTAGAAATGGAATTGAAATTGAACAGTTCAGTACAGCCATGTTTGGGTGCCTGTACTGCAATATGTGACACACATGAAGCTGAATGGTGGGAAATTAAAAGTGAACATTGGGGGTTGCAGGGTAAACTGGCAAAGCTTTCTTGATGTGCCATTTTTGCAAAAAAAAAAAAAATTACATTCTGATATAATTTGGGGACCATTAAAAGGCTTTTTATGGCCTCTTGTTGTCTGAGGCCCAGTGGTTGAGGAACCCTATTCTAAACCCTCCGATATTACAGAAATCACAGCAGATCTTTCCATGCTTTGGGATACCTGCAGCAGAGGAAGTTACGTTAGCCTTAGGTTGATGTTGGCATTTATTTGCAGTTCCAGTCACTGGAATTTAATGCAAGATAAAATATGTGTTTGGGGAAGAGGCGCAGGGTAGGTAAAGCTAGCATTATAGGGGATAGCAGTGACAGGCAGCTATCTAAATTCTGTCTCTCCCTCTCTATCGTGAACTGACTGTTGGGGCATATGCCTATGCACTTCTTCACCAGTTTCTCAACATACTTGGCAGACTGTTTATTGCTGAATTTATAGAATAGAGAGGAACATTTTTGTGAATTCCGTTCATTTGTTAAGCAAGATTCCTAAAACGGCCACCACTGGACACTAAAGGACGTAGTGAGTATTCTTTTAAATGTAAATATGAATTTTTTAATATACCTAAATACCTGCATTTAATTCTAGTAGTTGTTGATACGCAACGGTAGGCTCCCCGTTTAATATTCTCTTGAAGTTTTTAAGAAAATTATGGCTGTATAATGTTTTTCCACAACTTGCTAACTACACTACAGCAGTCTACATCTCTTTGCGAGTAGTATTGTTGGAGATCTGTACCTGTCCATGTGATCTGTGTTTGCACAAGGACAGAGATCTGAACATTTCTGAGTATTTCCAGCCTTTTTCAACCCTGTGAGTGACAAGGTGGTTCCTGTGTCATCTCACTTAAAGCGGAAACATAGAACAACTAGTTTCAGTTAATGACAAACTGCAGTCTAGATGGAAACTGGGTCATCAGTGTTTTGTTTGTTTATTTTTAAGACCTTTTTAAAATTGCTATATCCAGTAAAGGCAGTGAAAGTTATAGATGCAATAGAAGTTCTGATTTCTTTTCCAGAGTAGCCGTCTCTCCTGAACTACATTTGGAACTTCGTTTGGAAACGCTCTGTGACAGAATATGTTGGGCCGGAAACGAAGAATCTGCTTTATTCCCCGTTTAGTTTGAAAACATGTTGAGACATATAAAAAATCAGGACATTTTGCACTGTTGCTGTTATTTATTTATTTATTTATTTATTTAAATGAATGCTTATTTAAAATAAAACTCCTCTGACTTCTATGCACTTGGAGATGCTCAGGCAACCTGCTAAGATGTTAGTTAATTATTGCTTAAAGTATGATTTTGAGGTTGTGATTTTTGGTGGGAGGTCTTATTTGATGGAACCCCCCACAGTTTGTTTTTAGGGTGGCTATGTACATTTTTAAGCATGCTTTTCAATTCTACTTTGCGAAAAAGCATAAAAAGAGCTGTCGCTTAATTCTTGAATACTGTCCTCCAGGCTTCCTAATGCTTAGGAAAGTAAGCGAGACTCACAGAGAATTCTAGAATAGGAAGTTGTTTTAATGTGCCTTTTTGTTCTCTGGTGGAGGAGAGTCCCTTTAGATATTTCACAACTTCAAATGAAAAGTTGTTGAAGCCCTGAAAACTGGAAGTGGTTTAAGTGGATTGCTGAAGAGGAAAGTGTGCTGTTACAGTGTATGGATGAAGTTTGCCTTGACTTTTAGTTGTGACAATTTGTGAGTGCATACGTGCATATATTTGAAAACTTGAGCATTAGTTTTGTTCTTCTAGTCAGGTGGGATGTGAGACTCCAGTTGTTTGGGGGAAAAGGTTCTTTTCTCTCCTGTGCTATGCCCGCGCTCGCTGCAGTTGTTTATCAGTTGCGCTAATATGCTAATAATATGAAGAGCTGCTCTCCATCTTTAAGAAGTATCTATGACAAGACTGCATCTCCTTTCACTAAAATGCTGTGATGGTGTTTGAATGGTTCAGTGAAGGGATGCACCGATATTAATAAAATTGGCTGGATCGGGTATAGGGTAATTATGCCAATCCATGGGGCCGATCCCCACTTTAATTCGTTTGCAATGTGTGCTATGCCGTCAATAGCATGTTTGCGCTGTGTGTGTGTGTGTGTCTGTATACACACACACACACAAACACACACACACTTACTTCTCAGTCTTGGATCTGCTGGAACCCGATACATTACAGTACACTTGACCTGAACAGTAAGTAAGCTTGTGTCAGTAATAATTGTTTGTCAGTCCTGGTGCCTTACGTCGCTCCAACATGAAGTATATACGGTTTATTCATTCAAAAATGGTATCGAATCGGTATCAACAGATTTGCAAATTTTATGTATCCGTGCTGGTATCGGAACTGGAAAAACAGGATCGGTGCATCCCTAGTTCAGTGTTAATCTTACTGTGCATGTAAGCATCAAAGTAGAGGTAGTGTGGTTGAACATCAACTATCCATGATGTATGTGGAGAGCCTAAGTGGTTCTGCTTTTATATTATTCGTTTTTATGCTGACCAACCCAAGCTTTTTGTTCAGGGTTGTTGGTTAGAGAGGAGAGGGAATACATTAGTTTCTGAATGGCACAACCACCACAATGGCTGAATGAAGGATTCCTCTCAGTCTGTGATCCCTTGAGATCTCATATTGTATACTGCAGCATGTGGCCTGAAAACTCCCTATTTTATACATACATACCTGTCTAAGTTATTTTCCTGCAGGAGGCTTGCAGAATGGAATTAATTTGGAGCTAAATTTGGGTTTGTAAAGATTATATGAACTTCTAGTAGCTTTAAAACTCAGGAGACACAAAGCACTTGCATCGAGTATGTCTTGATGCGAAGTACTTGGTGTAATTTTTGTAGGTCATGTAATCCCTTCCTTTAAGCCTTTGATCAGTCTTGGGATTTGTAGTATTTTGTGATTTAGGTTTTTAAATATTGACCATGGGGGAGGGAGGGTCTTGGACAGTACAAGGCTATCCAAGATGACCTGATGGCCTTTTATCTTTTGAAACTGGATTTGAGGTTGTGGAAAAAAAGATTTAACTATGCCAGATACACAAGATGTTACTTCCTGTACATTCACATTAGCGGGTGACAGAGCGGCGGACGACCGGTCAGTGAAGGTGGCAATGTTGTAGCAAGCGACCTGGCAAGCAACAACAAAGTCGAGCTAATTATTATTAGTTTTTTTTAACTTCATGTAACTAAATAATACAGCATTGAAGGACAAGGTTCTCTCTGCTCCCTGAACTTTTTGTTCAGGCATTCCTGCCCCACAAATAGTTTTGCTCCAGAAGTGCAAGGGGACCATGTAAACTTAACCATAGTTTGTGGTGTTGTGTTTTTTTTTTTTTTTTTTTCTTCTTGTCAGAAGCTGTATAATGTTCACAGCCGCACACAGCCTCAAACACAGAAGAGACATTAGGCGACATAAGTGACTGATATGAGTATATGGCTAGACAGATGTCTGTATGTGTGTGTTGGTCTTCCAGTCTTGTTATACTAATTGGAGCTATTTTGAAATGTTGACGTCAGTTTGACTCTCCTGACAATGCCGAAGGTGTCTGGATTTTAGGTTTATGTATGTCTTCCCAGCTTATCCTGTGGTTTGCAGTCTCGATTTCACCTCCCAAATATTAAATGTATTCAGTATTTACAGCTCAGCATCTTGTAGTGTCTGGAGGAAACACTCTCTCTGTTCTCTCATAATGAACGCAGTTTGTTCACACCTTTACCAAAGACTGCCAAGCAGAACGGAAGGATAATTTACACTAGAAGCTTTATTACAGTTGATTGTTTCTTTTTTTTTTTTTTTTTTTTTTTGATGTGAAGTGCACAGAACTACCAAAGCAATCTGTGTCTCCAAGCCATCCACTATGTTTATTTTGGTCTAAGGCAGTGGTTCCCAGCTCTGATCATGACCTGAGCGTTTTATTGTTTTCCACTGCTTTTGAAACACCTGATCCAACTGATGAGCTCTTTATCAATCCCTTTATGACTTGGAGTGGGTGTGTTAGAGCAGAGAGGGTTGGGAAGCTGAACATCTATCCGTCCAGTAAATGCCTCAAAAAACACAGAGGGTCTTAAACATGTTTTGTGGCTGTAAGAGGTAAGCAGACTTGATAGACTTAAGTCTGCTGTGTGATTTTTTGGTCTGTGGTGACAGTGCTCTGCCCTGGAGTCTCAGTTGAAGTGTCCTGTGTGAAAATTGGAGAGGTCCTTGCTTCTAAGATGAATGTTTCAGAAAAGGAATCGGAAATAGGATGTAGCCCAATTTATGGACAGTGTTTAAAAAGAGATAATGGGAATGTGGTGTTCTTCGCAAACGTTTCCCCACAGCTGAACTTTGTATGCAAACACCGCATATCTGTGTATTCTGATTTGACTGGAGATGTTTTGTACCTCTCTTGCGTTACCTCAGGTGTCTATGTGGGCTTACATTGATTTACATAAATTTACATGAGTTTACTGGAGCAGAGTATTGCATGTTTACATTTTGTCGCTTTCTTGCTGTGAACTACTACTGCATTCTTTCTTTCTCTGCGCTTGCTCATCAGAATCTATTATTCTAACATCTCGAAACTCTTTATGACATCTCTTTGCATAGTGGGCGTACGGTTGTGAAGTTAATCAAATTGTGTATGTAGAATGTTTACAGCTGGAATATAAATGTTAGAATAATAGATTACTTTGGCAAGAAGCTTTTTGAAAGAATGCATAAAATATTTTGATTTGTATTAAAGCAGTATTTATGAAATGCTTAGGTAATCCTACAGCAGTTTAGACAGTAGATCCCGTATAGACTTATTTGACCTTACTTTGAAATTCAAGGAGCCTGATATTGCTTAGAATTTCCGAGAGTGTGTCTAGCAGTAGTCTATACATGAAGGTGTGTATTAGTAGTGAAATCAATCTGTTGTGACTTTGGTCTTATACTTGCCTTAAAGTTCTCCATCTGTTGACTGAAGGGGAGGTTTAACTAGAACTTGAAATTATGAATGTCATAGCTTAAAAGCTTGAGGCCTGTAATAGCCCTTTTCCACCAACGTGGAATGGGTTCTGTTCTGGTTTGCGTGATTTTGAACCGTTTGGTGCATTTCCAGCAGAAAGTTATAACTGTTATAACAGCACAGACTCTTGCAGGTATTCTATGTGCACTCTGACATCCTGATACTTCTGTTCACTACCGTTGTGCAATGCCCTTTGTTAATGTTGATGATGTATCATTTGATGTTGCCTGGTTCAAATAAAACTGGTGACAGTTTCCCTGGATAGCACCAAGGTTCAACGAAGCCTGTACGGCATCAGTTCAAGTACCAGGGTTCTTTTGGCCGGAAAGGNGGTCCAGTTTTACAGCAATGCAGTCCCTGTGTTGTTTAGCAGCTCTCTTGCTTGAGGGACGTTTGATTTGCTGGAAGACCTTTGTGCTGACATGTGGTCCAGACAGAGCCTGTTGACAGCTAGCTTGTATACAGTTTGTGAAGGTTTTGTGAACTGGTGCTTTCTCAGTATTTAGCTTGAAATGTTCTGTGATATTGCAGGTGATGGCATATGGCACGTCTTGGCCATGTTTCCATCCTGACATTCCACATCCTTTCTGCTCTGCTGCTCCTAGGTGATAGCCAACTGATTAATCTTGAAAAGATTTTTTTTTTTGATGCCACATATGTTGCTTAGTTGAAATGTCTCAGAGCCAAATTGTAAAAAATTGAACAGATGTTATTTGTTCGCTTTCCTCAGTCAGGTGTTAACTGTGTGGTCTTATTCGTTCAAAGCTCTGCTGGAAAACGCAACAATTAATGGAACAGACTGGCATACTAATTGTGATCATGCTGTTCAACCATTTTACCATCAGCTTCTCCTCCTTGTCTTTTCATATCTTGATGTCAAACATGAGTTTTTGGGTGAGCACAGCTTCAACCCCTAAACAGTAACATGCTGACAGTCTATATTAGGTGTCTGTTTTTGTTATATTACAGGATACCTATCTATTTACCATATACCCTTTGTGTGTATAGTAAAGACGGATTCTCTTGGCTTAATCTGTTTGGTAAAAGAGATCTTGCTTTCCCTCAGAAGAGATTTAAGCAAGGCAATAAAACTGACTGCATTTCTGTTTATAAGATTTACCTTTTCGTTGGAGGCAATCTCTTCCTAGTCAATTAGAGCTTGGAATTGATCCACAGCCTTTGCTCCAGTGGGCGGGTCAGTTAATCCTTTTATCTGAGCATTGGCTGTGAGAATTTCTCAGTTTTTGTATGGCTATGTGCTGTTTAGTAACTGTAGTAAATGCATGCTTTCACCTTCCATTAAGGCCTTCTTTGGTTTTCGCTGTCATGGTGCATAAAGACGTTTAATGGTCTGTAATGGTCTATGTATGACACATGCCATTCTTTATACAGCTTGTGTTTAATGTAAGCAAAGATTTTCTGCATTACTGTTTATTGGACCTTCCTTGCTTGTATAGGTGCTTTTTGATCCTGGCAGAAAGGGGTCCCATTGATCCAGACACATTGATCGTGTCCTGCCTGCCTTTTGAAATTCTGTGAGAATTGACGTGCGCATGATGGTTGTTACGGGGGAGAAAAAAGGCACATGGCTTATTACTGGCAACATAAGCTCACTGAACAAAGTATTAGTTGTATCAAATAATTGTGCAGTTGGGCCAGAATTGTTGGATGCCTTCCCTGGCATGATTCTGAGGAGAATTTCCTGTAGACTGGGATTTTTGCCACTGCTGGTAGACTCGTATGACCGTACCCTTCCATATACCAGCTAATCAGCTACTTCCTTCACTCTATGGCCTTTGGCACGCCCAAATGCAATCATTCCTTTTAGCCAATCATTAACATATGCTTTGGACCCATTTTCGAGACTGCACTGTACGTCTTCTCAATCTATGGATCCCGTCACTCACACCCCGCACGTAATAATAGCCTGATCATTGTCTTGTAATGGCTTTTGCAGGAGCTTAAAGTAACTACCACCTTAAACACACAAGGAGAATTTTTTTTTTTTTTTTTTAATTTATAATTTTTCTGAAGTCTCCCACACGAATCGTTGCGTTGCAAACCAAAACAGATTGGCTGTTGGAGTGGATCTGCGTGCAGAGTTTTGGCAAAAACATCATTACCTTTTTTTACTTGCATCAGCATTCTGTGATTATTGTTGGTCTGTGCTGAAAAGCATCCACATATGGAGTGTTGGCATGATAGCACAAGTGTGCCATCCGAAGTAGACTTGTTATTTACCTCACATGAACACATACTGATATTCAGTTAATACATATTTCTTCATTTAGAGTCCCAAAAGACATTTGCGGTTATTTCTATATGTTTTTCTATAACCAATCAAAGCAAAGATGGGTTGTTTCATTTAGTTTTAGTCAGTAATGACAAAATACTGCACTGATGCTCATTCCACCTATGAAATCACTCTGTTTTGGCCTGAGGTTTGTAAATTGCCTTGGTTTAATAGTTTTAACATGATTACAGCTTTGACTTGTTAATCTGTTCACTTTATTCAGACGAGCTGTATCAGTGTAGCTGCTTGCAGTGCTTTCTCTCACTCTGCAACGCACGACTGCTTCTGCTCACTCCTCTCCAACCCTGTCTGTTTTTTGCACACCTGCATTCTATCAGCTTCATTGATATCATGTCTTATCTTTCTGCTGTTCCACAGTTGTAGACTTTTTCTCTGATAAAAATCCACACTTCCTGAGGCTCGCTGTAACAAAAAAAAGCTCATTTATTTTTGCTGATAAAGCACTCGGTGGAGCTTTAATAATGGGGGTTCACGGAACCATTTTAGAGAAAAGGCTATCTTAGGCAACATTAACTTCAATTAATTACTTTGCTTAATGGTTTTCAGAGGCTGCTTGCTAGTGGGAGTGATGCTGATCAATTCTCTTTACCGGACAGTAGCCTGTTAAGTCCCTATAATCAGCCGCTCTGTCTTTCTGACTTAGGGTCGCTGGTGTGTAATAAGGCTTCCCGCCATGCCGCTGTTCAGTTTTTCTATTTCATTAGAGTTTCATCATCAAACAGGCAAAGGTGGCCCAAAGTCAGGCTTTCTGTCAATGTTATTGAGACTGTATCATAGTTTCTTTTGAACGTTTTGTCTTTCATAGAAATTTTATATGTGTAGACTTCAATTCGTTGGTAGACGGATATAAAAATGGCACTGACACGTCGAGTCAGCAAGCCAGGACGGTCTTGTAGCCATTATTGTTTGTGTATTCATTCTACTGTAGTTGCGATTAACAAGCATTCAAAAGATGTGGTGAAATGTAATGTTTATTAAAAACCGTGCACTCAGAAGTTGCCATTTGGGTGACCGTGGTGCCAATTTTTGATGCATGATGCATTTGCCTAACCCATCTTGGTGTTAGGCTTATTTTAACTTGCAGGGTGAGTGTCTAGCATGATGCTCTCGCTACTGTTTAGGGGTCATCTATGCATTTTGGTTCATAGCTGATTCCTGAATAGTAGAGCGAGCATCTTAGATCACTAGTGAATGGTAGACACTGACACATCGAGTCAGCAAGCCAGAACAATCTTGTGGACTTTAATGTTTATTGTGTGTTCATTCGACTGTAGTTGCAGTTAACAAGCATCCAAAACCTGTGATGAAAATGTAACGTTTCATAAAAACTGAAAGTTGCCGTTTTGGTGACCATGGTGCATGATGCATTTCCCTAGTGGATTTTGGTGCATAGATGACTCCTAAATAGTAGAACGAGCATCATGCTAGACCCTCACCCTGCAAGTAAAAATGAGCGTGACACTAAGATGCAAAACTAGGTGCAGATTTGTTAGAATAGAAAAAAAAATCTCTATAGCAAGTGGCCACTAGGGCTGCAGGCTCTGCATTTTAAGTGGCCAAAATGTGAAATATCGAGGCCAGGGACACAGGGCAGAGGCAGTGTCTAAACCTGATTTGGCCCTAAAAAGCAAATTATTGATTTACTTTACACTCAATGTTCTTGGGTTGTTTTCGTTTGGTGTCAGAATAGCCTGTAGTCAGTATTGAGTTCACAGGCATGCATGTGGCATAAGAAGCTCATATTGGTGTTTGATTTTGCTGTGTGCCGAGCCTGGCTCATTTGCTTTTGCTTGATGAGGTTCCTTCGAGTAATTTGTCTCACCTAAGGAGAGCTACCATGCACCGAAGGCTTTGCCTGGACTTAGAAGTCTGTTTTCTCCCCTCAGGAGTAATTTCCAGTGGCACACAGGCTAATTGCACAGGGAGCTGGAATCATGCGGCTTGCTGTTTTTACTGAAGGAATCAGAAAGGCGTCTGCTTGTTGTCGAGCGTGCCTCAGACTCACAGTGCCCCCCTGTGGGAGTGGCTCACTGTGGGCTTTGGACAGAATCACTCTGACAAAGCAGATTGCTTTCAACAAACAAACTGCGTCCTGCTGTTTCTCCGAGCCAGGCTCTGGGCGCATGGTCTGTTGCAGTTCATTATTCTTTCAAAGCAGCTTTATTATTCTGTCTTTATGTAGACTGTCACATGAGCACGGAAGAAAAGATAACATTAGAATTGCAGTGTTAAAACTGTTAGGATACAGATGTCCAGGTTGTTTAACGTGTTTGCAATGCCTGCTTCATTAATAGCCGTGGCTCTTCCTTTACTGAGCCGTTAATGAGATGCCTGCAGCCTTGCATGCAAATGGTTTCTCTTAAACAAGTGCAACCTCCGTGTTCATATTGTTATTATGATTAGACCCCAAAGGGATGTGCTCCCACAGTCTATCTGGTCCCTTCTGAGCTGGTAGCTCAAGCACACAGTAGCTGAGCAGTGACCATATTTGAGGGTGCGGGACACGTCTAAGGCGGCCTGGGAAAACTGCCTGTATCCGGGCAGGTGGTGTAGGCTCTGGCCCGGCCCTGCAGAGAAAGTGAGCAGTTTAGCGAGTGGTCCGGCTCTGAGGCACATCCCCCAGCTTACGCGAGAGCTTTCTCAAAGCCAGCACTTTTAAATGGGCCCTCTGTGCTGCTGGCTCAGGATGCTTACGCTGTGATCACTCACACAGACCCGCTAGAGCCGTCCGTTGTAAACAAGCTAAAACCAGTTTCAGGGAAAAGGCGGACCTGGAAAGAGAGGAACTTGGGGGAAGTAGGAGACACTTGAATGGACCTGGCAATGAATAGCTTTAAGCTTAAATGGTTACTGCTCAGTATCTTCTACAAGTGGTCGTTGGTCGTTTGTGGTCTGCATTCGTTCGTAAGAAATGAATGAGAAGTGTACAGTGCAAACAGAGCAAGAGAAGGCTTAGAAATGCTGAAATGACATTTATTTTTGTTCCTGACCTGTTTTTTTTTCCCCTGCACCTTCTGATATCTCAGTTTCATTCAGTGGGTCCTAATAATCCACTAAGTCTTCTCTTATGGTCAGTATGAGAAGGATAAACCTTATTACAGCAGGGACATAATCCTTTTTGTGTGCCTGCTGTGAGATTGTATTATAGGCCAGAAGTAGGTTTAGCCTAGCTCTGTCTCTACCGTCCTGGCATCCTGGGAAAACTGAAGGATGGAATCAGAAACCAATAGCGTTCTGAAGTTGGATAATTTCAGATGTTGCCAAAATACATGGCAGAAAGAAAGAACTGCGTTCAATGCAGCTCGGAGGTTGTTCTTGTCAGGTAGCAAATAACAGCTGTAAATGATTTTAATACTAATCTTAAATGATATATAGTGTTTAGATTATGTTCTAGATTGTTTTAGTATTAAGTTATTGTTTAGTTTGGTGTTTATGAGGCCTTTTGGACCAGGTCTCTTTCAGGGTATAAGGTGTCAGTCACTGTTCTATTGCCATATCAATGAGTGGCTCTTTGCTCCTCATCCCTGACGGCTGATTGATTTCTGGTGTGGCTGCCTTTCGATCAGCTCCCTGATGAATGCTCCAGCCCTGAGACCACAACCACCCCCCCCCCCAAACAAATGCTCATTCGTCTTGCTCAGTGTTGCCATGAGAACATGCAGATTGCAGTCTCGCGTGGTAGACTATCACTGCCCCGTTTCCTTTTACTTTTCCATGTGCTGTAACATTATCCATTTGTGATGGAGGTAACGGTCTTAATGCCATTCGCCTGAAACGACAGAGCCAGCCCACATCATCGTTTTTGTTTCTTAAGCATAGCCAAAAAAAATTCAGAATGCATTCATGTACAGTTACTTTGCCAATTGCCCTTGTTGATGTTTTTCGGCACCTTGATGGAAAGTGATTAATCTTCCCATGCTATCGGTTGCCCTCGGAGGCTGTTATCACCCAGCTGTAATTGCTTAGTTTTACACATGACTGAGCGGCTGCTTGGACTGGCTGGTCGGCAGAAGTATGGACGGCACAGAGAGAAGAGGGACATGGAAATAATGAGCTCAGTTATCAGGGTCTGCAGTCTGCAGGGAGGATTGAGTGCAGTGTACTGTACGCCCTGATTGACTTTATTTGAACTCATGGATTTTCTGATTTATCTGATTAACTCTGCTCTGCTCTCTTTTTTTTGTCTTGTTTTCTTACTGGATTTAAATGGTTCTCAGCCAAAGCTGAAGAACATCAGGAATAGTTGACTTCCGATTATTCACAGGAACTTTGCACCGTCTGTTCTGTTCTTTTCAAAGCTTTCTTTAGTCACTTTTTTATGAGTTACGTTTAGATACGTTGTTGTTTTATAAGACATTTGGTTTCTTTTAGAAACCAGTAATGGGGACCCAACTCAGTGATTCAAACTCTGACTCAAGTAAAGACTTGTGAACTTTCAGCTTGAGGAAAACATGTGAACCAAATTGACTAGAAGAGAACTGCCAACAGTTGTGCTACCTTCGTGCGCAACCATATAGGGGCCAGTGGGGCCAGGATCGATATGGCTTCAAGCAGCAAGCCTTTAATTATAGAAAAATGTGCTGTCCATCATGCAGTAAATGTGGTGTTTAAGTGAAAGGCAAACATGCGTTTGGCCGATTAGATAGTAAGTATGTTAGCAAACGCACTAGTTACATGTCTTTGAAAGTTAAAAATACTAATGCTAAGCTAGCTAGCCAGCATACATACTTCATCAACTACAGACTAGCCAGCCATTTCGAGTTGTTTGCCTCTTTCCTTTCAACCGCACATTTACTACATGCATTACCTCTGCTCTGTTCTTCAGCTTGTTTGAAGCTGTATTGACTTACTAAGCGTTTACCTTTGTCCAGTGCAATGGCACCTGCTCACATCAAGACTACACAAAAATTCTCTATGAAGAGATTTGATGTACACTAGCACCCCAGACACTAGAGCCAGTCACATCAAGTAACTCGTAAATATCTCTGCACAGTTTTTGTTTTTAATGAGCCGTTTTTAATTGAAGCTCTTTGCTTAAGATGAGTATCAGGCTCAAACTACTAAAACTCTCTACTACCCAACAGGAACAAATACACAGCTAACATGACCGTTCTGAGTAAATGTGTGGTATTTCACGTATTTGTTACAAGCTTAAATCAGATTCATTCAATTTTTTTTCTCTCTATCCAATCCAGGCATCAGATCATTACCATCTCTTGTTTCTTTACTCATGATTTCAAGCTCCAAAGTTCACTTGTATTGCGGAATAAAATAATGTAGTGCAATGAATAGCGCAGCCCACGTTCCCTATAACAGTGGCATGATGTGTTTTTTTTTTTTTTTAAATCTGATGGCACCTTTTTATCTTTTCTGAATTTGACTGACAGCTGAAGTCTCCAGAGAAAGCAGAGAGAGAGGGGGGCTCAGGTGGATGGATCTCAATGGCTGAACCTCCAATTCCCAGCTCTCAGCTTGGCAGAAGGGCTCTCCCCATTCCATCAGTTAACTGTGACTGTCTCTGGACTCTGGATTCCTCAATGTGTAGTCTCAAGGTCTTTTCATTTAGAGCTAATGATCCGAAGCGGTACATTTTTCCCCCCCATGTTTGTTTAAATTGCAGCCCACAAAGCTGTCATTTGAGTTTCAGGCCTTGACAAAGGTGTCATCCTTCTTCTCTTTTGGCTGTATTCTGTTGGACTTCGCTTTGCAATAAGCTCTCTGACGCTCCCGGTCAGGAGGTAAATTAACTGAAATGACCGCTGCAGCTTTACTCACTCTGGCCTCCTTTTGCAGTAACCTCTGGCAATAAGCTGATGATTTGCTGGGAAATGAAAGAGTGAGTGAAAACATTCATACCAGCTGCCAGGATTTGGCTGATATCTTTACTCGCTGCATAGGTGGCCATGAATTTCATCACTGGTTTGACTTAAATCATTGCTTTTGCAGACCTAGGGATATAGAGATGCCTCTTCTGGTATTACTGAAATAGAGTCCTGTAGTTGAACAGTCGCTGAACAGTCTGTATGTTCCTGATTGAGGCTGGCTAGAGAAATGCACTGGTGAACATGAGCATTTGTATTATTGCAGCATGTTCCCACAGTAGAACAGCACCAGCTTTAGGCTACCGTTTTCCAGTATAAATGCGATTAGGCTTTCTCTGAGCATGCCACAGAGCAGAGTTCACCTGGGAGAGAGAGAGAGATCCTGGGAGCAGTGCCTTCAGCTGTCAGGAGTGACTGCATGCTACAAAAAGGAGCACAAAAACGGGGGCATAATTGCCATGGAAAGCTGTGCGGCCAAGTTACAGACTTTGATGCCAAATGTAATTTTGCATGTGAAGGCACAATGGAGAAATATGCTTATTTTATTCATTTGGCGAAATGAGGATTTCTGCAGATGTCTTTGTCATGATAAATTTGGTTGTTGTCCCACAGATGTTGATTGGTTTGCTGTTAATCTGTTCAGTTTCTAATGCAAGTTCATTTTCTGGCTTATTTTCCTTTGAAAAGTTGCCCTATTCTGTGAAATTTCTGAAATATGCAGTCTTTGCTGTTACTGCCACAGTGCTTAAACTTGGTACTGTATAATCGAAAGGTGTGGACAGATGTTGTGAAAAGAAATTCATAGCCTAACTCAGTCTAGCAGGATTAATATCCATAATGTGCACTTTATACAGCAGGTCCTCAGCAGATGTCTGCATGATATGAGCAATTAGCTATTCCAGCAGAAGTCCTTATGATGAAATCTTTTCAGCTTCTCCCTCATCGCATCATACCACCTGAATCTGCTTGGCACGGTCAGAGAGTCCCGACCGCTCGTTCAGTCTGCTTTCGGCCCCTCTCCTCGAGTCAGCTGAGCTTAGAAATCCACTTCCTCTTTGGAACTTGCCCTCCCAGCCAGGGACTGCAGTGCACTTTAGTAAGGAGCTTCAGAATCAAAGGCAGGTCATTCCTCCTCGGGCCCTGCATGTTTACTTTGAGATGTTGGTCTCTCGCCAACCCACACAAATACTCCAGAGCGCACACGCTCTCTGCCTCGCTCACAGTGTAGTCAGTCATGAAGGGCAAATCTTAGTGCAGTGTCATTGTCTTGAAAGATGGAGAATCTTCTGTACACAGTGCTTGATTATTTAGTCTTGAATGAAGTTGCAGTAAAACACAAGTACAGATGCTGATGCAAATGAATGTGTCTGCAGGTACGATAGACTTGAGCAGATTGTCAATAGCACTTACAAGCTGTAAATACACGATTTATTAAACCCATAGCAAAAACTAGCGTTCTGGCTTCATCTTCAGTTATGATGGTAGATAAATTTAATTCTCTTTTAATTCTCTGTAAATGAAGTTTTCTGTATTCCATGAATTACATTGGCTGTGTGCAAAGCCTCAGGTGAACCAAAAAGCATTATGTTTTGACTGTTCCTAATGACTATGGGGTGATCTGTTAAAACACAGCCTTGATTTGTTGTTTTTTGCAAAACTAATTTTTTAACCAATTGCACAGAAGCTCTTTGCTATTTTAGAATCAGAGTAGAATCTGAATACACATTTCCTACTATCTAACCACATGACACACTTTTGGGGTAGGCTTTTGCTGCTGTATTCATGAAAGTTCTGCCCTTATGCTGATTCGAGACCACTTTTGGCATGTCTGTGAATACGTGTGTAACTGCGCACGGAAACCAGTCTATTTTAAGGAACTAAACATTCCAAATACCTGATTTCAGCTGTTGTAGTATTTCTATTCTAGATAACTAAATTATTTGGTATAAAATTTCTAAGTGGTTTAGTAATTGATATGGTCTGCACTTCTCCTCCATTGTCATTTATTAAACTCAAAAAGCAAAAAAATCTTAAAGGTGAATGGAAAGCTGAATTTATGTTGGCATAGTTGAGTAAGGACAGTTCAGTATATGGAACTGACATAACCTCAGCCTTCCTCCTTCAAATATAAATCCTGCATTTCCAAGAGAGCCTGGTAAAATGAGCCAATTCCAAAATCCTAAACTGTTAGGTAACAGGTCTTGACTCCGTTCCAGGTTGTGAAGCTGATTTTTCTGTCAGAGGAGATTGTTGATGCTCCTCTTTAAATGAGGCTGAAGTTGGCTCCGTATTCTTCAGCTTCCTAATGAAATGTATCATTCCACCTTAAATGCTACATCTTGTTCAGGCAGCAAAATGTAACTGTGGCACTATTTAAGGTGGAACAGAATGTTTGTGTAGCAAGCTGGCAAATGGGAAACCAAATTGAACAAGATCATGAACTTTTAATTCAGAGTTGTTCGTTTGCTTATGCACATTTTATTCTGGACAGCTTCTCAAACCTCGGACAGTATCAACTGTGAAAGACCGAGTAGAGGAGCAGTTCCACCTTTATTAACGTCACCACTGCAACCTGTAAATAACAGCAGTTTTGACTGTTGAAGCGGATCATCTTAAAGTTTTATTAGTGAGTAACAGCTTTCATTTACTTTGTGTCAATGTCAAGATCAAAAGCAAGTATCTAGTGTGGGTAAGGCTAGCTACTAGCATGCTCCAGGTAACTAGCATAGCTAACGAAATTTGTATGGTAATGTTGGTCTATCTTACTTACACAGACGTTACTTACACCTTCTTATTTTCCTTTCTTTTTCACATGTTGCTTTTGTGTGATCATTGTGGTGTCTCACTGTAAAACCAGCCAATCAGAGCAGAGCTCATCAGAAAGTCACATACCTTCTAAGTAGATGTTTCAGAACAATTTAAAATGCTGAATTAATACATTCTGTGCCACCTTGTAAGTCTTGAAACACTGTGGCTAAGTTACCAGGAATTCTCTGGGTTGCTTGCTTCATCTCTTAGGTTTAGGTCTGGATATGATTTTAGGTATTTTTATGTTCATTTGTTTTTTGTTGTGGATTCACGTTTGCCAGTTGGACCTGATATTTTTGCAGAGGCCTATAAATACACAGGTAATGGCTGATATATACGTCAGATGCTGCATTAAGTAGTACCTGGGCTCACGCCTATATACTAGAACAATCGATCTATCTGTCAACATGTACTCCTGTTAATAGTGAAGTGTAAAGGTAAGAGCTAGAGCTGTATTGCTACAGCGATGAGGCGAGCCAAATAGTCTCTTAGGACGTAATAATTTTGGTCAGTGTGCTGAATAACAACCTGTACTGCTGAAACTTCTAATCTTATAGTCTTTTTTTTCAGCATTGTTATAAACTCATTTACAGGGGTATTGTTGTGTGGTTACACTCATTTCAAGCTCATTTGTTTAGTTAGTATTTACTACCGTTTTATCTGTAGACCCTCAAACAAGCTGGTTAATGCAGTAATAATAAACACTAACAAAGCTTACCTGTTAATATGGGTAGAATGATTTTAGCGTTGCCCCTCTAATGTATAGCCATGGGAAATAAACTCTTCTCAGGATTATGCAATGCTGTTCTGTAGTTTCCAGCGGGCCTTTGTGCCCTTTTGTTCTAGTTTTAATAAATATGCATAGAGATAACAGAATGAAACCTATCAGCAGTCACACTGCTCTTACAGTGACTGGGAGGTACAGCTCTGTGGAACAATAGGTTGTATTATAGTCATAAGTATGATATAGTCATAGATTATGTATTTATTTTAATGTGGCACTTTCTTCTATTCGTGATGGTCGTGTGATTAATTTCACCAAAACAAACATGATTGTCTTTAAGCAGAGAGGAAGTGAATGTTTTTGACTCGCGGCTGCAGCGGTGTGGCTAATAGCTGCTCTGCTTCCATTATGAAGAGATTGCTAAACTTGGCAGGCTGCTCATTAACAGTCTCCGATGCCTTGGTGTTTTCTGGCTCACCATCTGTTGTTTATTTTTTTTATTTCTTTTACTCCCCTCCCTGTTGATGATATTATGTGACACTATAAAAGCTATATATCCTAAAAAAGTAATTTTATCGGGAAGCAAGTAATCCTGAATAAATAGAAATATCCTCCCTCTCAGTAAAAAAACATAAGTTTAAGGCAGGATTGGCTGTTTGAGCTGGCATCCCTTACTTCCCCTCCCCTTGTGTAGGGTTCTGCCGTAGGATTTGAAGATGGTAATGGAAAAATTGTTATCCAGTTAACATTCCATGCTCCGGCCATTTCAATCCATCTTTAAAGCCTGTCAAAGCCGTCGATCTGAGAATGTCAGTGTGTGGGTGATGTGATGAGTTGTGTCCCTGCCCCCCCTCTTATGTGTATGTATCTGTGGATTATTCTATGATCTATGTTGAACTTGAGCTAAAAAAAAACAGATTTAGTTTTAAACGTGTAGTACAAGGGCTGGCACACGTCATTTGAATACTTATTCATTTGTCAGGTTGGTATTCATTTTTTTTGTTTATCATTCAGAAGGCCTTTAGAAAGAACAGCGGTTGTTCATATATGGGGGAAAAATGCTCTGTGCAAAATATTTGGCAAGAGTTTGTTGTTTGGTGTGTTCAAGTACCTCCATGGACCCGGTCCATGCCCTCTCAGACTTATCTCAGTCATATAACACCTTTAAGCGTGGATTGTAGCTGTTTTTCTACATTTCCTTTCTAATTACACAGGTTTACCGCGGGTCTGCTTTGAAGTCATTGGGTTTTTCCCACTCTATCAGAGAACATCTCCTCCACACACAGTTAAGCTGCTTTTCTGCTGCATAGTTCATCTCTACTCCACTCACTTTTGGTAGCAGCTGCCTTGTTTTCCACTGAAGATATGGCCCCTCGGTGTAGCTGGTCGGCCGTGACGTGAAGGAGACAACTTTTTTGTTCAGAAGGGGCTGATGGCAGCCAGACAGACTACAGACTAGAGTTTAGAACAAACTGCATTAGAGTTCAGATGACGATATGACTGTGGTTGCTTAAAGGCGATCCAAGAGGGTAAGCTAACCTGATATCTAGTGTTAGCGTATGTAGCATATGTGCTTGTGGTAGAAAAGTGGCTATAATGACCATTCTCTCCAGTTGTTCTGTAGTCTGCAGAGTTTTTGCATCACCTTTTGGTATCAGCTGCGCTCGCTCGGGACCTCAACAGAGGTGACAGCAAAAAGCAAGAAAGGCGAGTCGAGTCATGCCGGTACCATGCAGTGGAAAAGAGGCTCTATTACAGTGCAGGAGCTGCCCTTCAAGTACCACAACATCGAGATCATAATGTTATTCTGAATAGATTTTAGGACCCTGTGTAAGTAGGCTTATCTAGCACAGCCAGTGTAGACTGAAACACTGATTCAGGGATCATGATTTATATGTATGATCATACGGGATGTAAGTGAAGTATTTTGTTATTGATATTACTAGCTGGAATATTATCCAACGGAACACTAAGCACGGTTGTAAGTCGCTCTGGATAAGAGCGTCTGCTAAATGCCGTAAATGTAAATATTAGTTTACAAAATGCAGCTTTTGAATGTTTTAAATTTTAGCAAGCGTTCCTTCATTGGTTTTTAGTTTTAGTTGTATTGATAAAAAAAAACAACGTTCTGTGGAAGTGTTTTGTTGTATTAAATAGCAGTATCCCTTTGAAAAGACAAGAAAACAACACATCAAAACAAGCTATTTCAGGTTTCCATGCAGTACTCAGGAGGAATGGATTCATTGTCTTTATTACCTCAAATAGCATTCGATACAATGACACTGTAATGTGTTTGGAAAGATCTTGTGATCGGTTCTGCTCAGCACTAGTTACAGGGAATGCTCTGCTAGGAGCTGCTTTGTGCTGGAAATCCTCCTCCTCTATGACTGAGCAGTTCACATTGTTAACACAAAGACATAGCAGCGCTTTCTCACGTGCCACGCTCTGCTTTATTACTATTCACACAACACTGCACTTACAGAGTCTTTGTTTCAAACTTGTCACAAACCCGGTCTATATTCATTTGCATTTGATTGTTTTCTTCATCAGCACCTCCCCTTCCCTGCAGTCCTTCTCTCTGTGGTCCTCAGCCCCCTGAAGCCATGTTGTCAAGTCTACCTTTTCTTGCTCTCTCTGTCCATTTTCTTTGTCTCTCTCTCTCTCTCTCTCTCTCTCTGTCT
>CM067487.1:24319394-24370340 GCA_034552555.1 Semaprochilodus insignis | reverse complement strand
ATATATATATATATATATATATATATATATATATATATATATATATATATATATATATATATAAATTGGAATTGAAGTGTTTTTTGCCGTACACACTTCCACACAGATCGCAGGTTTCACGTATGACCACGAAAAGATTGTATTTGGGCCACTTTTACTTGCTGTGTGAATGTGGAGGAGATCAGTATGACATAACAGTATCTATTTTCCTCATATCTGATGAATGGGAGCAGACAAGGTAATACCACGTTAAACAAGAATACCATCAAAAATTGCAAATATGATTAACATTTACTGTGCTGCACTAAATTAAACATGGCTTTGTAACCAAACCTGCAGTTTGGAAGTGTTTTTAAGCACTTATAATATTCACAATATGCTCACTGAAGCATATTGTGATGTAATTTATGCAGGTGATAAGTATTGCCATGTCTTCCAGCCCTGGGATCCCTAGACTTATGTATTTGAGTGGAGTTGGTGTACCAGCTTATTGCAAATTTTGCGCTCTGTATTTTTCTTGGCTTGAGAGAGTTTAATGTTTTCCCCGCTTGATTCCTGAGTCAGAGGAAAAGCGGCTCGAAGAGGTTAAGTTGAGGAATTAATGATGGATTCAACCAAATCATTTTCCTTATATAATCAGTAACTGTTCTGTCTACAAGCCTTAGCCGATATTTCTAATGCTCCTTTTTTTGTAGATTGAGAATACGACCAAGCTCCTGAATACTAAGTAGAGACGGGTGTGCTAATACAGGTTCTCAAGTACATTAATTACATACATCAGTATATACATAATTATATACATAATTTTATAACAGTTGATGAAATGAATCAGTTTTCAGCATAACCTCAGCTCTTTGTCTTACCACCACCAGAAATGATGCTTCATGACAAAAACTAGGACAGAAGAGCATGTGGCCTGATTAATTATTAACATTCATAAATGAAATGGTGACCATTTCACCCGCCTCTCGATTGTGAGGGGAGTCTCAGCTCTGTGTGGGATCAGTCGTGTTGGCACCTTTGTGTCTGCAGGCAGTATGTTTACCATAATCATCACAGGAGGAGAACTGAATCTGCTGTGTCACCATGGTGATAATGAATCTGGAAGTTTGTCATGTAGTATCTGAAGCCAGTTCCACACGTAATAACTTTCTTGTAGTTTAAAATATATTGTACAAAGAGAAGGCAAAGCCATAGGTACATTCCAGCAGACCCTTTATGCTTGTCGTAACAAAGACAGGTTGGTGGGCAGAGCCTGTTCGATTGAGCGTAGCCACGGCTAGTGTATGACTGTGTCACCATGGACATCCAGCCATTTGGTGTGATGATTATGAACCGTCTACTAGCCGCACAGCCGTGTATCAGCTGAAGGGGGGGAAAAAATGAAATGTCATGATTTTTTCCCCTCCGTAGATGATTTATCAGAGTTTATATGAAATATTATGTTTATCTTTTAAGAACAGAATAAACAAGGAGCTTCTCTTCCACACAAAAGCGGAGTGCCTCATAACTGGCCTCAGATCAGCAAGGGCCCCTGGGGGTTTAAGAGTATATTGACAAATGGATTAGAAAATATAATCTCTCTGCGTTGGGGGCTGTTGTTTAGAGCAACATAATCCCTCTTTGAATTAAACTGCATCTAGTGGTAAGAGATTGCATGACTATTCCTTTCCGTGTTTCTTTTCAGAGGACTAAATGATCAGGGTAGCCACAGGGTACAAGAAGAGAGGTGAGGCCTCATTCGGTCTGACCCTGTGTAAGGACAGCCTGTTCTGCGCTAATACGGTTTCAGCTCTTGGGCCAAGCAGACAGTCTGAGTAGAGGCCGCCGTCACGGGTCGCAAGCGTTGTAAGACGGCAGCTGCCAGTAGGCCACAGCTGTCCGATGAGTTTGGGTTGGAACCGAGTCGGCCTGGCATTAAGCATGCCAGCTCCTCCGCCCAGCCAGCCAAAACATGTTGTGGCTGAGAGGAATAGGATGATAGATGACAGCTCCTCTCTGGTCACATTTCCTCTCAGTGTAGGAAGTTACATATGCGATTGATCACTGTCGCAATACGGAGTCCCCAGTCTCACTGCCTGAAGATGCTTTGCACACAGAGCTCAGAAGAAGCAGACAAGCGTTAAACCCTTGGGGGAAGTTAAAGCAGGGAAACCAAAGAGAGCTCTTTTAGTACTTTCCAGAATACCGTGATGCTATCATGATATCATTATTTGTGTTTTTTGTTTTGTTTTTGTTCTCTTTTGTTTTTATTTGTGATTCTGGCGACATTGTCTATCAGTCGACATCTCAAAAAATGCTGGTAAGTTATTTTCAATAACAGCTATTAGATTGACTGCACTACTTTATTCATTTGATTTTATTTGAGTTTTTTTCGTTTTTCTTCATCAGTCCGCTGGCTCTGAATTCCTTGTGCACATATTTTTGAACATGGGCCTTTTGGTCAGTCACATTTCATTCACCCACTGAAGCTCCTGTGCCATTGTGCTGGGTTGTAAACCATGTAAAGATGGTAAACCATGGTGCAGACCCTCTTTCCTCTGAGGAGGAGCGATGCACCTCATTGCCTGCTTTTGTTTAGTTATTTATTTACTATTTATTTATTGTTTACCTTCTACTTGGTTTGTTTATTTATGCCATTTTTGTTTACCCTCTAATACTACAGTGTCCTCACCATATCACCCCAGTCACCAGCTCCTTTATTTTTTTCTTTGGCTTTCTTTTCTATGACGTGCATGCCAACAAAAGCTTGCCTCTGCATTTTGTCTGCCTTTTCAGACAAAAAAAAAAGCTACAAGTTGGAAAAAAGCTCTCATTTCCTTTGCTATTGATTATGCACTGATTTGTGTTTTCATTTGTCTTTGGCTGAACAATCCATATGCTGAAGTCAGAAAAAGACATACCCTTGAAGTCATGAAGTGTGTGCATTGTGCTCTCATTGATACATGGATTTGTTCAGTCATGCCTGTATGCGAACTCCTTTCAGGGAATGCTGTTAGGGGAGTTTTGCCCACCCGTTACATTTCTGCAGCCTGTTCCACGTTCCATGTGACTGTCATTGCTATACTTTCTGTTTGCATTGTCTCAGAAACCCAGCGTGCAAGCTGTCTCTGTGAGTTGGATCATTGCTGTGCTGCTTTAGTAGACATTAACTTATGCTGTGTGTCATTTTACTTTTTATTTTCTTTTAGTTTTTGTTGTCATCGTCTTTTAGAGCAGATCAGCTCCCTTTTCAAATGTCAGGATCAGACTACAGGTATAAAGCCTCATGCTTCTGTACAGATCAGCGTCAAGCTAATTGGTCAGTATGCGCCTCCATTGTTTGTTTACCTTCAATGTAATATAGCTAAGGCTGTTTAAAGAGAAGCAAGCTCGAAATTCTCTTTGTAGAGGGAAGTGATTGAAGGGGATTTTTGATCCTGTTGAGCTGGTGGCTTTGTAATTGCACCAATTATTTTCAATGAGGTGTGCTAATTTGATTAATTTTTCATTAGGGCAATGAACTATTTATGAGGACCAGATTATCCAGGTCATTATGGGATGTCTTTGATCTAACCATTAGATACGTTCAACCATTAGCCGTCAGTAATGATTTGAAAAAGGTGTATCATGCACTCGTTCTCAGGTGTTGCAGACCTGGCTATTCTTGGAGTACCCTGCTCTTGCAGGCTCAGGCTTAGGCTCTGGCTCTGGTCATAACAGAGTTTGCTCAGATTGCCACTGAAGAGTACTGAGTGGCATAGTGCCGTGCCCATCTCAGAGCAGTGTTGAAGCACTGGCCTGCACTTGTTCTTCAAACCCCATTTTTGTTTCCTCTTATTTTATGGTCACTGAGTTCTCCCTCAGTTCTCTTGCAGCTCTGTATCAGTGCAGTAGGCAGTAGAGAATTTGACGCTAACACTTTTGAAATGGCTTCACATAGTAATGCTTTGTGTCGCTGCCTCATAGGTGATGCTGGGTTGTTTGAAGTGATTTGTTACTTATTTGTGTTTTTGTTTTTGTTTCTAAGCTGATTTGTGAACATTCCCTCTCTTGTTTTTTGCAGTCTACTCCATTACACCTGGCGGCAGGATACAACAGAGTCAGAATCGTCCAGCTTCTTCTCCAGCATGGCGCAGATGTGCATGCAAAAGACAAAGGGTAGGTTGGCATTTAGTTGTTTATTTAATTGTTGGAATAATTTAGAGTCTAGTGCAAGATTGGCTTGATCTTGTTTGCTAACGTCTTTGAATTTGGTTCTGTGCTTAGTGGTCTTGTTCCTCTCCACAATGCCTGCTCCTACGGTCACTACGAGGTTACAGAGCTGCTGCTGAAGGTAAGAAACAGTCAGACTATAGTTCTTTTGAGCTAGGTTCATTAAAAGGGAACGATACCAGTTTTAGGTAATTCGATGCCTGTTTTAAAAAAAGTCAAAAAATGGAAGGGACATTTGGGACTGTTTGGGAAGGAAAGAAGATGGATACACCAACAAATACCGAAAGTAACACTCTCTTTGTCACCTTCAGTTTACTGTGGCTTCAGCGTGACCTGTTATTAAGATTATAACAATGCAGAAAAGAAATTCCTTTACGTAAATGACTTTCTTTTAGTCCACTTGCGCAAAACTTAGAGAGAGGAGGGAGGCAATGGGTGCGATTTATTTATTTACNTTTGTCACCTTCAGTTTACTGTGGCTTCAGCGTGACCTGTTATTAAGATTATAACAATGCAGAAAAGAAATTCCTTTACGTAAATGACTTTCTTTTAGTCCACTTGCGCAGAACTTAGAGAGAGGAGGGAGGCAATGGGAGCGATTTATTTATTTACTATTCTTTTTTTTATTATCATTTTTTTTGTAGTGAACCTGTTGTGTGAAAGCAAATGTTCATCTGCTTCAGCTTTATTTCAGGTATAAACGGCTGTCAAAAAACATCAGACATCACAGCAGCATTAGCAGTAAAGGTTGGTGGAGGAGAGATAATTGCCTTGGCTTGTTTGTAGGTTTTAGGTTTTTGGCTTGTCCGCTTGGGTCGTAAAGACATTGTTTGACGATTCTGACGTGGAGCAGTTCCAGTGGTCTGCATGGTGCCCTGACCTCAGCCTCACTGAATACCTTTGGGATTTGTTGGAGCATCGATTGTGAGCCAGGCCTTCTCCTCCAACAACAGTAGTGCCTGACCTCACAAATGCTTTTTTGTGACTAAATGGAAACAAACCTGAACAGACACACTTTAGAATCAGAATGGTTGTTATAGCCTCAAATGGGCAGCAACTCCATATTCATGCCTATGGTTTTGAAGCGCATATAGGCATGATGGCCAGGTGTCTGCATACTTTGGTTATATATGATGTGGATTTGTATTATGGGACTGCTCTACATCATGCAGTACTTGTAGTACATCATAGTAGAGTTGAGAGGGAGCACTGATGGACGACTTTAACCAGACTGTTGTCATTTATTATTGCAAAGCAATATATTTCAGCTTCTAATGAATGGCTTTAAGATGTAATTACTCTTTAAGCCTGACATTTGGCTTGGAGCAAAGTTACTTGCACGAAGCAAATGCTTGCTGTTGTGGCTTTTAATTTCTGGGTGGTCTTGCAAGTTGTATATAGCTATAATAAGTTTGAGCAGTACTTCTGTTCTACTTATTTAGAGACCTTGCGGGCTTCCTTATAAGACATCTTGATTTCTCTGGGGATTCTTAGATCTCTGTGAGAGAAATGCTCCGTAGTAAAGCGCAGGATATTCTCATTGAATGCTGCTAACTTCATCTGAATGAGAACTGTCTGGATTCTTTTTCACACACTGCAAGCACAGCCTTTTCCTTGTACAATGACCTTCCCTGAGTCTGAAGAGCTCAGCTTTGATCAACCTGGCTTCCACTATAAACAGTAGCATTGTATTTGAGCCATTGCTCATTTTTATCCACATACAACATCCTCCCTTGTCTGAAGTGTGCCGCGTTATCAGAGCCTGGCAGAGTAGCCAGGCTGTCTCTAGATGAAAACACTTCAGCGCGATCTACAAACCGCTGGCCCACAGTGAGTGCACACCCCCTCAGGAACTCTTATCAGAACATCAGTAGCTCCTCATATCTACTTAAGCCCACGATGCATCTGCCTCAGCTTCTTCTGGATCAGATTAAAGACGCAAGGATCAAAAAGACAATTAAAAATCTTATCAGAAGTGACTGTACGGTTAACACGTGTTGGTCGGGTTATCTGAAAAGAGCTTCTATAGGTTTAGGCTGAGTGCCACTACTCCCCTCGGCCCACACCCTTTGTCTTTTTGCTGCGATATGCTGCTGGAGTTTGGTGCAGTTAGCTAAAGCTGTCTGCCTCAAGCGTCTCCCTTTCCTCCCAGAAGGGTGGTATTAAACCTCTTGCAAGTTTTTCCCCCTTACTTTTTCTCTCCGAGTGTAGGTCAGTTATGCTTTACTGGAGAAGTGGCATTTGCAGAAAATGTTAGATGTTCCTTTCCCTCAGTAAACAGCCTGTAGAAAGTCATACCTGATTATGAGGATGATGTCACCGTCCGAGTAGGACTCTTCTGTGCATGTAAATGTCTGCGTATTTGTAAATGGCATTAGGATCAGAGTGATCTTTTACTGCAAACAGATTTCTGTAGTGGTCATTTCATATTTATCTTTGCAGCATGGTGCCTGTGTGAACGCCATGGATTTGTGGCAGTTCACCCCGCTGCATGAGGCTGCGTCGAAGAACCGTGTGGAGGTGTGCTCGCTTCTCCTCAGCCACGGAGCAGACCCTACCCTGGTCAACTGTCATGGGAAGAGTGCTGTGGACATGGCTCCTACCCCAGAGCTTAAAGAGAGACTGACCTGTGAGTACACCCTCACCTACCCTCCCACGTTTGCTAAGGCCATTCCAACAACCCCAAACAAACCCAAAGGCTGATCTGGCCTGTTACTGATTTGTTGAGACAATCTGGAATGCTCTACCTCAGTCATACAGTTGTAAAATGTCTTTCCCCATTTATGTTTGTTTGCTTGGTATGTCAGTTTTAAATCAGGATCAGTATAAGTCCAGCTGTCCGCATTAAAGTTTAGTTTTTTTTTTGTTTTTTTTTTTTGGAGAGCTATGGATAAGTGTTCCGTGGCCTTCAGGCTGATGCTCGCTATTCTGTTACAGAAAACGTGGTTCCAAAATATGCAGGGCTCAGAGCACCCCTGTCTTGCACATTTTGTTGTTGTCATTTTGTTGCTTGTAACGTCCCGTCTTACTGATCATACAATGCAGTGTTTCTCAACCCTGGTCCTGGACGCACCCTGCCCTGCATATTTTAGTGATTTCCCTGCTTCAGCACACCTGAGTCAATGTATCCTCTCATTAAGAAGGCCTCTCAGAGTTGCAGGGCGTATGTTAAAATGTCCAGGGCAGAGTGTCTCCTGGAGCAGGGTTGAGAAACACTGATCTAATAAACATGCCCTTCTCGAGTTCTAGTGGTTGCAGGGTGGAGATCATACAGGTCAATCATAGAGGGCATTTTAAGTTTGTGGAACAAAGGACAGCGCAAACACCAGATTCCCTGATGTGATTTTCTCTGTGTGAGCGACAAGCGAATGTGGAGCGGGGAAAAAGAAAACCCAAAGTGGAACTGGAGTGGAGTGATTTACAGAACCGCATTGAATAAGGAGTGGAAATTTCTGGCTCTCCACTCACATGCTCTGATTGGGTCAACCATGCGAGACTACCACTATCAGATTAAGAGTACTTATAGCTTACATCTTTGAGAGATCAGAGAAAATCCGCACCTACACGTTTCTGTCCTTTCGCTGTTAGTAAACAGCACATCGGTATGGGTCTTAAAGCACGTGTGACTGTCCAGCAGTTGTTACTGACTAAAGGAAATCCTGTTTTCAGAACAGTGGACTGATCACCCCAGAGTCCAGACCTCAAGATCATTTAATGTGTGTTAGCAGAGAACACAACCAATGCATGATACCGAACTTTGAAAAACTAAAAACAAGTCTCCTAAAAGGAAACTGCAGTAAAAGCAACAAGGATGGACACATTAAGTTTTAATATATGCAGTATTTTACACACATGTACACATGTACACACACGTACACACACGCACACACACGCACACACACACACACACACACACACAAAATATACAAATAATTTTGTCAAGGCACGTGTAATTATATCCAACTTAACTGCTTTTTTTGGCTGTAAATAAAAATGAAAGAGAGATTTATGACTTGTGCATGGTACTATAGGTGTTGTAAAGCAGGGAAATCAGCACATTTTGCTGGGCTGCAGGCCTCCAAGACTACAGCTAGGCACCCCCGGGCTACACATTATACATGGTAATATGAAGGGAAAGCTTTTAAGGCAATGCAGCATTGGAGAGAAAACTTTCATTTTTATAAACTCCCCTCTTACCTGCTCGAACAGCAGCACTTAAAGTCTAGTGTATAATTCTGAACTTTCTAGCAAAAGCTGAGCTGAAGTAGATGTCACAGATGTTCTCACATTTACACATTGAAGCGAGTCAAATAGAACATTTACACCTTCTCAGTCTCACCGCCCCAGTTGCGTCAGCGTCTATAAACCACACCTCCCTCTCCCACACGGCTAGTCCAAGCGGGGATTGCGAAGCATGGCCCTGACCGAGTCTGCCTGTTTTACGTTGTGTTCGACTGAGACGTGCGACTGAGACAGGGAGGATGCTTTAAACGAGCAGTGTTTCTCATCTTGCATTATTCAGCCCTGGCAGGGAGACAGAGGCTGGGCTCCAGAGGAGATTTTAAGGGTTGACAGCAGCCTTATGTGTTCACATTGCTGTTGGAAGCTCCCATCTGGCTTTTCGCAAAGGTGGGAGGGAAGTGGTACAATGCTACCTGAAATATATGCAGTGTAAAGCTTTATGTAGATACAGCACCTCATGTGAGAAATGAGAGTATACGTGATTGTATAAATAGCTGTTTAGCCAAAAATAAATGGGGGAGAACAAAATCATAAAAACTTTCTCCCCTCCGACACAAGTTAAATGCAGTCTTGATGAGCTTTCATAGAGGAAAAAACTTGCCTTAGAAATCTGTATCCGGAATGATTCTGAAGACCAAGGCCTGGAGCTGACTCCAGAAGGCTGGAGGCAAGTACAGTTTTTCCATTTGCCTGCTGTCAGCTGACTATGAGGCAGGGCAGAACTTGGAGAATAATCACACTTGCCTCTAATCAGGGGTCGACAGAACCCCCACCATTAGGCCAGTTAAAGCAGGGAATTACATGAAAGGGTCTTAGTCTCTCATGGTGTAGTCAGGCAGGCTGAAAATGTGAAGCTGTGTTTTGAATGTTGTGTTTTCAAAACTGTTTGCTCCTTGTGTAGAATTAACTTTGTGGTTGCTACCTGTCATGGAAACTGATTACATGCTCCACAGAATGTCAGACTCCTACTACAACCTGTGGCAGAAAGATTTGGAGAAAATTAAAGGTTTTCAGACCAGTTTTGCAAATGCGATTATTTTCAGTTTAGCTTTTTTTATATGCAGGCACAGCCAAATCTTTTGGTCTTGAGTGCTGAATGTGGTGTACCAGACTGTCATTTCACAGGCTGTGTGTTATTAGGTTTAATTTGTCCTCCTATTAAAAAAAAAAGTTCATCGATTTTATGTATATAATTAAAATTACCGCCTTTGCTCTTTGTAAATTGTACGTAATTGTGATATGACAATGATAAATTCTTCAGCCCTGCTCCACCCGCGTGAATTATTCCTTCCTTTTAATCTCTGAACTTTCACATTTTTCATCATTGTTATCCGGTTCTTTTCAGCACTGCCACTGTCAGTAACACCGTATTTTAAATAACACAGTGGGCTGCGAAGACACTGGTTCTGGAAAGAAGTTGTCGTTTGCCATCACATTGTCTGTTGTGGTGGTGACATTACAGCTACAGTTGGCAGAATCTGATTTGATGCAGTTAGTCCCCGATGCAGGCACTGGGTCTCGCACAAAAACGAGAGAACTAGTAGTTTTGTTATTGGTGGTGAATATTATTGTAAAAACACTCAGGAGGTGTAGTGGTGTGATGTTTGGTGTGGCCCCCACCTGGGCCACAGGCTTTACATTTGGCCATATTGTGACATATTGTGTCTAAGGGCCCCAAGCAGTAGGCATTGTCAGCTCCTCCCTATATTGGATAAAAGCAGTGTCTTGATCAGACATCTCTCACCGGAAGGTTTTGGGGAATTTACTCATGTTTGCTTTGTGTCCACCACTGTCCTATTGTTTATCTTTTTCTCCTCCAGACGAGTTTAAGGGCCATTCCTTACTTCAGGCTGCTCGTGAAGCTGATATGGCCAAAGTGAAGAAGACCTTGGCTCTGGAGATCATCAACTTCAAGCACCCGCAGACCAACGAGACAGCACTTGTGAGTTCACCAGTCACTTTCTCTATTCACTTGCTGCCAACAGGATTGATTTGATCGTTATGAGCTTTTTCACCTTGTTTTTGCAGCATTGTGCAGTTGCCTCACCACACCCCAAGAGAAAGCAGGTGACAGAGCTGCTGCTGCGTAAAGGAGCCAACGTCAATGAGAAGAACAAAGAGTAAGTGCTTTGGCATCCTTAATGGATAAGTAAAGTGTGAACACTTTCAGTATTTATAGAAGTAGTGTGTGGTTGCACATTTTATAGACATATTACCTCTGATCTAAATGGTGTGTACTTTGTATAGTTAGCTATACTGCATATTGTAGATAATGCAGGTTTCAGTACATGCTTGTGTGCTTTGTCAAAAACATGATTTTAATTTGGGTACCAATGTATTTTGCTGTCTTTCTCTTGCTGTCGTCCTTCTGGTATCTTTATCTCTTTCTCTTTCTTCATCTAGTTTCATGACACCTCTGCATGTGGCAGCTGAGAGGGCTCATAACGACATACTGGAGGTGCTACAGAAACACGGGGCCAAGGTACACATCTGCTATGGCGTCAGCAGGCATCAAATTGTGGTCCATCTGGCCTGGTCTTACTATAACAGAGAGCTAGAGCACATCAGCAACACGATTCACTCACACGTCTCCTCTGATCCACTCCTACCAGCCTTCTTCCCACTCAGTGCTGAGATCATGGTGCCTCACTTCTGAAGCAATATTAACAGCTTCAGGAACCTGTGGAGTTTGGGAGATACTTTTTATTGCTGTTCATGCCTTCTGATATGGTGTATAGCCATGAATAATGAGAAAGTCTTTTATGCAGTACTTCCAGTGAGCCAGAATGCACAGACCCCCAGTCCTTTATCCTTCAGTTCTATTCTGTTGTAGTTGTTCCATCTCAATATGGTCTTTAATATTCATTTCAGGTTCCATTGTCATTCATTCAGTGTATTGTCGTAACCTTGGAATGCAGTAGCCTGAAAGGCCTCCTTGTTTCCTTTTCTGTCACTGTGATGGATTTCTGTCGAGTAGGAGTGAAAGTGATCGTTTTTGAGCTCAGTTCAGGTCTGATTAGAAACGTTGTGAGGAAAGAGCTCAGATAGCTAGTCTTTTGGCTGTTAAACCAGATTGAATGTTTAGATGTTCTTTGTCGCGGTTGTGACGTTTCAGTCCAGTCGTGGCTAAACCTAGGTGTGAAGACTCGCATCTCAACAGAGGTGTGAAAAGCAATTGAAGGTAGGCCTAGATTGAGGGCTTGGATGTGGCAAGACAAACGTTTGAGCGGTGTGAAAGAGATCAATAGAGCAGGAGCTTGCGTTTGCATCATCTGCCTCATAAAATTTAAATGGAACAACAGAAAGAAGGTCTTCCAGGGTCATGCAGTGCTAAAACTTCAGTTCTCCCAGAGGGGCTTACTTAAAGTTTTTCTGAGCAGTATTTTGTTTTTACAGCTCAAGTGGAACTGGGAGAAATCTATGTAGCACACCAGTTAGCTTTGTGTGTGCATGTTTGAAAGCTTCTCCTGTATACAAAGATGTGGACGCTTATTGAGTTATTCCCCCTTCTCACAAAAACCTCTGAAATGCATTGAGTGAAGATCCCTCATTTTCTTTTTCTGTCATTGATGTTTTTCCTTGCTTTCACCCTTGGAGCTGTCCTTCTTGGCTTTAGGTGGTTTTCTGTTTGTGCTTTAAAACACAGAAACAGAAATATGCAAGAAAATGAGCCATGACGCTCATAATGTATTTGTCCGTTTACCAACATAGCTTCAACAGACGTTCACGTTATGGGTCACCACACCAAACCTTCACTGAACCTCTTCGCCTGCTTTGAGTATGGTGCTTGCCGCTCGTTTGCCGTCATAAACATCAAGGTGTATTTGACATGCGCTGTCAGACAAGATGGGTATTCTTAGGTAATCAGAGAAACGAATCGTGATTACTAGAAACTGGCAACTGATGTTGTAAGTTATTTGTGACTGAACAACCTGCTGCGTTTAACTGAAGGTAATGTTTCTCTAAGAAATTTTGTGCCAGCGGACTATAGGGCCACTCTGGGTCACTGCTGGCCTGTCTCTATGGGACTGGAAGTAATCTAAGAGGTAAATCATTCATATCTGTGCCTGAGCAGCAGCGGTGGTTAAGAGACTGCCAGATCAATGAAGCCCTTTCAGTGGACCCAATCAGATAAGCATAGACTGATTGAACGGGCATTCAGCTGCTGCCATGGACCTCGGAGCATCCGCGTTGCTTAGCTTCCCTTTAGACTTTGCGAGCGGCTGCGCCAGTAAATAAGCTCCAAAAAAAATATTTTTCTCTTCTAATGAGAAGAGCTTATCCAATGAGCCCTCTTTAAAACTTATTTGTCCTACTTTGTATTTTTTTAAGCAACTCTGTTTTGCTCGTACTTAAACTATGACCGATAGACACTGGAGCTTACCTGTCCTGTCTATAGACTGCTTATCGTTTCACCTTTTCCGTCTGAAACAATCTGGTACCGTGACCCCTCCCCTTCTGCTGGTCTGCGATGATCTGAGATCCTTTTGCTTCGAGCGGCAGTAACGGTGCGGGTGATAATGAATGTCCGGAATGAACAGAGAGGCGTGTTTGTGGAGGCGAGAGTGTGTTTGCTGTGGGAGAGGCTGCTGGTAAACAGATGGTGCGCAAGCACTGCGTTAATAAGCAGGCCAGGGAGCTTGCAAGAAAACCCCATCCAAAGTAAACACATCCTTGGCTCGGGCAGTTTAGAGTGCGAATCAGTGGAGAGTCGGTCAGGACTGTTGGTTAGAGCTAGTTACACGCTGCAGAGACAGGCTGAGCACTGGCCGTTTGATGTGGAGGAGCATCAGCATGCAGCAGCCTGGCTGTGACTGTTTACTGTACAAGCTCAGAATCAGTAATTAATTTTGCACATGACCTGCCAGAAGTTCCAGCTAAACTTCTCGAGAGTTGAGGTTTGAGTTTGGAGTAATGGAGAAAAGCTAGTTTGAAACACATACATACTCATACGCATGCACACACAAAATGCTAGTATCTCTTGCTCCTCTGCCTCTGCTCAGCACTGATAGTCTTTGAAGAAGTGCTGGAGTTGCCTGAGGGCGCGTCTGATTAATTCATGTCTATGTTCATTTCAAAACGGGCCAAGTTTGCTCACAGTTCAATCTTCTTCTGTAGTCTGTGTTCAAATACCAATGTACCTCTCATTTCAGAGGGAATGAAGAGAATAGGGATGCTTACTCTTCCCCATCTGTGTGTTGTGTACAGATAAATGCAGTGGACACTCTAGGGCAGACAGCGTTGCACAGGGCAGCCCTGGCTGGCCATCTCCAGACGTGTCGGCTGCTGCTGAGTTATGGAGCAGATCCCGCCATCATCTCTCTGCAGGGCTTCACCGCCGCACAGATGGGCAATGAGGCTGTCCAGCAGATCCTCAACGGTAAGCGGTGTCTCTGTAATTACGTTGCATGTAACTGTGCCATTTGTGCCTTTCAGCACCTGTTCATACCGTAGAGCAGGAGCTAAGAGGCAGTAGAAGTGGGAACAGTTAATTGGCAACAAGACATTGATTTGCAAGGGTCAAGTAAGTTCCGAGTCTTTCCAGGACACGTCCCAAGTCACGTCCAGAGTAAATCCATGCAGTCCTCAAATCGAGTCAGTATGCATTCTTCAGTAAGTGGGATGCCTTTTTAACACTCTGAAACTTGATGGTCATTGTAGTCTGGCTGTACCCAAACTTGGGATGGGATAGGATTTGGGTGTTCATTGTCAGGAACTGACTCTTAGCTCCTTATTTATTTATTTTTTCCCCAGATGGACTATCTAGCAATCAGAAAATCCATTTGCGTTAGTTTCAGTGATGATTTCGACCACGTTAAGAAAGTCAAATGCAGCAGAATTATGGGAATACATTTTCATTTTTTAAAATAAATTAAATGATTTAAAATTGCAACTAATTTTAAGATTTTAAAAAAAAAGAACATTAAAATTAAATTCAAGGCATTATCCGCTTTGAAATAGTAACTTCTCGTGTAGCATGTTAATTTACAGTTTTACTGTTAATATATACTGTAGTAGAATAAAACACACAAATATGCCATTCACAACTCAAGTGTAAACATAGTCATGAAAATGATATTTTTTAAGAAATGGTGGATAGTGATGGGCCTGTTTGAAAGAATGAATGCAAATATCAGAGCCTATGTACACAAAGTGTTTCAGGTTGTGAGTTCTGATCTAGGATCAGCTCCATTCAGTAAGGTCAAAGTAATGTAGGTTTACACTGGTATTCATCAAATTGATTTAATTGTTGAAACCTTTTTGGCTCTGTTTAAAACTTTACTTCTGTACTTTTGATGTGTATTTTACACTGTTGAGTCTGTGTATTCTAATTTGAATAACTGTTTCACCTATTTAGAAAACATTCCAGTGAGAAACTCTGATGTGGACTACAGGCTTTTAGAGGCAGCTAAAGCAGGAGACCTGGACACTGTGAAGGTGAGATTAATGCACTGGCCACAGCTTTTCGCCTCAGATGAGCTCGGAACGATTGGGTGGGGGGCACAATTATAATAGTAATACTGTTCCATTTTGCTTTCTTAGCAACAAGAGCAAAATATAGCTTCAAGTTAATTATCTGCAGTTTGGATGTTGAATTATTTTTATAATAGCTCTTGGACAATGAAACTGAAAGGCCGCAATAATTTAACCCAGCTAAAGTAGTTGCTCAAGGACATAGCTTGCAAAGCTTTTCAGAATCGTGAAGCTGTTTGCCATTCTGCACTTACAGAAGGTAAGGCTTGTGTAGAATTAGCTCAGTGTCAGCTTTGTGAACTAAGATTTGTGAATTTGAAATAGAAATGCTGAGCCAGCTTGTGTGACACTTGTACACAATTAGTGTGCCCTGTTACATGAGCCTAATTAGAGGGAGATATACATAGCAATTCTGTAGTCACTGGTGTTTACAGATGTTGAGTAATTATGCTGACCACAATCTGGTCTGGCGTTCCAGCAAAGCAGATTAAATATTGATACACAGTAGGCTAAACTCAGTTTGCAAATCTGGCTTGATTTATTCTGTGCCTGAGCTGTTCTTTTCTCTCCCCTGACACGTCCTTTGTCCTGTTTTTTGCTCGGCAGCAACTGTGCTCTCCTCAGAATGTGAACTGCAGGGACCTGGAGGGTCGTCACTCAACGCCACTGCACTTTGCAGCAGGTTATAACCGTGTGGCTGTGGTGGAGTATTTGCTTCATCATGGGGCTGACGTCCACGCCAAAGACAAGGGGTGAGTGCACGTTATTATCACTGTCACAGGGATACATCGTTCTCCTCTGGTGCAGGTTCTGGATGAGATCTTAAAAATGTTTCCTGAGTTCAATAGGACTAAACTACTAATGTCAAGTTCAGACGTCTTTCTTCTTTGCTAAGTGATCTCTGTCAATAAAGACATACAGCAACAGACATTAATGTTCAGAGTCCAGTTACAGTGCATTCCACAGTTTTCTTTTTAATTTGCTGAAAACTACGCCAAACACGTCAAGAAGAAACACAGCCTCTCTAGCGCTAACAGCTGAAAACACAGCCCTCTGCTGTACTTCGGAAAACCCCACACTCGACCCGCGTTTAGATTCTTTAGCATAAAAGTCCTTGTACAAATGAACTTGACAAAATAAAGGCATCTTTTCTCTTTAAAAAACTGAACCACTTACAACGCAGCATAGTGACACCACAATACGTTTTTTTGTCAGTCTGTTTTTGTGCTGCATGAAGTGCTAGTTAACCCACTGTGTCATTACCCCCGTGCTTCCGCTAAGAAAGGCTAGTGGGCCTGGTAGTGGGCCAGCAAAGCTGTGAGTGGCACAGCATGAAAAGCAGCTAGATTGCCCAGTTGGAATAGACAGAGAAGCAAACGAACGTGCATTGTGGAACAAATGTTTGAGATGTTGTTGAAAGCCCTGAATAAATATTTTAAGGCGAAATGTAAACTTTGTTTTAGACAGATGATGAATGTTGTTGTTGTTATTATTGTTATTACTATTATTGTGCTGCTATTATCATTATGGGGGATATTATACTGGCACTGTCCTGTCTTACTGGGCTTTTTGGGCATATTGAATGATGAGCTGATTTGGGTTTAAGACGATTTTATTAAGCTTGATGTGGTTTGGGTCGTGTTCAGACTTGGGGCCAAAATTCAGGCAGATGAAAGCTTTAATCTGAAATTAGGGTATATGATTCTGAGTACCAATGTGCTTACCGGTACCAGTGCTCTGTTAATGCCCTTTTGTGTCATAGCAGCAAAGAATATTAGCCTCTGCTCTGTATTTATGTTGCATCATATCAGCAGTTCAGTGTTGTTTATGGATAGTTCAGATATTTAAACCGACGTAATTGTAGCAGGTTTGTAAAAAATTGATTTGACTTGATCAACACTCCTGACTCGATCCTACAATTACGAAAGACCTTTGTGAGTTGGATGTAGAGTGATGGACACTCTACCTTATTTTCAAGAATGAACTGATGAACTATAACTTTATATTACTGTTATATAAATATATATAATTTATAATGTATATTAGGATAAACAGAGATTTTGTGCTTAGTATTGTATATATTTATTGTCTAATGTATATTTTTGGTATCTAAGTACTGTAAGGGACTACGCAACTTTTTCACTCACCTTCACATCTGTGAAAATGTGACGTGACAATAAAAGTGATTTGATTTGATTTGTTTGTATTCCTCTTCCTCACAGAGGTCTGGTGCCACTGCACAATGCTTGCTCATACGGTCATTACGAGGTGGCCGAGCTGCTGGTCAGACACGGCGCGTCAGTCAATGTGGCGGATCTTTGGAAGTTCACTCCACTGCACGAGGCTGCAGCCAAGGGCAAATACGAGATCTGCAAACTGCTTTTGAAGGTACACTCTCGCTCTGCTGCTGGCTCAGCAGACATACACAGCTGAATCTCCTCTCAAACTTGCTAATTCAAATGAAATCACTTTTTGGATCAGAATAACATTTGACAGCAGATTTTACTTTTATGGGAAGTTTTCCAGTGCAAAGGCAAAACCTTTGTAGGCTTGGTTTCCCACTGTTGAGCACATTTTTAATACTTTCTCCTTTCATCACCTCATTCTAGGCCTTTTCAGTATGACAGTAATGAGGAAAGCACATGAGACATTTTGACAGATTCTTTTTCGGACTTGCTTTAATTAAAACGAGAGATGAAATTGCGCTGTCACATCATAAATTGCTTATTAATGAACATTGGTCCCACATCTCAGCAGGGCAGTTGTATGATGATGATGATGATGATGATGATGATGATTTTAGGGGACCACTTGCTGGAATATGCTACAGGCATCATGAAGGAGAGTTTTGTGATCAGCTGAGGCAGACAGTAGTTGTCGTTTGTAGACTAAGACAACGGCTGCTTGTGTGTTTCAGCACGGGGCTGACCCCACTAAGAAGAACCGTGACGGGAACACGCCGCTGGACATGGTGAAGGAAGGGGACACAGACATCCAAGACCTGCTGAGAGGGGATGCAGCACTGCTGGATGCGGCTAAGAAAGGATGCCTTGCCCGAGTGCAAAAACTTTGCAGCCCTGAGAACATCAACTGCAGAGACACACAAGGACGCAACTCCACCCCTCTACACCTGGCAGGTAACAGAGCTCATCTCTCCACTCTCCTCTTCTCTCTCTCTCTTTCTCTCTTTGTTTCTCTCTGCTGCTCCCACACTCTGCTCTCAATCTCTCTCGTACAAGCACACAATACACATTCTTATGTAGGCAGCAATAGCACAGCCCCCCGCAAGTCTTGTCTCATAATCCCACAGCTGTCACAATGAACACAGCACAGCAACCACTCATCTCACTGTTAACCAAAAAAAAAAAAAAAAAAGAGCAGCAGTCTGCAAATCACGTAGTTGCAGTCTAGAAAAACCCATTCTGTTTAAGTCTCAAAGAGCTGCGTGGCAGTATAGAAAATGTCGTCTCACCCTTGAGGCCTGACTAAATGAAACAGGAAGACAGGGGACATGTCAAATTAAATCTTGACTTTCATCCTGACTTCAGTTCTAAGCAAACCCACCTCTCTTCCTGGGTCTGTATGATTGAGCCATTCTATTCCTATATTCACAAATGCATAGGCTGTGGCGATGCTACTCTAGGGCCTTAGGCCACGATCATAGCAGCAGCGTTGAAGCTTCAGGCCCATTTTCAGCTGGCTTGTAATCATGGTAGTCAATTTGTTCTTAAATCCACATGCAGATGTGATGTGCCTTAGTGGGTTTTTCTGCATTTACATCTTCTAAGCTGCTTGCTTTCTTGTTGTTTAGAAAAAAGAAAATCACAAAAAAACCTTGAAGGATAATTGTAACCCAGTGTATGAGGACTGCACAGTTTACCACTGTAATGTCAGCACTTTAAATATTTCCAGACAGTGTTGTGGACATTTACTTTCATAAGCAAATAAATCCTTTCTTTATAATGTCATCCACAATCCTGTTTATCATTTTTTCTTATTGTTTATGGAGTATTGTTTATATTTATTAATATATGTGTATGAAGTTTTTGAAAGGTCGTTTCTGGTAATACTTTCATGTGCTGCAGAATTGAGTAGGCCATGATCAATTTGAAATAAGCCATTATAAGCTGGCATGTTAGCTCATTTGTGAGTTGGGTTTCAACATGGAATTCTTGTTGGAACAGTGTAGATAGTGCGTGCGTGCAGAGACAGCTCAGATCTGATCCCCAGTATTGGAGAAAATAAAGAATGTCGCTCATCTAACCAGAAATATCACAGATTTTTTTTTTGTAGTATGGCAAAATATAAAGCAAGGTCAAGTAATGACATTAACCATATTATCACATGATAAGATAACCTGCATAGTAGACTGAACACTTGAACAGTAGGGGTGGCCACTTTCTTTTCCGTTCTATCCATTTACAGTTTCTTTATTTTATTTATATTTTATCCGGTGAATTAAATTGAATTTACAACCGGACATTGACTGTTTCTGCCTGTAGAGTAAAAGAGTGCTTAAGCAGAGCGCTTCACATTTGTAATTTAAAGCTTAGCCTGTTTTAAAGAGGAAAGTTGGATTTCTGTATTAGTATCTGTATTGGAAATCTCTCGTCGAAGTCTCATGCTCTGTGTGTGCCATCCGGTACAGAACTCTACCTCTGCCCTGACCAGCACAGGCAGACAGTGCAGCAGCAGGTGGGCCGTGGCCCTGACCATCAGGCAGAGTGTACCATATGTGTACATCATCTCACCATTACGTAAACGTATAGTATTGCTTGGAAGGTCCAGAACCTGTGTGCTCACAGTATGCCGTTATCCTGCTGCATATACGAGACACTGGGACAGAATGAGTCACAAGTAGCCTGCTGAGTTTCACGTCTCATTGATATTGATATTAGTTCTTGATGTACCATATTTAAACTGGCATGACAAACAAAAAGCAACTTGCACAAAAGCAGAATCGTTATTTATGTATTTGTTGTCTGGTCCTCCACAAAAAGGCTGTTAAAACCTTTGTGCAGAGTTGTACAGCTGTTGTTCTTGTTTTTGGTTTCCTCACTCAGCATTTGTAAAGGGATGGATTAACAGAGACGGTCTCTCACTACAGCAAATGCACCAGGCTGAAAGTGGAGAGTGGAACAAATGAGCTTGCGGCATTCAAGCTGCTCGAACCAGGCGGATACGTTGCAGTCTATAGTCATGTTAAAGCTTTTTGCTGCTGCCTTTGCCTGTCAACGAAAAAGCATTGATGGAAAAAGAGGAGCAGTCTTCTCTCTAATAAGACTGCAAAGCCCTCAGCACCTTTCTTCCAGTGAAAGAAAGGGAGGAGCAGAGACCAAAATATTGCAGTGAGAGAAGGGAGAAAATACAGACATAGTTTGATTAGGGGTGTGTGAGTGTGAGAGAGAGAGAGAGAGAGAGAGAGAGAATGTGAGAGCGAGTGTGACTGTGAAGCTCTAAGATCCGGGGCTGTGCATTAGCAGCAAGCCGAGGCCTTTATTGGTGGTGTTAATTAGTGGGGGTCTTGCAGGCAGTCATCTGTTGTAAGGGTCTGAGGCATGAAGAACAAACCCAAATAGAAACACAAACTTGCTTTCAGCAAACACTGTGCTATTAAGGGCTCCCGGTACCCTGTGTGTTTTGATTGTGCGTGTGCATCACAATGATGACGATTAATGTGATAGTCATTATAATAATAAGCTTTATTTTATGGTATCTTTACCATAAGTTGTCAGTAAAGGCTTTACAGCCACACCATTTTATTAATGTCATTTCAACTCAGTACTGCTATTGACAGGTTATTCATCATTCAGCATCAAGAATAAAATGAAACCCAGTTTTTTACCAGAAATTTACTCAAGCGGGATCCAAAAAATTGACTTATTTGAATATTTGTTTCTTGCTAAGGTTAGCATTTAGATTGTTTTTGTTTGCTTGTTTTTTTTTCTGTTGTTGTTGACGACTAAATGTAGGCTATCAATAAAGGCGAACTGCAAAATGTTCAGGGTCCTCTGGAAAAAACTGGACAGCTCAAGATCAAGGTTCGTTATACAAGTTATTTGTATTTTGCTGAAACAGCACAAATTTCTGTGAGAACAAACCGCCTCACCAGTGCCCACAGCTACAAATACAGCCCTCTGCCCGACTCCGGAAAACCCACCACTCCACCATATTCAGGCTGTTCAAGTGTTCAGGCTAGCAGGCCTAGCAGACAGAACGAAGCCATGCTGTAAACGCCACAGTGCTTTCTGGAGAAGTAGCTAGCAGTCCCTGTTGAAGTGGGACAGAACCAATCCACTGTACAAAATGGAAGGGCATGCATTATCTGAATGACTTTCTCAGCCTTTCCCCACACCCCACAACTGAGGCAAAGCGTTGAATATTTACTGTTTATTATTACTAAAGGTCCAGTGTTAAAATACACAAGCTCCAGAAATTACAACTGTTATTATATTTCCTATTTTAGTATTTAGGATATCCTGCATTTTTATTACAACATCCATTCTTTGTGTGATGCGTGCCTTCAGTTTTTCTGAAATCTGCAGGGATAATCTACCATACCTCCAAAATTCAATCTTGCATCTTGACTTCATTTTCTGCTTCTCAGAAATTACTGTCAATGCGATGTTGAGGTCTGGACTCTGGGGTGGTCAGTCCATTGTTGTGAGAACATTAGCTGATCCTTTTTTTTTTTAATTTCTCACTCTCAAGCTTCTCAGTAACTGCTTTTTAACAGCTACACATCCTTTCAGACCCATAGTTTTGTTGTCTTTTCTCTATGAAAGGATGGGTAGTAGTCAGTACAAAAGAAATACATGTTGTTTAGCACATTATTTAGCGAATTTCTAGCATATTTAAAACCAAAGTGTTTTACGATAAGACAAAACCCTCCATACCACATTTTCGCACACACAGCATGCATGCATTAACACAACAAAGTACTGTTCTCAATCCACAGTTCTTAAAGCAACATGTAGCACAACATATCTGTACCGTATGTAGGTGTAAGTCAATTTACAGCTTTAAAAACCTTCAGTGCCATTTTATATTGGAATCTGTAGAGCAGTGGGAGCTAGTGGAAGGGTGCTATAATTGCTGTAATGTGCGCTTTGTGAATTCCAGTGCATTACAGTAGTGCGGTCTAGACGCAGCAAAGGCATGAATGACTTCCTCCACATCTGGAGCATTAAGAAATGATTTTTATCTGGAGATGTCTTGGAGCTGAAAGAAACTGCCCTTGGCCACAGCATTTATTTGCTTATCATTTTTTTATTCTGTATGAAAAATGAATCCAAGTTAAATTTTCTCTACACTTTTCAAGTGGACTATATTATATCTGATCTCAGAAACATCTCCTGAAAAATGAGCGAGTGAATAACTTGTAATGGCCATTGACTTGAAATGAAATGGTCTTTTGCACATTTTATAGCTTTATAAAAGATACTGTTCAATAAAGTGCTACCAAATAATAAATGATTAAGCCATGTACTTACGGTTTCAACAGATAACTTGAAAATAATGTATGTTATGGTGTATTTTTCAGCTGGTTATAATAATCTGGAGGTAGCAGAATATCTTCTGGAGCATGGTGCGGACGTGAACGCACAGGACAAGGGAGGCCTCATTCCCCTCCACAACGCCGCTTCATATGGGGTAAGTGCATAAGACTTGGGGCATCCCAGAGAGCTACTGGGGAACGTTTCAGTCCACAGACGATACTAATTAAACAAGGCTGCTTGTGTACCCATCTGTTAAACAAACATGGGCTTCCAGAGACTGCAACATGCAGACACTAACAGAGAAACAGATGTAGACTGAATAATCCATGTGTGCTTCAGAAACAGATTCACAAGGCTTCTACACAGCTGGGCCCTGCTGAGTTCTAGCACAGACTCCAGTTAGCTGCTGAGTGTTTCACTGAAAGTTAGAGACTGAAGCGTGCGTGTGTGAGATGGTGTCATTGCTACGATTCTGAGGTCCTGCCAAGAGAATCCCAACTCATGCACTTTTAATGGAACAGGGTGGCTCATGATTCTTTCAGCAGGTTTTGGTTCTCCTTCCATGGAAATGCAGCCCGAACAGGCCCCAGACTATGATACCCTGTAGTTAGATGTGCTCCGGGAGACCCCGACCAAGAGAAGACACAAAAACAGAAGAGGAAATATATATATATATTGGTTTTTTTGCCTCTGTGATGGCTGCACTCTGACAAACTATGGTGCCTAGTGACAGTCTATAAAAATAAGGAAAAGTGCCTTTTGTTCGCTAAAGCAGTGTTTCTCATCCCTGCTCCTGGAGGCACCCTGCCCTGCACATTTTTAGTGCTTCCCTGCTCCCAGCCCACTTGATCCACCTTACCAGCTCATTAACAAGCCTTTTCAGAGTTGTAGAAGGGTGTGTTAAAGCAGGGAATCCACTCAAATGTGCAGGGCCGGGGTTGAGAAACACTTCCCTAAAGAACCGCAGTGCATGGTTCTTCAGGAATACACCAGCTGTCTTTTTTTTTTTTTTTTGCAGCTGATGGTTCATTTATTTCTCTGCATTTTGAAGCGGAGGGAATAAGTCCCAATTGCGGCCCATGGTGATCAACCTTCAGCTGCAGCAGCTATTGATCTTATGTAATAAGTAAATATTTCATTTCTTTCTTTATTTTTTTAAATGCCAAACAATAAATGTTGGCTTTAGCAGTGTACTGTGTAGAGCATTTCAAGAAGAAACAAAAATTATGTAAATGTGTCCATCAGGTTTTGTTTTTACTGTGAGAGAAGGCGGTAGGAGAAATGAAAATATGCGCTGACAGGGTATCGATGTACTGTTTTTAAAGCTAGTTTTAATGCCACTTTTTAAGAAGTTTTTAATGCTGGTCATTTTCTAAAATTATCACGGTAATGCATATTACTATACAGAAGTGTTTGCAGTGTACAGTAAGTATCCTATGTAGCGCTGTTACTACTGCTGTTTTCCACTAGCGCTTCTTGTATGATACAGTTTTACAGTGAGTTATTTCCTAAAGCACACTGTTGGTTACAGCGGACACCTGGTTTTACTTCATATGCATGAAATTTACAAACATAGGTGCGTTAGTGAGATCTTGCCGGTGTAGGTTTCTCTCTTTCAGTGATGCTCACTAAAGCAACTTGAGTGCTAATAGCTCCCAGTTCCAGAGGATCTTCATTTGGGCTGGGCAGTAAGGCTAAAAATGTTTTTATGTATTTGGCCATGCTGTGCATATGACAGTGCTGCTTCATGTTAGCCAGCTGCTAAAACAGCCAACTAGCTTTCCCTCACTGTCTCATGCTACACATACACCTTTCTCAGTTTACTATTGTTTAAAGTGCTGTAACTACGATGAACCCACTTCATCCTCTTTCTTTTGTTGCTTGGAAGTGCACTGTTATTGCTCTTCGGCTGTAGCTGGACTGAACTGGATGTGTTTTAATGCTACTGAAGTTTGTTAGGATAAGAGTTCACTCTGGGCCAGTACATTTACACGCTATCTTGTCACTCGTATTTGGTCACAGGAGAAATGACTGACGGTCGCTCCTCTCAAACCCCTCCAAGGTGTATTTGGCGTCCTAGTCATTGCTCACTCTCCCGCTCTTGTCAAATTATCACCAAAATTAACTTCAGAAGTGCACCCTCTTGTGGCAACAACGTGGTAGTGATGGTTTTCTTGCAGTGGAAAATGGCACCCGAGTTCTCTAGAAAGCGTAACTGTGAGAATGCTTTTTATATATATGTATAATTGAATGTTTATCATGCGTGTGTTATATTTAGATTGAGAAAAGCTATATTGTGATGGTCGTTTTTATCGTTTTGTCGCCCAGCCCCTAATCTTCAATCCACTAAACATGGCTTTGTGTTGACATGAAGATGAAGCTGTTTCACAGAGAACCCACATTCAAAGTGATTTTTTTTTTTTTTTAAAGGGGAGTTATCAATCAAGTAATCATGACAAGGCAAGACTACAGAGGCAGCAAGGTTTTTTAAAAAAAAAAAAAACATAAAAACAAAGAGTTTATGTTGAGAAACTCTGGAGTGTTTCCTTGAAGAACTAAACAGTGTCTTTTTTTTCAGGGGGATAAAAGACAGTTCTTTTATAGCATCGCTCCAGAGAACCCTTTAGGGGCCTTTATTGTGGAGAGTGTGGAGAAATGTAGGAATGGCTGCCCCTGCCTTGGCTGGTTAATGCCATTGTTGGGTGTTTATCCCACTCTTCTTGGTGAGGATATGCCTGGAGCTGTGATCAGGATGGATCGGCCGGCAGCTTGGTGGTTACATAAGCAGAGCTGGAGAGAGCCACTCCTGGGTCTGTGCCCAAGCTCCTGTGGACACTCACTGCTGTCCAGCAGCCCCAGTCAGAGCTGAATCCTCTTCCCCTCTTCCTGCTGCCTAACGATTGGTGAGGAAAGCTTAGAGGGCTGGGTTGGCAGGACGCCCAAGAGCCCTTGATTGGCTGTAAAGGGCTTAGAGGAGGACAGCTGGACCTGATTGACCTTGCCTGTACCTCCCACTGTTCCCATGCAGGCTGTTTGTGTTGAGACTGTGCTCCACAAGCACAGCCAGCTGATCACTCATCCGTACTACTTCTGCTTCTGCTGCTGACTAAGAGTCAGGCCAGGACAGCCTGGCCAAACCGCAGTGACCACAGCTTAGACACATACCATGGGGGGCCACAAACGGATAAGATATTAATTGCTTTGATAGTTCATTTAAGTTAAACAATTGAAGTATTTTAGTTTCCCAGTATTCCTGATATATTGCTGTATTCTCAGTGGTTAACACTTTAATAATTGAAAATACGTAACAGTGGCTTACCGAATCTCTCACAGGGACAGGCATGATCTTGTAATGAGGGTGTATGGGAATAAGCAGGAGAAATTGTGGGCTGTGGTTGAAAACCTCTTTAAGGAAGCCGCAACCGTCTTTTCGTTGCATATGTGCTTGCACATTGTTAATGACAGTGAATTGAATTGAATTGAATACAGACTTATTAGAGAGAGAACAAACTAATTGTGAAACTTAATTTAATCCAAAATGTCATGAAAGTGGAGCTCAACGCTGGAGGCAGTGATGCATTATTAATTGTTTTCAGTCAGAAAAGTAAATAAAGTTAAGATGTGTGCATGTAGATGTGTGCCGCACAAGTAGATTCACTCTTGCAACAAAATTCTGTTAACTAAGGATAGCGTTTCACAAGCTAGCTTGTTTTGCTTGTGTTTTGGGTAAGGGCTGAGCAGTTTCTGTACTGAAATCACAGTTTGAAAGAATGCAATGTTCCGAATCACTACAAATTTGAATTATTACACATGATTGGAGTTGTCTTCACTGGTGTCACAGTATTGGTCAAAATTGTTGTTAGATATTTTCCCCAAATCATTCAGCACTTTTTTTAAAATTGTACCGCCTATGTTAAAAGAGCACCAACTAGAGGAAACTAGGGGCAGGTTTTAGAGGGGGTGTACTTCTGTCAGTTTCATAAGTTTTCTAGATACGTGTTCTTGTTATGAGATCACATCCGGACCCCCAGGACTACTTACCAAAAAGTGCAAATAAATCAAATCTTTTTAATAAGAAAATATGGTGCCGTGTGATTATCTTAACCTCTACTTTAAGTTCACATGATATGTTCACTTTATTTCTGTATGCAGCTTTGGCAAAGCAGACTTTGCTCAGTTACTCGGTTGTTTTTTTTTTTTGGTTTTTTTTTTGGTTTTTTCTTGCCCAGTATGTACAAACACCAGGTTGTACTAACATAATGTAACTGCTTGTTTCCCCTCAGCATGTGGACATAGCAGCACTGCTGATTAAATACAACACCTGTGTGAACGCCACGGATAAGTGGGCGTTTACTCCCCTGCACGAGGCAGCACAGAAGGGCCGCACCCAGCTGTGTGCGCTGCTGCTGGCCCACGGAGCCGATCCCACCATGAAGAACCAAGAAGGCCAGACGCCGCTTGACCTCGCTACGGTAATAAACTCACACGCATGTGCTCAGAGACTCAAATGCACAAGTGTGTGCTCATTCACACACCAGAATGCTGCTGTAGCTGCAGGTATGTGTTAGTGTGAACGTGTTTCAGAGCAGACTTGTATTTCTAAGGAACTATGTGTTTTCTGTGCAGTTGGATTAAAAAAAATCTGTAGTGTAGATTACAACAGCTGGTACAGATGATATTTAATCCGTAGATACGTTGGGGACATTTCTAAAAATACAGACTGTTTAAGACACTGTCTGTCCCTGTTGTTTGCATTTGAGAAAGGCCAGCAGTAAATACATCTGTCACTGGTAATAAGGCACCAGTGAAACGCAGCAATCACAGCACTAATGCAGGTGTTGGAACTACTGTGACGATTTGTTTGTTTCTTGCATCTGGGGCTTGTTTGCCGACTCTTCTTCTCTTTAACTTGGAGTGTATTGTCCTTGGACTTAAGTAACTGTTTTCTTGCTTGACATGAGAGGGGAACTGTTACACTACAGGCACTCCCTGAACTCACCCAAACCTTTACTTCTTTGGCTTCAGTTGTAGTATCCATGCTGCATAGCAGACGGAAACATATCATTCACAAATAAAATGCCATAAGCTGATACCTTCATGAGAAACAGGATGTAAGGTTTTTGCCTTTTGAAATTTAATTCTGATTTAAATGTGCAAAATCTTCAGTTTTCCAACAGAGCTTGAGGATAATGTAGCAAATAAATACAAAAACAAGAGCAAACTTACACATATTTTTATCTCTTTGTCACTTGCTCATTTCTCTTGCTCTTTCCTTCTGTGTCACCCTCTTTCTCACTTTCCGGGAAGATGAAGAGGTTTTCCTTGATTTATTGGTAGTGGAGTCATTAGTCTGAAAACTGGTTGACTTTAATGGGCTCACTCAGCTCTCTCATTTTCTCAGTTCTTCATCAGTCTGTAGCACAGATGCTGGTACTGCATACTCATTTACCCGTACAGAGAAATTCACCTTTACCAATATCTGAAACCGTGTGACTTGAGGCAAGTATACACTGCCATGCTAAGGAACAAACAACTCAAGCTGGCCGTGAGCAAGGGTTTCCACAGCAAAGTGTTTGTGTCTCTGTGGAGATCAACCCAAAACTGTCGGCCATTTTAAGCATTCTGTTTTGGTTAATTCCTGCCTGGAGTACACTTGTTCAAGTCACAACTATTTCCCCAATACAGGTGCAGACACATGGGCTAGCAAAGGTGAAAAAGTCAGTATACTTTGAGTTGTGAGGTGTAAACGTTTTTTCAAGCCGCGTTTGTAAAATAGACCATTTACCATTTATGTTTCAGTGCACAGTGTGCTGAGTTAGGCTGTTGCATTGCATCCTTAAATAGAGCCTGAACTTGCCTGTGTCAAGATAAGTAATCCCAACAAGACTTATGTGCTTGCTAAAACTGCATAAGATACTGTGCCTTGAAAACATCTGATGTGTCTTGGATGTACGTGTGGGTAAAATTGTGTACATTTGACTGAAATGTTCCTTTTATGTATAAAATTGAGCATTTTGGTTAATTAAAAGTGTTTATGAATATAATGACAATACTTCAGATTTTTACATTTTCAGTAGAGAGAAATCTAGCTTACTCTTCCATTTGTCTTTGTAGGCCGATGATATCAGAGCGCTGCTGATCGATGCCATGCCCCCCGATGCCCTGCCTAGCTGCTTTAAGCCCCAAGCCACTGTGGTCAGTGCTGCAGTAATCTCCCCAGCATCAACGCCTTCCTGCCTGTCGGCCGCCAGTAGCATTGATAACCTAGCTGGGCCTCTGTCCGAGCTGGCTGCGAGTGGTGCCTCAGGGCCTGCCGATGGGGCCACTGGGGCTGAGAGGAAAGAAGGAGAGAGTGAGTAGATCAGAAAGTTTGCATGTCTAGATGTAGAATAATTGTTTATTCTGTGGATTTATCTAAGGATTGTTTATTCTTAAAATAATAGTAGTAATTTTTAAAGAATATCATGCAAAGTTGTATTTTATCTTTTTTATTTGAAAATGTTTGTTTTAAAATATATACTATTCACACACCAGTCCATAAATGGAAATTAATCTACTGAAGTTAATTTTGTAAAGTAATGTCGAATATGGCCCCACTGGTGGTATATTCTAAATCCAGCGTTTGGTTTCTTTGTTTTCAGTTGCTATCCTGGATATGAACATTAGCCAGTTCCTGAAGAGTCTGGGGCTTGAGCATCTGCGAGATATCTTTGAGCGGGAACAGGTAAAAACACCACTCTATACATATATGGATGGATGGGTGGGTGGATGGGTGGATGGATGGGTGGATGGGTGGATGGGTGGATGGATGGGTGGATGGATGGGTGGATGGGTGGGTGGATGGATGGATGGATGGATGTTTCATTCTATACCCCAAGTGTCAGTGGCAATGCAAAAATGCAGCTGACTCTCATTTTCTGCAGAAAGATCTGAACCTTCTCTTCAAAGCTATGCAAATGTAAAAATGTAACTTGCCTTACTATCATCATCTTTTCAATATTCCCACGCTCACCCTTTTTCTATCGTCTCCATCTAGCTCCATTCATAGCCTGCCACTGTACCGTAGCATGCAGCTCTCATTCTCACTGCAGTGGAGCTCTATAACAGCTCTGGCTGCTTTTTGCTCTGGCTGTTCTTTGCTCCTGATTGATCCAGTGGTGCTGGTGTGGATTTTGCTATGCGCAGGGTTGTGTATCAGCGCTCTGGTCCTTTTCTTCATCTCAGGGAGGACTGGATGGTGCTGCGTTTGTCACGCTGGGCCATGCTGGCCACTCATTTGCACATAGATGAACGGAAAAGTCCCCTGCAGTGACCTGACAGAGAGCACTGTATTTAGAATGGAGCTGGAAGCTGTTCTGATTGCGTGGTTGGCTTTTATGGCCACACTCTTGGCTCACTCACTTTTTCATACTCTCTCTCTTTGTCTCTCTTTCCCCTAGCCTTTTCTGTCTTTCTCTTGGTATCTCACCCCAACACCCCCTCCTCTCTGTCATCTCTTTCTCTGTCACTGAGGGGTGATTGAGAAGTTACAATGGGAATTATGAGGAACAGGTTCATCAGAGAGAACTCAATGCCTGTGTCTGTGCTCACTCTTCGGGCATCTCCTTCACTTCATTGCCTTGACCTGATCATTTGCTTGCTCTGTGTGCATGCTGTGTTCAGCAGGACTCCTCTCTGGGTGTACCACTGTGCATCATCTCCTCGTTACTGCTGCTGGCAGCACAGCACTCAGTACATTTGTCTCCCCTTGCCTTCATTAGCCTAACAGCTGCATCTCTCCACATCCCTTTGAACTTCTTCCCAGCCTTTTACCAAGAGACAGACAGCTACGGAATTGTCCTCCGCTGCATTGAGCGGAGCAGCATCTCAGATGTCTGTAGCCATCATGTCCTCAACCGGCATCTCAGCGGGGCCTGCGTGCCTGTTGATTGAAGAGTACAGTGTTTGCTGAGAGAGGCAGAGGGGCTGTGAGAGGCAGAGAGAGGACAGCAGCTCCTGGGCTAATAGCCTGTGGCAGGCCTATCATGGCGGTGATGTATTGCCAATAAGTAGGCCATTGAAATTGGGAGTGTGCAAGGGAAGGATGATGGTGGTTGACAGAGGAGGACGCAGAGTGAATTGTAAACCTGCAGGGTGACGTTTTGTGCCCACCCCGCTGCTGCCGTATCTGCCACCAGCTCAGCATCTCTCTCCCTGGAGACGCCTACAGCCTCTCAGCTGCTTCTCTTCCTGACTGCGGCATCCATTACCGTTCAATCATCATCTTTGTGCGTATGTGGGAGGAATTTTCATATAGACAGTGCCGTGATTAAAGAGTTCTGAGTCACACATTCTAATCCCTGTCCAAACCTCCTGCAGTGTACTAAGTTTAACTTCTTAGTAGGAGGCATAGTCTGTATGTGAACAGGCCACGGAAATTGTTTTAGGATCGGCTTTCTGTGCTCTTAGTTCACAGCCATGTCCAAATCTCCTTGGAGTAGAGTGCCCCTGTTGCCCCCCCCCCCCCACTTCATCACGCTTCTATTTCTTCGCTTACACACATTTCTAGTTCTCATCTCCAGTTGGTCATATCCGGCTCACCTACCTGTTATCAGTGCTCTGTGAAATGCATTGCTGTTTCTCTGAGTCTAATGGCTTCACTGTCTCGTGCAGATCACCTTGGATGTTCTGGCTGACATGGGCCACGAGGAGCTGAAGGAAATCGGCATCAATGCATATGGCCACCGCCACAAGCTCATCAAAGGCATCGAAAGACTGCTGGGCGGTCAGCAAGGTCAATGTCAGACAATTTCGCCTTATTCCGACATCACCTTAGAGCCAAGCGGAGTCTGAAAATAATTAGCACAGTGCTTTTTAATCAAATTGGAATTTATGATGCATTGTCTCCCAACAGCTTATAGACCTCTGAAGTCATGTGTGTTTCTGTGGTCAGTGTCATGCCCAGATAAGGAACATGGATAGTCTGATTTCGCTGTTATGGCACAATGTGAACTCACATGTTCCCAACCTGATACATTAATTCTGCAAGCAAGCTAACCTTTCTGTGCATTATTACTGTACTTCATTATACACCATCACAGTCTACTCAACCAGCGGGCTGCTTTTCATGGTGCAAGTGTATCAGATTTGGAACATATTAGTTTATGACAGGCTGCCTTGATGAAGGCAATTATTATTTGCACAGAGGAGAAAGTGCTTTAAAGCTAGAGCTCCTAATATGGGAATTATGTCGACCGCAAAATTATGATTTCAGAGGTAACCACATAAACCCTGATGGGCCTGGTACTGGGACAAAAAAATGCAAACAAGCAACAGAAAAAGAAGTGGCTAGGTTAAATCTGACGGTGTTTTCTGTCACAGAATAACATATGCACCAGGCTTCCTTTCTTGTTGGAAGCACTTGTTTTTTCCTGTACAAGTGCATGAGCTCACTGAGACTGCAGTTGATTAGTAAGAGCTTATTATTGATTTGTTTGGTCAGACTAATGATGAAGCATGACTCATGTGTGAATAATATTCCTATTCATTTGTTTTCTTTTCAAACTGGAAGTTTGTCACACAGTACTGGCTTTATTAGATGTTCTTTTCATAAGAAGGAAATGTAAAAGCATTCAGAGGTCTTACTATTAAGGGAAAAGGGTATGGAAATTGGCAGAAATAGCCACATTTCGCATCTGCCTTCTTGCCTATAGACCATATATGAGCAATCTATGATCAATATCAGGATATCATAATTGTTTGCCTACCTGCGACTGTGTTTCCTATCAGTTCTCTGGATGTGTGCGTATCACCTGTCTAGTGTCAGTATTGAGTTACTTGTCAGTCATCACCAACATCTGATTATGTTGTCCAGCCCTACATCACTGTAATAACAAATCTTATTGGCCCTCTCTGCTATGTATGAATACGTGTGTCTAACATGGCAGGTGCCAACCCATACCTGACATTCCACTGTGCAAGTCAGGGCACAGTCCTGATTGACCTGGCCCCTGATGATAAGGAGTTTCAGTCTGTGGAGGAGGAGGTAAGTGGAGAGCAGATCTTATGCTACTGAACACTGATAAAGCTCCAGGCAAAAACTGTTGGTGTATGGTATCTTTTTTTTTTCACTCCCCCTCATTTTAAAGGCTCCGTTTTCTTTGTGTGTTTCAGCTGCAGAGCACGATCAGAGAGCACAGGGACGGAGGAAATGCGGGTGGAGTCTTCAGCAGGTACAACATCCTGAAGGTAAGCACCAAGCTGGCTCATAGAAAAAATAAACATGCACAGTTTCAGCTGTGGTGTGCTGGGTTACAGGCATTGCTGGTGTTGGTGGGTGGTTCTGTGTCTGAGAGCTCTGGCTGAATGTGTGTTTATGTATGTATGCAGATCCAGAAGGTGGTGAATAAGAAACTGAGGGAGAGATATGCACACAGGCAGAAGGAGATCGCAGACGAGAACCATAATCACCATAATGAGAGAATGTTATTCCACGGTACTGGCAACCAGCCCTAACATCGAGCAGTTTATATTGTTTTTATTTTTTATTTCCTTGGACTCACTCCATCATTAGTCATCAAGACTTAATACTTGTATTGCTGTCCTGTTTAAAAGTAGTTAAATAATTCATCATGTTTTTAGTTTCATAAGAATTTCCATATGTTTTGTTTTTAAATAAAATGGGCAAAACCATAGCCAAAAAGTGTTTCTGTCCACAAAATAAGCCTGTATGCATGTAACTGCAGTCATTAAATTCAGTTCTTTGAATGATGTTTTTATAAATGTGAATTATGACTGGATTTTGGCCCCAGACTTTTACTAAAGCTCTTCAGTTTTCTCTCATGATGCAGGGTCTCCCTTCATTAACGCCATAATCCACAAAGGCTTTGATGAGAGACATGCCTATATAGGGGGCATGTTTGGAGCAGGCATCTACTTTGCAGAGAACTCCTCCAAGAGCAACCAGTACGTTTACGGCATCGGCGGCGGCACAGGCTGCCCCACGCACAAGGATCGCTCCTGCTACATCTGCCACAGGTACGGTACTACTATACACTGGCTCAGGACGTCAGTTCATTTAAATGACCAGATGATGGTGCTGTGGCTCACGGAATGTGCCGTCTCCTGTTGTGTTTTGCAGGCAGATGCTGTTCTGTCGAGTGACCCTGGGCAAGTCCTTCCTACAGTTCAGCGCCATGAAAATGGCCCACGCTCCTCCAGGGCACCACTCGGTCATCGGCCGCCCAAGCGTCAATGGGCTGGCCTATGCAGAATATGTCATTTACAGAGGGGAACAGGTGAGAGCGAATATGCATGTTTAGCATTTTAGCCAAGTTAACATTGTACACCAAAGGTTTAGAAACAGCAGCACTGTCTTATTATTATTTTCAAGAGATACCAGACAGTGATATTTTTATTATAGCTTTGTCATAGAAACAAAAGTTCCATGACTGAATGTCTCAACCAATAGTGTAGTTAAGACGCCATTAACCCTAGGAGTCTGTTTACAACTTGCATTATTGTGTGTTTCATGTCTGGATCATATCTGCGTTTATTTTGGCTGGTTTCCATTTACTCTGTTAACTCAGCTGCGTCACCATTGTGTACAGATCAGATCCAATTTTAATTTGCTGTGTTAAAGCATACCAACACAGGCTTTCTTCTGTTTGCTTTTTCTTCCTCCAGTACGATATGAATAGACTAGCTTGGATGTTTGTATCCACCCAGAGTGCAAGAAGGTCTCTGGGGGAGAAAAAAAAACAGCCTTTTCTTTGTTTATCCTTTCACCTGCTTGTCAGCACTGGACAGATGCATTTTTGCTTATGTAATTGTTTGCAGATACAGAAAACTCGTTCCTTTTCTGCCTGTGTTGAATGTGGTCTAGACCAACCTTTTCAACCTCCCGGCCCACCTGGTTATAGCTAGAAAGCATAAAGGCCCACAGAAAAAAAAATAACCTTTTTATGTCTAATTGTTTTCGTTTTTTAATTCTCACGTGTTAATATCAGTTAACTTGTCTCACGGCACATGTCTATGGCAGCCGGCAGCTCCCAGTTCCTCAGGCTTTATAAAAACTTTCTTACTCCGTGCAACATATCTGCCTAGGAGGTAGCTAACTTTCAGGGCACACTTGGACTGTGATGTTATAGTTTTAGTGCTTCGTTTGAAAGAGTCAAACCACACTCCACACACTGGACTTTTTTGGGTTAGCGTCACTAGAGGTTGCTTCATGGCCCACAGATTGAGAAACCCTGATTTAGACCATCTCGGCCTCTAACTGTCTCAGAATTTGGTAATCCAACCACAGTGGAATACACCTGACTTTGCTGACACCTGGCTTTTCATGAGATCAAGTGAAATCTGCATATGAACTGACACACCAAAAGTGTATGTTGATGCATAGTGTAAATAGCCTCAAGGCATCTAATTCAATTATAAATCCTCCTCTCTCAATCTTAAGACTTATTATTCAGTTATTGCCATTTAATATTCATTTACACTTTACAGGAACTGCATCCACTCAGTTATAGTTATATAATGAATTGAAAATGCACTCAGATGTTTACTGTATACTTCATGGTGCGTTTATTAATAAATAAAAAAATAATAATATTCAGGGAGTAAACAACCTGCGATACTAAGCATGTGACAAGCCTTCTCAAGAGATCCAAATTGCCTTCATTACTGTTCAGAAGGTTTTTGGACATTTTTGTCTAAAATCTAAGCAGGTTGCAGTGCCTGCGTGCACATGAACTATTCCTGTTTAACATTAACGTTGACATTAATAAACTTTCCAGTTAAATTGCATTATCATACATTCAGGATCATCACCTTATGAAATGTTTGTAAATATTATTATTGAATAATAACTGTGCTGTGTTTATCTTTCAGTTATCTTGTGCTTAGAGTCATATTCGTTCCCTGAAATGAAGGAATGTATATTGTAATGTAGATCAGTATGACAGGACATTACTTAACATTTATGGCTTATCTTCTCATCTGAAGCAGAATACAGGATGTTCTAGGATTGGTTTGTTCAACTGGTTGTCTTCTTGCACCTTTCTGTCCAGGCCTACCCAGAGTACCTCATCACATACCAGATAGTGAAGCCGGAGAGCACAGCGCAGCCCCCAGCAGCAGCCGAGCAGAAGTCTTAATGGCCCCGCCCCGTCCGGCCTCCACCTCCGTCTGCTGCGGCCTCCCGCACACTGCTCAGACTGTTACTCAAACACTTCACACACATTATGGCCTCCAGCACCTCCTCCAGCTTCCCTCAGCTCTCCCTGACTCACTACATCCACTTGCCTTTCCCATAAACACCTCATTCCTGCGCTGTCTGTCTTGTTTTGCTGTCAGTTTTTTTCCCCTCCTAATGTTAACCCCCCTGCAAAGCGTTTACCTGGAAGAGTTGCCTTGGACGACCACAGTTTGACCCTGCACGCCTCCACCAGGAGACCAGCTGAGAGTGAAGTGCGTTCGGAGGTCAGGGCAGTGGCAGCGACGTTCAGGGCTAAAGGGGAGGAGAGAGGAGGTGGGGGAGGTAGTGAGCTAGCTTACTGTCTGCTCTGAATGATAATGTGTGAAAGAAAAGACAACAAGTGACCTCTTTGCCACCCCTTTACCCTTTAATACTGTTTTAATACGGTCCCCTGACAAGCATTACTATTCATGTAGTGTCTCTTTTTTTTTTTTTTTTTTTTTTTTTTTTTTTTTTAAACATTTTATTGTGATTTTTTTTTTTGCTGTTGTGAATTGTTTTAAAGTTAACTTTCACTAAGACATGGACCATGTCACCGTTAAGCTCCTTAGGGACCTGCCGTTTATTTGTCTTTTATTTCACTTAATGACGTTCCGTGAAGCCAGTCGGCTGCTCCTGTTGTATTGTGACCTCTTGGTAAATTTTTTTTTTTTAAAACAAGTTGTTAAGAAAGCCTTAGAAAGGTTTCTGAGTGGGCACAGAAGGTGGACACACATGGAAACCCGTTCTACGAAAAAAAAAGCCTTTAATAGCAAAATATTAACATGTTCACATGGGATGGTTTGACATTGCACAGGAAGAAGCTGGTCAGAATTTTCAGCCCTCTTAGCATAGCTTAATCATAAATCACACCTTTTTAAGGACTTGCACTTTTAGACAGGATTTAAGTTATTCTAAAGAATCTGAAAATGAGATTGAATAAAAAGATGTCCTGTAATGTACTGATTATATAAAGGACGATGCCTTGGTGAAGCTCTCGGTGCTGTTTACTGATGAAGAGTGGGGTTCATTAGGACTGTAAATGAAGTGGAACTTACTTTGCTTTCATACCTTTTCCTGTTCCTTGGTGATAATTCTGTACGGCATAATATTCTTCTCTTGCTTCTTCAGTGTTTTGGATGACGTTAACTAAAGGGTGGTTGGGTTTTGGTTTTGGTTTTTTTTGGTTGGGTGTTTTTTTTTTTTTTTGGACTCGTTCATTCCTGTGTAATCTCTTGTAGAGGTTCTTCTACTCTCATACACAGTAACTTGTTTCCTCGTGTCAAACACTACTGACTTGTCAACAGCATTGCTTGCACATTCACAGGTTATGTAAGTGGAGGGAAAAGGCGTTTGGACGTTCACGTCCCCCTAGCAAGCTCTGTGGGGGTGTTTATATCCCAAATTGCATAGCCACTCCGGTTTGGTGCTCCACTGTTATGCGAGTTCAGCTTATTGGGGCTCATGATACACGGAGGGCACAGAAGTTCTTTCTGCCTCTGGTTTGTGAGCGCGTTGTCCGCCCTATCAGCCCGGCCACTTTCTTAAATTTCTCACCTATCTAATCATTTCCTCTGTATTTTCTTTTCTGGTGTACCTCAACCAGATCCAGCAACAGGATATTTACCACAAGCAATCTGCAGACTAATTGAACACTCCTCAGTCATGTAAACCAGTCTTAATAAAGTACATATGTCATATGTTCTGCCTGCGCTGTTCCTTTTTTTTTTCTCTTTTTCCACGCAGCCTTTACACAGTGGCCTTGTGGTCCTGTGAGTCAGTTTCTCTGTTCCATGGAAAAGGCTGTTCTGCTGAGCTGATCCGATTGCGGAGCAGGTGGGAGGTTTTGGCCAGCAGTAGCAGGATGGATTTTGCAACAGACTTCCTGTGAGCTGAGTGGGCTATATTGTTTGCAGGTTAGAGTTGATTTTATCAGGCTTAGGCGTGGGGGGTATAATCAGTGCTTTTGTTCTAACTGCTGTGGATGGAGGATGGATATGTTGTCAACACTAGCCACTCACCTTGACCGTTTCACATGCAGGAAGCTTAGAGAGGGATTTGATCTCCATCACCTTTACCAGTTAGTAGTAATGGACTTACTGTATGTTACGAATATACAGTACTTCAGTTATGTCATTTCCAGTCGCAGTGGCTATTAAGAACATGTTATTTGTTTCATACATGCCTCAGAAGAAATTAAGGGGGGGAGGGTGAAGAAGTATTAATTATATATAATAAATGTAACTAAAATGTAACTTCCTAATAAACAAACATGCCTGGCAAGACCTGGCAGACCACCAAATCTGTCAACTTCAAATAAGCAGTACTTGGAGATTTTGGCCATGAGAGACGGTCTTTAAAAAAGCTCAGCTCTGGCTGCAAATCTGAAAAATGTCCACAGGTGGTTCTGTCTGTACTTCTACTATGAGAAGACAGCTTAACAGTACAGGTCTGAAAGGATGTGTAGTCGTCAAAAAGCTGTTGCGAAAAGACCATGGATCAAAAAAAACATTTGCAAATCAAACTCGAGGGACCACCCCAGATTCCAGACCTCGCCGTCATTGTGTTTGGGTTTACTTTGATTGTGAGAAGCAGGAAAATGCAACAGCTTCAAGAATGAATTTTAGAAGTGTGGAAAAATATCCCTGCAGATTTCCTTCAAATAATCTATAAAGAATGACAGCATTGTTTTTCACCGAACGCTAGAAAAAGTAATAACTTATTTTCTTAGTTTTTCTACAGCACTTTTAGTGTTTGTCCTGTAGAACGTGGAAGCAGAAGCTGCGTGTTTTTAAATCAATTTGAATTAGACATTCTTGGGTATCTATGGGGTGAATAAGCAGACTCAATTGTTTTGGTTGAAAATGCAGACTGACTACACCAGGGGGCGCCGTCAGCTGGCTTTTCCTTGCACAACTCCCCTGTCTGTGCTGTGCGTTATGTCTTCCTAAAAGAGGTAGCTCTTATGTTAATACTCCATTCATGAACCCAGTGACTTGCCTAAAATTGGCCCTCCACAAGTGAAGATCTCAAAAAAAACAGACCACGCTTTTGTTAAAGTACATTGTTATATTTAACAATGGAAATCAAGGAATAAATAAAATATACATATACAACAAAACAGAGTAAGGTTTAAAAATCGAACCCTTCAGAATGATATTGCCATGGGCAGTCAAGACTAACATTTCAGTTGACAAGGTACAGTAAAAAGTATTGCATTCATCAGTGATTGGTGACAGACCGTTCATTTACATACACAAAGTAAAGCTCTAAAGGGTGTAACAAACGCACGGTAATCAGCTAAGTCAGCTGTCTCTACTCCAACCATGTGCAAAAGCAATCTCAACTTAAAATACAATATTGCATCACTTAAAAGTGCTCTATAAAAGGTGCCCACATTCATAAGGAAAGGAGGGGGGAGAAAGCATTTTAACCCCATTTTGAAGGTTCAAATATACTTGATTCTTCAAGGCAAGATGAAGAATTAAAATGCAGATTCTCTTACAGAGCTGTGTCTTAGCATTAAGTTGGGAAAACTAAAGCAAACAGACTCGCAGGAAGGCCTTGAAACGTGGGCATCTCAGTCTTCACCATTTTCATGTATTCTCCAGTGTACGCGTAGGTGGCTCAGTGTATCCGGCCCTTGGTGATGAGTGTTGCAGTAGCTAACGGATCTATTTTTACATACAGAAGTAAGGTTACAGTGGTTAGACAAGTGACCTATCAAAATGTGTGCCCTCCGCAAAACAAGCTGTACCATAATAATCGATAAATGAGAACATTCCGTACTGGAGACTTCCGCAGTCATTATCTGTAAGGCATACAGCAGGAATAATGGCTGGGTCTGCTACTGTACAAATGAGCAATCAAATCGGAAACCCTTAAAAAGCACGATCATACAATGTGACGGACGCTGAAAACACGACAGTGCTTTGGTGGCCACTGGGAAGAGGCAGGGATAAGTTATTGCTCTAGTTTTAGTGAGAGAAACAGAGTAGAATATGTCTGTATTGCAGATCAAAATGCTTTTTGTCACTTTGCAATCGTTGCCCATCAGTCTGCCTTCTAAGTGGTATCTGATCCTACGTTTAAATGCAGGACGGTTGCCCAGAGGAGCCCGCAGATGTCCTGTACCTTCTCTGTGCAAGGCACTGACCAAAAATAAAAACCCTAAATGAAACACGTACTGCATGAAGCTTCTGTCCTAGAGCTCCAGCAGTGTCCGTCTCTGCTGAAGGGGCCTAGTCTTTCGACCAGTCCTCTTTCCGGTTGAGGTTGGGGTGGGGGGCTGATTAATGGAAAGACTGGAGAGTCCTGTCCCAGCTGAAGGGCTCCTGCTCTCCGTCAGGAAGAGAGGAAAAGAATTTCGGAAAGGAGACGCACCCCCCCATCCCCACTGCTCTCATCCAACCCGGCAGGGCTTTGGAAGAACCCTCAGGTAAAAGAACGGATTATGTACCACCTTCATTCTTCTACCTGCTTTCCTCCGATGGTCCTGGTCATGGTCCAGTTAAGCATTGGTCATCAGTGAGAACTACCACACCCCACATCAACCACATGCAAGCAGCCTCAAAAGGTCTTATTCACTTGCTCTAAGAAATTCTCTTGTTGTCCTGACCATTCAGAGGGATGCCCGGTGCCCCAGTTGAGGATCCTTCATGATGCTGGTAAAGTCCTTGGCACAGCTCCTCATACAGTCTGGAGGTCTCGCTGGCCAGAGCTTTTATTATCAGCAGCTGGGTGAGGTGGTGATGGGACTCTGCAGGTACGACAGGCTGCTGGGTTGTCCGTGCGGCACAACAGACACAGGGAAGCTGAAGATGTAGGGCGAGTTCGGGGAGGAGGAAGACTTTGGCCCCAGTGTGGCCGAAGGACTGGCGGCCTCCACAGAACATGAGGTGGCCAGCACCTGGGACTCGAACTGCAGAAGCTGACCCATGAAACTGAAGTTGGGGGAGATGATGCTGCGCCGCTGCTTGACAAACTCGAAGGCCTCTTCCAAACGCACACGCTTCTTCTTCATCAGGTAAGCTAGGCAGATGGTGGCCGATCGAGAGATGCCCGCCTGACAGTGCACCAGCACACGGCCGTTTGAGTCCTTCACAGAGTCTGGAGGAGAAATGCATGTTTAGAGATGAAGTATGAACAAGGAATTACATACACATACACACACGCATACACAGATATGCATACACATATACACACATACATTTTATATATATATATATATATATNCAAGCTGATTCAGGCAGCTGAGAAAGTGGTTTGTGTGGGAGAGATTTACTGTTTGATATATATATATATATATATATATATATATATATATATATATATATATATATATATATATATATGTAAATTAAAAATCTGGACAAAACAAGATTTATGAATGAATGACGTTGTGCTAAACAGCCAGTTTATCTTTATGATGTAGCTTCATAACATGAATAGAAAAAAAAATAAGAATTTAAAATGGCTTATCGAGTAAATTCTGTTGATAATATAGCAAATTTGGCTAAAGAAAATCTGGAAGTGTGTTGCCTGTGTTCATTTTGCAGTATGAGCTTTGGGTTTAAAAATGTTCAAAAATATGATAGATCATGATATACAATATATATCATGACAATTATATATAATAAGATATATAATCTGACAATTTGGATGTAATACATTTAAAATACGTTATAAGAATGTACTCCTAATTAACATTCAAAGGCAACCACATATCCAACACCATGCCCAGAAATGACTATAAAATGCTAAATGCTAAACGATTCACCCAGCAGCACAGCATCAGAGCTTTTCAGCACCTCTCAGACCAAAAAAGACTGCCTGGGGTGACTTTCACACCTTCTACCCCACTGCAACATGTAAACACTGACGCCCTGCCGACTACTAACGAGCTGCTAATTAATGAGGAAGTAGGAAATTGATGACAGCACAAAGAGTATCTATGCCCTTCCTGACAGACAAATATCAATTAGCTGATAGATCGACTGGCTATACGACTGGCTGTACTTTAGGTTTCGCTTCTGTGTGCATGAAGACATGAAAGCGTAATGCATATTCTAACACACACACACAGATCTAAAGGAACCGAGTACCCTCGAATGGTGGATGAGTCAGACTCTGGTCCCTTGGCTGCACACTCTGACGCATGCATACACACACACACACACACACACACACACACACACACACACACACACACCAACACTCACGCACACATACACCTAAGAACGCTCTCAAATGCGGCAAGCCTACTTTGGGGTGCTGTTTTCCTGCAGATGATGTGCTGCACTGGTGTCAAATCTCAAAAGATCCCCCACCCACAGCCTTGGAAACCCCTGCCTGAAAGGGGACCCACCCATGCACATATCAGAAAAACGCTTATTCGAGCTACCTAAGAGCTCAAGGCGTAGATCTATCCTGCATCTACGATGATTTCTGAGTATTATTTTGCCCTGCTTAGGTCTACGTCTTGCATCCCTCTCCGTTCCGTTACCCATTAGTGGCCTGCAAATTAATGCACAGCCAGCAAATGCTTTGCTGGTGGAAATGGATGATAGATTAAAACGGTGGGTGTGAGGGCGACTAACATAAGGAGAGTTCTGTGATGCAAATGAGTCTGTTAATCACTGATGAACGCAGAGCCATTCACAATGAAAAGCAGAAATGCACAGTGAGGCCCATTTACACACAATCCAGTACCTAAATCTGGTCCTGCCCTATTCAATTCATTTGCATTTGAGAGATTCCATATCCTGGAAGAAGGAAGCCCGTTAGATTTGATTCAAAGCAACTTAGTGTGCCTACCTATGAATTCAATGGCTTCGATGAACCAGGAACTGATGTCCTCTTTATGGTTGTCCTCCACCGGGATGCATTTGTACTGGTAGGCCCCTTCAAAGTGGTTTGGACAGTTCGAGGACACATTCAGTAAAGCAGAAATCCCCATGCCATCCAACATGTCCTTTTTAGACGCATGGAGAGCGCTACCGAGAAATAGGAAGGGCAAGATCTCCACAGGTCCACCCTGTCATAAAGCAACAGAAAAATCTTTTATTATCAATAACAGACAGATTTATATATTTGTGAAGGATGGTGCTTGGTTCTCACAGCTATGGTTCACTGACATCTAATAACGACCTAAAACCAACTCATCCTAAATGAAGTCATCCTAAATGCTTCATGCAAGCTTTCCATCAGGATATACGTTCATGTCTATTCATGCAGTACTTATAGAAACACTGAATCATGGCCTTATACTTCTAAATCCGAATAAAACATTCCTTTCTCCAGAAAATATCAAATTTGTTCAGTCAGAGCAATCGGAATCAGGAACGATGCTTCGGAAATGATATGTACACACTGGAATGAGCACATATGGTTTAAAACCTGTCCTAATATCATGTTCACTTCTCCGGAAGCGGAACAGGACTATATTGATGTAGTCTGGTGTTATGTCACAGTTGCCTGCTTTTAAACAGCACTGGCAGGAAACGGTCGATGAGTAAAAGAGCAGGCAGAAAGGATATCAGCCGGAGAGGAAGAAAAAACAAAAGCTTCTGATGACAGTCAACACCACACTGAATGTTATGCACAACCCATACAGGCTGGCTTCTAAACCATGCCCGTGTTCTCACCTGGTCGTGCTGGGGAGTCCCGCAGGAGGTGCAGCTGGCCTCCGAGCTGGCCTGAGAGCTGGACACAGCACTAGGCATGGGCAGCGTCCTGCTCTTTAAACAGTAGTCTGGGTACTGAGAGCAAAATCTGTCGTAGCCGCCTGTGGGGACAAACAGAGACTTTGAACATTCAAGGTCTGGGTTCGTTCTATGCACTCTACTAGGCTATGTCTCTAATGACTGTAAACCAATTAGTGGCTTGAATACCCTAGTAATAGAACTGCATATGATCAACAAAGCTTATAAAGAAGAAAGAAAAGAAGAAATTAATATATCATACAATATATGACATTATATGATACTGGGGCGTGTAAAGGTTCAGCTCTGATATAGCCTACCTAACATGACATGCCCATTATTGGGGAATATTATGGTATCATGGTTTATAGAAATACACCACACATAGAATATGAGATGACAACAGCACGGCATTTAGGATGACATCGGCTGCTGACCTCCTCCTACCAGGATTTCATAACTGAAATATTTCAGGATAAGGAACATTTTAAAGAAGCAAATTGAGGTATATTTAGGAAGAGGCCAGAGTGAGGGTTGTTCTTGCAGCTCATGCAAAGCAATAGGTGTAAAACAGACTGCTATTTAAAAGCAACAGTGTGAAAGACATCACATCCTTGAAATACTCAAGAGCGTAGACGTATGAATAAAGACACGGCAGTGAATCATTTTCTACATGGAACTGAATAAATGTAACATGCAATAGTTGCGCAGCTCCCGGATGTTTGTGCGCACACCCAGTCAGCCAGGGTTTTGTGCATTACATCATTATAGTGGAGCTCCTTCTATGGTCAACACTTTAATTAATAAAATGCCTCATATACTATTGACTCAGTTCATATGGCGAGGTAAACATCAGAATCAACATATAGGCAATGAGACATTCTGGCTGCCTATAGATCCACATGAGTCAGTGTGGGGTTGGTGGTTGTTTTTACCTTTTAACAGATAGACATCAGTCCTGAACGTGTCCCTGCACACGGCGTTCAGCACCAGCGTGATCGTGCTGTCCTCTTTCACCGTGTGCGCGTCCGGCGTCCGCTCGTCGTACAGAATAACGGCGGAGTAGAGGCCGGACACCAGCCTTGACTTCACCTCGTCGTCGCCGGACAGGATCTGGTCCAGGCTGACGGAGCCCTTGGCTCGCCGGCGGACGATGGTGTTACAGCGTACGTTGACGGCGCCTCGGATGTGCCCGGCGCTGAAGGCCAGGAAGGACCTGCAGTCCAGCAGCAGGCACTTGGCGCCGTCGTCTTTCAGCAGCCTTTTCAGAGCGCTACAGTCCATCTCGCAAAGTTGCTCCATCGTGACCATGGTTTCTGTTGTGTTTGGCTGGTTGTTTTGTTGCCGCCGCCACCCCCGGCGACAAGCCTCGCAGCTCCGCTCAGAGCGCTGTTATGGAGCAGTAATGTAAAGTCCAGAGCTGCCCGTGTAGCGCGCAGTCTGCTGTGCTGTTGTGTTGGTTGTGTTATCCTCCTGAGAGCATTACTACCGCGGGCTCTTCGCTCTTTCCGTTTTATGAATGGAGCTCAACGGCCGCGCCATAAAAGGGCCGTGGCGTCATAATGGAGATGACGTCTTCTACTAGCACCATTCATTAACCGCGCGCCGCCTCCCCCCTCCACCCCGCCTTCTCTCTCTCTTTCGATCTCTCCCCCATTCATAAAGATCCATCAGCGAGCAGCAGTTTGGCCCCGCCATCTAATACCTGTCATATCCGAATTATCAAACGGATGCAGTACTTATTTTAAGCAGGCGCGGCCGCTTCCTGATACTAGCTTATAGTTCATTCTTGTAATATTTAAATGCCCCCTCCTCAAAATCCAAACAGGAAGCAGACAAAAATAGCGCACCCAGGCAAAATGCCATATCTGCGTCCTCGCCTTGTTATTAAACCGCTAGCATGTTAGCAACATGACGCTATTACTAGCGGGTGTCTACATGCTGGAATTCAGTTAGCATACTGACATATGTTTACCTCTACGCCTAATGTTAGCCTAAGAACTACTCCAGGAAGATTTATGAACCAAAAACAAGTAATATTCATCAAATAGTCAAATGCTACACGTTAGCTAGTACAGTTACCAGCGTCAAGGTCGGGTTACACTGAAACATCCACAGTACATACTTATAAGCAGTTGATTTCTGAGTACAGTAATGATGGACACTATGGCTGCATCTCAGTTTTGTACTACACACTAATACTATGCAGTATATACTCGTACTGACCTTAATAGCATGAGTTCAGCAGGCTAGTACACAAAGCTTTAGCATACTGCATCATTTCTTTTCTTTTTTAATGAACATCAAAACTGAAACATACATTTATAAAGAACATTAGATTGCATCATTTCTTACTAACAGGAAGTGATGAAGCGCCACGTCATACTAAACTGGACTCTTGGAGGTTTTTATTACAAACTGCAAACAAATAAACACATTATTTACTAGAATACATTTATGTCTTTTGACATTTATACACCATTTCTGGTCCTGCCGCCAGATGCTAGAAGTTCCTCTCTTTTGTTTCCTATTGCATTGTGGGACAGTGGTGTCCATTGCTAGCATACTCAAAAATCGACTGGTCCTAAGTGTGAATTGTGGATTTTTGAGTATACTCAACCTTAACATTTATGACTGTTCTATTTAGTATGTACTCAGTAGTCAGTATTAGTATTAAGTGCGCAAAATGTTGAAAAAATGGCGGACGGTGAGGCAGCCAGAAATGGTGTATAAAACCGAGTTCAACACAAATCTGTAAAATTATATAAAAAATTAAGTAGATATTCTACTTAATAATGAATTTATTTTTCGGTGTTTTGTAAGAAAACCTTTGCCAAAGCTGCCTTAGGAGTCTATGTGCTAGGGTGAGCCACTAAGATAGCAGCAGATCAGCACTGACCATCATATACTAGCATGCAAGCTTTTTTTTTTTTTTTCAGCAGGGCAGTTATATTGTGGTGTCTGTAAATGCCACTCACCTCTCCTGTGGTGTTTACATTTGAGTTACACTTTGTTTGAATTAGCAAATTAATGCTCAACAAGCTAACCACCCTGCTAAAACAACAATAGCACCGACCGGTATGCTGGTTTAAGCTGGTCTATGCTGATGTAAGATGGTGTAGTGGTGGCTTTACCAGTGTCCAACACAACAGGCTGGTTTTGCAGGTGACCAGCATATTAACTTTAATTTCTGCTGGTCAGCATCCAAAACGCAGCATATGCCGATTTTGCTGGTGACTGGCCATGCTGGTCTATGCTGGTTTTGTATATGTCATGTGAATTTAAAGTGGAATTCCATTGATTTCGCAAATGCGTTCCACAAACTCACTGTTAAGACATAAACAAGGTTTTAGGAGTGTTTTGGTGCAAAATGTGTCCTTCTAAAGGAAAATTTCACAGTCAGAATTCTTCAAATAGGAACCAGGCATCCACAAGGCCCTTAATGCTTCTAAAAGCCACTTCACGGAGAGCATTTGCATGAAACGTTTATGAATAGTACCATTATCGTTATCAACATTATACGACTCACAACGAAGACACGTGTTGGTTCACTGGTCATTTTGAACAGCCAATAAAGTGGCTATGTTGTATCAGTAACATGGCAACCCTTGGACACTGTTAAGAAATCTAAGTCTGCTTTAATCTGGTCGGTGCTGGTGTAAAATGATCTGCCAGCATCCAAAACTGACCAGCATAGCAGTGTTCTAATTTTGCTGGTGATTAGCCATGCTAGTATATGCTAGTTTCTCTAGCAAGGCATCTAGTTCTCTGAATGAAGAGGATCATTATTGCTGAATAGGGTGAAAAAACGTCAGTGGGTTAATTATTGCTTTATTTATGAATCCTAACAGAGTGGCTCCCCGGGGCCTCTTTGGCTTGATTGAAATGACTCCTTTTGTTTTTCGCTCACCCCCCAGGAGAGAAACAGAGAGACAAAATGTTTCATCAGTTAGTCTAGTTAAGGGAAAACTGTGCTTAGATAAACAGTACCATCCTAAACAATACCCTACAGTAATGTTCAAAGGACAACAATGGCTTTAAATGTGCTGTGTGTGTGTGTGTGTGTGTGTGTGTGTGTGTGTGTTCAAAGAAAGCGTGATATCAGCAACAGTCTGTAATGGTCCTGAGGCTTGATAATGCTCTTAACTAAAGCCTTAGATCCACAGAGCTAGTAATAGAACGAAAAGTGATGAAGTGAGCTTGCAAATAAATAGACAATAATAAATTAAATGCTTTCGGATGCAAATGACAATTGAGCTGAAGCGGATATCAGGTCGAGCAGGTCATTCTCTACTGAGCAAACCTCATTTGGATAAAGATTAGACTATCCCGTGCAAACAGAGCCAGCCCAGCTCGTAGCCTGCTGCAAGTCTGGATGACCAGCATATCACATTTTAATCAGTTCTTGAGCAATTGTACTACACCATTTCAAAGGCTGAGGTGACGTCGTCACGAGGAAATGTAGTAGTCTGCTATCTCCAAATGGCCAATTAACTCAGAAGCACAAAAAAGGACTGGTCACAAATTAGGAGCTGAATGGGAACATCTTGCCAAAGACTAATACAAACAAATTATTTCATTAGCTTTGTTGTATGTCCCACAACGACTACACACAAATGCTCTTTCTTAATTAGGAAAATCTGGAAGCTGAGCTGCTCCCAGCCTGGGCATACTTAGGCAGCGAAATGAGGGGTTTCTGTTGTGAAATGTCTCAGTGAAGTATAAATTAACTTGATATTCTTTCAGCTCTTGCTATTAAACAACTTCCTGGAATACTAAAACGGCGTCTATTAAGAGACATGCACAGCACTGTATTGTCCCGAGTATTGTCCTCCCGTCTTTGGGCCGCTTTATCTTTGCGTTTGCATTTTAGGCATGCCGTGCTGCGAACTCTCCGGATCTCCATTATAAAACATTTGCATGATTTGACACAAGCTCATTCATGACCAGCCTCTATTTGCATTGCGCTTTGCCATCAGAGCCTCAGCAGAGACAGGGCTGGGTCTTCGTCCACAGGAGGTGTTAATGTTATTATAAGGACACACCCTTCTCCAGACAGCTCACCGTGAGTAAGTGAGGAATATGCATGTGCTCTCACACACCCCTGCGGGCAGCCCATTAACTGCTCTTCAATTGAAATGAATAGCGTGCATGTATATTTATATGTTAAATGAACTTAAGGACCTCTGTGTTTTTTTCGTCTGACCCACTTATCTGCTCTCTGGTCCAGTGACACGGTCTGCTCTGGTAAAGCAATACAGGCTAGATGGAGGGTGTGAACTTCTCCCTTGCATATTTAAGTGCTAGACGTTTAGGTAGGCTTGCCGTTGCCCTAAACTGATTCCTTTGTGGTGTCTGGTTTTGTATGGAAATACTGTACTGTGCAAAAGTCAGAGACCACTTTCACCCTTCATTCATTAAATCAGTTATTAATTTTTCAAGTGAATAGATAGAGTAGAATAGATCTAAGTAGATTAGATATAATGCACAAGGAAAAGTCATAAAAATATCAAGGGGTGAAAAAAAGCTTTTCCAATAATAGTATATTTAAACAGTGAAAATGGGGCTCCGTACATAAACTGACAGACCACCACAACTGTCCCCATCACATAAACTGGGTAAAGCGTTCATTTTTGAGATGATCCAATCCTATGGGTCTGAAAGGATGTGTAGCTGCCAAGAAACCCTTACAGAGACAAAAAAGAGACATTACTGCATTACTGAAGGTGTTTGGAACTACTGGTGAGAAGACTAACCTTTGGAGGTGTGGTAAAACCAGCGGATTTCTTCCAATAGCAATTTCTCTAGAAAACTGAAAGCACGTTTTCCAAAAATAATAATGGAAGCTGTAAAAAAGCTCACACACTAAAGACCGTACATACTGATTATATATGTATATATGTGTATATATGGATATATATGTTTTTGTCATTGTTTTGTTAAATGTATGTATTATTTTTTGCTCCTAGTGCTGAAAAACTAAGCACTTTTTGGTTCAGTTTTAAGTACTTGGTCTCTGACCTTTGCACAGTGCATTATGTAGTCAATAGTAACATGGAGTTTCATTTCAGGACCTATGTGCACAAGCGCCCTGCAGTTGTTTCTATGTGTAAATAACCGAAATCAAGTGTAATCTACCGGGGAGTCAGAATACCGGCAAAGAGAGAAAGAATCATGTCAACTTACAAGGCAGAGTAAAATTACAGGAGGCTGCAAACTTTCAACCTTTGTTGATATGAGATGGACGAACACTGACCAAACCTTATGACGTAAGATAAATTTAGATTTGTTTCTTTGCATGCTGGCCTGAAACGGCACTGAGGTTAGATGACTTTTAGCATCTGGAAAAACTACAAAACTCCATGAGACAAGTATGGCACAGATAGGTTTACAGCCTACACCAGTCTTTCATAAATAACACTGGCATGATTAAACACTCTGTCGTTGGATTTTCATTGCCTTCCCATTCGCCGTTAGATTGTCTTGCATCCTTTTAGCTCTCAACAACGAGTAAAAGCCAGTCTGAGATTTCGTTTTGTCCAGCCTCTTGCTCAGTCACTCTTTTTCTCTTCCGAGCTTGTGCACCTAGTGCAGAGCATTACACAGTTTTTAAAAGAGGTCTCGCTCCCGCTCCTCCAAAGTGAGACACAGTGCTATAGTAGGTGTTTTAGGCCCAGAGTGTTACAAACAAAGATGCCATCTTCCCTGTTATAAGTCCAATTAAAATGATTCTGAAGCTGTTATTTTAAGGTCAAATTGTTACATAATGTGTGTCCTGCGATGGACTGGCAGAGTGTCCAGGGTGTTTCCTCCTTTCCAACCAAAGAGCATTGGGATAGGCTCCAGAATCCCCCTCAACCCAGTAGGATAAGCATCTCAGAAGATGAATGAGTGAATAAATGAATGAATGAATGTTACACAATATTGCTTTAAGTCTTAATGATAAGTCTCAAAAAGCATTTCTTAATGGATGGTTTAAGGTCCTGTTTTGCAGATCCAACATTTCGAAACGATACTTCATTCTTCTGTGTACAGTGGTCTTCAGGAAATTCTGTTTGCTTCTGGCTCGGCTTAAACTTAAGGAGCCAGAATGGACCGTTATTATGAATGATGTATGTTCAAACAGCATTTCAGTCATTAAATCTGAAATTTAAACATGGGGAAAAAAAGGTCCAATTTTTTTTCTGTTCTTCCTACATTATCAGTCCACACGTTGATGCCCACTTTGGTCCAACTGGGACTAAAATGGCCAGACACCACTACGCCAACAGGCCACGGACCAAATCTTAAATATCCCTTTAGTGTTTTCGAACCAAGCTTTGCGGGTAAGGTGTCGGCCTGCCTCGCAGTGTTGCATTGCGGTAAAAGCTGAATTATGTATGTAAGGCTTTGAATGTTTCAAAGTGGAAAGGGTTGGGAGTTGATGAGTGCGCACTGGGGAGGCTCTGAGTGAAGGACCGGTGACAGCCGATAGCAGGGCGAAGCTATGCCCAACCGACATGTGTCCTGTAACCATGGCAGCCAGGCAGCTAGTGCACGTGTGCGATGCACAATGCTCTCGCAGGAACTATGGATAAATCTGAGCTATCATAGCAACAGGGGGGCGGTGTACAGAGAG
>CM067487.1:24238370-24319326 GCA_034552555.1 Semaprochilodus insignis | reverse complement strand
GTGATCTGATGTGTCTGTGTGTGAGAGTATGCATATTTTTGGGTAGGTGGGGGCAGGGGGAGGGGGGCTGGCTGCCCTGATTCATTCATGTATACAGTGTGAAGGAGGTGGTTACATTAACCACTTACGGTTTTAAACGAATACTGTACTCTCTTTCAGCCTACTCTCTATCTGCTTCATCTGCATATTGCTATCGGTTACAATGGGCAATCATTTTGATGCATTTTCTGAACTGTCGACTCAAAGCTGCCTTTGAACAAAATTCATTTACTGATAGGCTTATACTGTAATATACACTCATCATCAAAAGAATAGTTTCACAAGTAGTTGCACCCAGAAGGAATCAACCGACAGGAATGAAACTTGGTGGGTAGGTTTGATATTGTGAGACATGCAAATGATTCAAGTTTCACGCCCGGCCGCACATGCGATGTAAGCAAAAAAGGCCACGATTGCAGATATTCAGTAAGCAGTGATGCCCTCCATGAGTCATCCTGTTAGTGCCAGCACCATTGGCAGACAGCTGCACGACGCAGGACTACACGCACGCAGACCATTACGATGACTGCCCTCAACACCACGTCAGTGTCGCCAAAGACTGCAATGGTGTTGTGCCAGATTCAGAATGGCGGCGGGTCATCTTCAGTGACAAGTCCCGCTTTTGTTGTGGTGGAGACAACCAGTGAATGGCTATGTTGATAGATACCACAAAGAAGAAAATCCTGATTGTGTACTTTTTTGTTTCAAAATAACATAGCATAATAACAGCTTTATAATTATAGAATTAATTAACTATAGAATATAATTATAGAATAATAACAGCAATATATAATATAGAATTATATATTGCATTTTTTGTGTATTCTATATTTTTTCCATATGTCTGTTTGAATATATGTTGCCAAGTGCACTAAGGAATATTCTAACATCTTGAGATTCTGCTTCTAATTCAAACAGAACAGTAGTTTGAATACAGTAGTCTGACCCACTCTTCCTTGGCTTGCTGGTCTGATAAACAGGCAGTGGTTTGGTTCTGGGCTATGACGGATGAGTCACTGGATCCAGTGCTGTCGCCCTCATTAGAGCAGTCTCTCCCAAACACCGTGCAATCTGTCTGTCTCTGTTCCTCCTCTCCTCCCCCTGGCCCCTCCTTTCCACTTGTTCATGAAAGCCTCTGACATCCCCCCTCTTCCTCTATGCTCCATTCTCCTCCTTCCACAAATCCATAATCCATTATGAAAGCTCAGACTGTGTCTTCCGCTAACGTTATGCGTGTGAGAAAATGCGTGTGAGGAATATACGGGGTGATAGTTGTGGGGGTGGGGTGGGGGGGTGGCTGGGGGCTACATAGGAGGCCGTTCTCTTGAGAAATGCTTGCTTGGCTCAGGCTCACAGACAGACGCTTGTGCTGGATTCTGAGTTCGAAGCCATGCTTGTCCGAATTCTCCCAGGATTGGATGGAGGGTGCTGTAACAATGTAACTACTGAGACAAAGCTGTTTTCTCAGACGTCCAGTCATAAGGAATTTGGGAGCAGTCGCTGACCAGTGTTGTGTGATGCAGAAAAATGCTCTTCGCAATTGACCTACGGCAGTTAGTCACACATTGTCAAGTCATTTTCCAGCAATTGTTCTTTATGACTGATATTAAACACTTAAAGGAGAATTTGACTGATTTGTAAAAACTGTCTGCATAATTAAATGATTCAGATGTAAACAAAGCCAGTCATAGTTTGGTTGTGTGAAATGGTTTGTTCCTGAGAAACAAGTCAGAATTGTTCACGGTAGTGCAAGGTGTGAAATACAGGGGGTCCTGTGGTACCTTTTTGACTCCCCTGAAAATAAACTTGTCATAGCTTTATGGTGCCAAAATGGACTTTCAAGTACAAATTTAAGGAAGGTCATTGTTTAAATAGCTTTGGCCATGAAACAATGAGTTTCTATTTTTGGTATTCTTAACTAACTAGATATGTAGCACTGGTCTGCCGTATCAGAAAATCTGAAAACAGGCCGAGTTTCACAAGGCACTGGTCTTTGTCCCAGAAACACTATTTTTCTCATCCTGTATTCATCTCCTGTCTGAAACACTTTGTTAGAGCTCCTGTGTCTTTAAGCCCCACCTCCCAATGAGCCCAGTGTTCTCTGACTGGTCAGTCCGGCTACTCCCTCCTAACGCAACATGTCAGAAGTCTCAGCATGGAGTTGTAGAGGTTCCTAATGCTGTCCTGTGATAATCCATCCCCTACAGCTTGAATATTGGTGCTGACCACGGTGCCTCTACACACGGATTCGTTGGTCGTCTCCACCAAGACAAAAGCAGGACTTGTCACTGAAGATGACCCGCTGTCATTCCGAGTCACTCCATGGCAGTCTCACATTACACCATTGCAGTCTTTGGCTCCGTTGACGTGGTGTTAAGGGCAGTCGTAGTAACAGTCTGCACACATGTAGTCCTGTATCATGCAGCCATCTGCCAATGGTGCTGGCACTAACAGGATGACTCATGGAGGGCATCACTGCTCGCTGAATGCCCACAAACGTGGCCAGCAGGTACAGCGATAAGACCTGTCCTTGCTTACGTCACATTCACTCAATCAGTGTCTAAGTAACTTCCATTGTCCTTTTGGCATAGCCAGGGACACTTTACAAGAAGAGTTTGTAGTCTAACAAACCTCCACAAGGTAAAAGTTCTATACCAGTTTAGAGTTTACGTAGAACTATACCTTCAAGTCAAGTCAAGAACTATTTCGGTGTCACCAGACACAAAAACTTGAGTTTTGAATTGAAACGTCAGAAAGAATGTAGTTCCAGGCTGAACAGCTAAGGATGACGAAGAGAAAGGTCAGCACTAGCACTCCCCGTTTCCCCACGTGTGTGTTCTTGATTGTGTTTTGCTCCTTGATGATTAGTGCTTCAGGCATGCAGAGCCCACAGCGTGAAATCTGTTCTAAGGAGTGTCACTCACTCCCTCTGAAGTCACGCATTTGGCTGTTCTTGCTCTGTTAGGCAATAAGACAGCATGCTTCACTCTGATCCCAAAACATGACTCACCTATTTCACTGGAAGGAGGGAAATATTTCATATGCGTGACAAAGAGGAGAAATATGCTGAGACTTCAAAACAAGTCAAAACTCATTGCAGTTTTAGATGGAGCAAGTGGACAAGAATGAGAGCAAACAGGACACTGCCATAACAAAGCCATCGTTCCTCATTAGGGCATGCTATTATGCGTGACCGTGTGCACAGTAACTACATTAAGGATAAGGGAACAAGCATGGAAAATTTGCACACATCCATGGCAAGAGGTAAACATAAAACAACCTGCAAGGTGTACCATGGAATGTGGTGGCTTCAGTAATTCTTTCCTAACAGCTTCGGAGTGTTCAGAGGAAGCGGGTCTTCTTGTTTTTTATGGAAACAACGCTGACGTGTCCGAACAAAAGAAAATCTGTTGAATATGAAACCAAAACCTCTTGTAATCTCTGTGTGTTGTGTGTGTAGGTGTTTATGTATCAGCACTGCGTGTTTTGTCTGCCAGTGTTTTAGCTTGAGGATATCTCTACAATCTGACCTATTTGTACTGGCTTAAGAGTAAGTTTTACAAGCAGACAACAAAGCGCTCCTGTTGTTACTGTCCACTCATACTGCAAAGAGTCCTTTGGTTATGAGAAGGTGCTGTATAATTCTAACACTTATTCTTAATAAGTTGGCTTGACCAAGTCATTTTGCTGATCTTCACTTTATTATACGAAGCTTTGCTTTTGTATCATTTTAATGGGCTTTATTTTTAGACTAGAACCATGATCCTTTGGAGTATTGTAGAGACTATATGAGAATGGTTCACTTGTGCTTTTGGGGCCAATCACATGTATGGTTTTCAGTGGTGGATATTAACAAAGTAAATGTAATTGGTTTCTGTACTTAAGTAGTTTCTTCATGCATCTGTAATGAAGTATGTCCATTCTGGGGGTCTTTTTACTTTAACAGAATGTTGAGAAAATTCCAATCTGCCACAAATGAAGTCACAAAGTAAATCTATCGCACTGCTCCTTATAGACACCACTTCTAACAGCTGGTGTTGATCTGGATAGACTAATGCTTGTATTCACAGTCTAGGACTTTCACATTGCCTAGAATGATGTTATACTTGGTCTTAGTTGACAATCAAACCATCAATGATTCCACTGTCAGTCTGATTCATTGAGCCAGTTCAGCTCCTGAATTTCCAAGCAATGGTAGAGCTCATCTGGCTGTATGTTGGGCCTTTGGATTGTTCCACCCAAGACTTAAAAATGACATAAGTGTGTTACGTACAACAATGCTATAGAATAAAAACCAACAATGTATTATAGTTAATATCATCATAAATCATTCTGTGAAGGCCTAAAGCATCCTGGGGGTTTCCCACTGCTATACACGCAATAATAGACGCTTAATAAGCTTCATGTCTAATTTCCCCACTATATGGTCCTATATAAGGCTTCAATGGCTCATTGTTGGAGGAAAGTAAAAACTGTGGCTTCTGGCTCGCATGTATGGTATTATGAAAGAGAATGTGTATAGGCCACAATATTGTGGCCTCCTCAGACTTCTGATCTGCTGCAGCATTGCCTCACTTACTCTAAGTCATATGACACCCTCCACACACCCACACACTCATAAGCTGTGCATGTGGAAGCCACATCCGTCCCATTCAAAACACCCTGCTTTGTATAAGCAAATCATGGATCTGTAGGCCGGATGGAGGTCAGGGCACAGAAGGAACTGTGACCCGATAATGCTGTCGATGTAATATTCTTGCACATGTAGCCATTACTACCTCTCTTGCATGGGGTATAACTGAAACGGCCTACTGTGGATGAGCGGAGATTATCCAAGCCCATCGAGTGATCAGGCGAGAGAGAAAGCGAGAGGGAGCCTTTGAGAGACAACTGGTGGTGCTGTGGCTGCTGAAGAGACCGCGGCACGTGACAGGATTATGGAGCAGATGGACAAGGAGAAATGATATCAGATGCCATGTGAGTGCCGCTGGCCTGGGGCACAGGAAACGAAGGAGAAGCCCCGGCACACGTGGAGCTCTGAGGGCCAGACTGAGTCCGTGCCAGCTCAGCATCAGCCGTAACTCTCCACGGCCAGGCACAAGAGCCTTGGCACGTGACAAAAATAAGGGAAAACATGTTCAAATCACAATAAGCCAGTATGGCCAACCTCATGGCCTTCAGTGCAATTCTCATTTCAGAGGAGGGTTCCTGACATACAGATGGATCACAGGTGTATAAAAATGGAACAAATAAAGAGCCAAACATACACATTTGTCTTACTAGGCCCTAAAGCAATATCTTTCCAAGCAAAAGCATTTTCACATATTGACATCGTTAGAGTGTTAATCTGTTAACTCATCAGCTATTCAGGGCATTAGGGAAAACATTAATCTCTGCAGAGCTGTGGCCTGGAAGGAACCCAGTTTGTCACGCCCTAAACAGCAAAAACAGTCCATTTCAAAATAGTATGGAAAAAATAAACTAGGCATTTACATATGTTTTTCTGTTTATGTCACAGTTTTAGATGAAGTGACGCACAATACAGGACAGCCAATCACAACAGAAGTAATGTATATGTAGCAGTCATTTGAAGGCACAGTAATAAACACAGCCTGTTTCATTTTAATTGGTAAAGAGAGGCTGGAAAATGGTCACATACATATAAATTATGGCTGTTTATGGAAACCACAGAAATGTCAAATGGAACTTAGGGGAAAATAAAAAAAAATGATAAAACTTCACTTTAACTATACAATAATTGATGTCCTAAAGTGATATGGCTCCTTCTCTCCAAGGGACGTGGTCAAAGTCAGATTTATTTATATAGTGCCTTTTACAACAGAGGTTGTCACAAAGCAGCTTTACAGCGAATCCGGGTCGAATCCCCCAGTGAGCAAGCCAAAGGCGACAGTGGGAAGGAAAAACTCTTTTGGAGCAAGAGGAAGAAACCTTGAGAGGAACCAAGACTGAAAAGGGGAACCCATCCTCCTCAGGTTGACACCAGATATCATCGGATAGTTTATTAGCAAGAATAGGAGAAGTGTTTAGTACTTTTTGAGGCTACACTCATTCCTCTTTACTTCTATCATTGCATGGTGGAAAACACTGGCCGAGAAACAAACAACACTCCTGAATATCTTCTAAAAGCATAAACAGTCATCTTAGACTTTTCAAAGTGTTGGAAATGAAAGTGATACACTCCATTATGATGGTCTGTGTTGTAATGCTGTTGAAAAACAGGGTCTTGCTCAATGACGGAAGACTGCATCTTGTTTACTCAACCCCCTTTCACTTCAATCTGTTGTGTAAACCGATTAAGGCATGCCAACCCAGCAAGAGTGGACTAAGTATGGCACTCCATTCATTCATGACGGCTGGTCACTCTATTTCATCTCTGTTTGTTTTGTTTATTGACCGCTTGAACAAATATTATCCAATCTGTTGTATGTTAAAGGTCTAACTCAATATTAAGGTATGAATGATTCCTGAAAAGTGAGCACAAAACACAAAGGCACGAAAAAAAAGCAGAGGGTGACATTAACTAATGACACCAATCACAAGCAGTGAAAGCTGATAGAGGCATCTGAGCCCTTCTCCACACTTTGACCTCCTTTTCTGTACAGCTGCCAGCGAGCAGCGGCTCAGCCTGTTTTAGCTCTGGGAGATCTAAATGTGCCAAGTTTTCATCCACACATTAACTCACGGATGTATTTCAAGCTTTACTCGCTGCTTAGCAACAGAGCATCGGTCCAGTACGATGAAGTCACATAAAGTGGTCAATGAGTGCGGCCCTTAGGATTTCCGTTTTACACACTCTTCTCCTTCTTAAGAGGAAGTCCTTATCCAGCAACGCGATGTTATATGAATCACAGATTCACTGTTTTTAATCAAGTCTCTCTGTGAAGAATCCCAATCAAAATGACAACCAGAATCATTTTTATCTCAACAAGTATTTAACGCATACAAGGAATTTGATGAGGGGAAACAACACATGTAATACCTTAGAACAGTAAAACTAGTTAATCTCCAAAGCTCATATGGCCACAGCCACGCTCCATAGCCCCCCACTCCAAAAGTGAGCCATCCTGGTGACCTCACAGAATTCAAGCTTGGCACTGAGTGTAGCTTCCTCCTCCCAAGTGCAGCAGAACTCCTCGCATGCTGCTCATGTGTACTGGCTGCTGTGAATTGCAGGCTGTTGGTGAAACAGCTCAGTGACAACTCTTCAGTGACAACTCTTCGTGACTCCCTGAACCCTTTACATGCCTGCCAAAACATTGCACTCATGCACCAGCTCACTCATTCACTCCTCAGTAAGCAGCCGCCTGACCCACCACAGCACTGGCCTGAAGCATCACGGGGGGGCCGTGGTCATTGCTGCAAGGCTACCAGGCTGCTCTGCCAGCAGGTCCAGGTAGCCAGTTGCCAGTTGTCCAGGCATCCTTCAGACAGGCTCTGCTGATGAGCCTCATCACGTGTTCACCATGCTTCCTCGCCACTCTACTTACTTCAAAAGACAACCATCCTGGTGACCTCACAGAGTTCAACATTGGACACGGTGCTTTGCACCCTCCTCCCAAGTGCGGCAAAGGTCCTCGCGTGCTGCTCATGTGTGCTGGAGACTTGATTATCTGGCTGCAGTGAAACAGCTCAGCATCAATCTGTCTTGTGCTAGCTCCTTGAACGCTGGACATGCTTGCAGAAAGGCTGCACTCAGTTTGTCCACCTGCCTGAACCACCACAGCACCGGCTTGAAGCATCATTGGGGGAGCTGTGGTCATTGCCGCAAAGCTACCATGCTGCTCCGCCGGCAGGTTTTGGCAGCCGACTGCCGTCCAAGCATCCTTCAGACAGACTCTGCTGATGAGCCTCATCACACTGTCTCTTCTATCGTCTGTCAGCCATGGAAGTCAGTAGCAGGACACTACACCATAACACTATATTTTAAAAATATGACATATTAAATGGCTGATTTTCAGGTGGATGATTTTAAGGATGATTAAGTATCCAAGAAAAATAAAAGAATAAAATAGCTGTTTCCACAACAAATTAAAAACAGTAAAAATTTATTCTTTAAATGAAAACATCTACAAGTGTTTCTGTTCCTCCTTCCAGTGTGAGGAAACAACTCAACCCTGAGGGTCTGAAAGCCGTTTCTGAGAAAATGAAATTGAAAATTGGCAAATGACAACAAATGAAAGGAGCTGTTTGTTTCCTCAGAACAATGGACTGTCCACCCCAGAGTTTTGACCTAAACTGAGAATGAACTGAGAAAGGGTGTGGAAAAATGTCCCTAAAGCTTTCACTAAGATTTCTGTCTCTTGAAAATGCTTTTATGTTTTTGCCTGATTCTGCCAAAGAGATGTGTTTGTGCTTAACAGCTTTTACATGTAAGAAATGGAAATTAATTCTATTTAATTTGCCTGCAAATGTAGATTAAGGCCATTCTCTTCTTATGAATGTGCTTCCCGTAGCTGAATAGATTTTACCATGCTGTGGACCGGAAGGTCTAGAATACATGTGGTCCTTTACTGAAATCCTTGTTTTACTCTCGTAATCAGTTCCTGCAGATTGTGCGGTAGGGGTAGAGGTGGAGTGACATCAGGCCTACTGGACATGTGACGCGTGACAACAAACCGTCCATCTTGGCGCTGACCACAGTGCCTCCACACATGAATTTGTTGGTCATCTCCACCAAGACACTTCAATGAAGATGACCTGCTGCCGTTCTGAGTCACTCCATGACAGTCTGACACAACCCCATTGCAGCCTTTGGGCGACAGACTCATGTAGGGCGTCACTGCTCGCTGAATGTCCGCAATTGTGGCTGTTACGTCATTCCGCGCATGTCAGACAACTCAGCAGTTTTCTCTCTCCATGGTTCATATCGGTCTCCCAGATCCGTCTTCTATCCACTGCAGCCAACAGCATGCCATGGTAGTAGCCACACAAGCAGTGCCGATAAGATCCCCCTCGCTACCCGGAGCCCTATGATGTGACCCCTCTCAACTCTTCCAACTGCTTGAATTGCTTTAGAGCTCTTCTCTGAGGCATGAAAGGATGTTACCAACACAACAGCATGAGTCAAAATGGAAAGCATGCGCAACAGGACGACCATATATATTGTCAGTCAAGTACAACGATAAGGCTCGTCCTTGCTTACATCACATGCACGGCCGAGCATGAAACTTATATCATTTGCATGTCTCATGATGTCAAACCTACCCACCAAGTTTCATTTCTGTCAGGTGATTCCTTCCAGGTGAAACTACTGTATTTTTTCGGCGATGAGTTTATTTTGCTGTTTATGTCGGAATGCAGCCTTACAAAAAACGGAAAAGGTCTTATATAAAGGTCTTTTGGTAAATGAGGAGTCCAAACAAGTACAACTGGCCTCCATCTCTGTGTGTGTAGGATCCTTTTCCCCCGTCCCCCATGTTCCTGCTTTGTTCACAGGCATCTGAACTGGCAGTTAATGTTCTCCTCTAAGCGTATTGAGCTATCTAATGATGTTGTGTCAATAGCTACTTGGAAATATATGTCTTTCCAGCTTAGTGTCAGCGGGATACCCAGTTAGTGGGTGAAACTGAGTTTGCAGTCATTATATGAATCATTTTGCTGAAGAGGTTTTAATTTGCATGAAATTTATTTACATGGTTTCTGGTATTTAGCCTTTTAAAGGTAAAGGGTTCTGCTTCTGTTACAAGTCGCAGAACTTTGGTACTATATATAACCACATATATAATTGTGATGTATGTGATTTTCATTGGGGATGCGTTTATCTTTTCTTTAACATGTTTTTCTGTTTCTGCTCCTCACGTGATGCCTGCTGGCAGGTCAGTGACCTCACCATCTGGCCACATCATCTGGGCCACCACTGGACAGGGTCATAGAGCAATCAAACAAGCAGAGTACACACACTTGTGCACACATACGCATCGTAACATAACCAGCTTTAAATTCACATATAGGAGTATTTACTGAGTGCACTTACGCCTGGTACATGCAGTTGTATGAGGTATGTTAAGTGAATGTACTGTATGTACTCTCGTTGTCAAAAGGATAGCTGCACAAATAGCTGCACCCAGAAAGAATCAACTGACTGGTATGAAACTCGGTGGGTAGGTTTGACATTGTGAGACATGCGAATGAGTCAAGTTTCACGCTCGGCCGCACATGTGACGTAAGCTAGGATGGGCCTTATCGCTGTACCTGACTGACCCAACAGCCACGATTGTGGACTTTCAGCGAGCAGTGATGCCCTCCATGAGTCATCTTGTTAGTGCCAGCACCATTGACAGATGACAGTTGCACAACGCAGGACTACATGCACACAGACTGTTATGACGACTGCCCTGAACACCACATTAACGTCGCCTAAGACTGCAACGGTGTCGTACTAGACTGTCATGGAGTGACTCAGAATGGCAGCGGGTCATCTTCATCTTCATCTTCATCTTCAGTCCTGCTTTTGTCTTGGTGGAGACAACCATTGTGTGTGGAGGCACCGTGGTCAGCACCAAGATGAACGGTTTGTTGTCACGCATTACATGTCCAGAAGACCTGATGTCACTCCACCTCCACCCCTACTGCACAGTCTGCAGGAATTGTATGAGAATTTTCAAGCTGCATGGGATGGATTATCACAGCACACCATTAGGAACCTCTACAACTTCAGGCCGAGACGTCTAGCATGTTGTGTTAGCAAACATGGAGGCCTTCCCCCATACTGAGAGACATTACTTCTGTATGTGTAGCTCAGTAAATATTGCCCATATCAGTCAAAATTTATCATCATTTATTGTTCCTGGTAACCTTTATCTTCCTTCCCAATAGCACTGCAATCTGACACTTCCTTCTGGGTGCAACAATTCTTTTGATTCTTTTGATTACTACAAGATTAAAGTTATTTTACAACAGCGATGACAGCACTGTGATATGTGCACGTTTTGCCCAGAATCCTCTTTTGTTCCACAGACATCTGCATGTTGTCTGCTTGTTGGTTAGAACAGAGTGATTATGACTGATGATATTAGGTGGCAGAAAAGATGATCCTTCATTTCCTTTTCAGGATCTTCTTGGCTAACACGAGGTGACAAAGGCCAGACACAGGAAGCCTCCCATTTCTGTGTGTGAGAGGAGGAAACAGACTTAAAAGAGAAGAGCCCTGGCACCCGGTCTGCTCTTCACCTCAGCTCTGCCCCCCCCACCTCCTTCTTTCCCTCTTCCTCTCTGTCTCTCACTCACTCTCATCAGAGGTGATGATGAGGAAGCTGAAAGTTCTACATTCTTCTTGTTGTGACACTGATTGTTTTAAAGAGACCAAATTAATATTCAGAGACTAACATGAAGCAGAACCATCTAGATCTCATCATTGTAATATGCTACACAGTTAAACTGCTGCTGTCGTTACAGAACCTCATGACTCCAAAATGGTAACGCTGAAGGAAGGACAATTGGATTCAGTCATCTAGTCCTTTTGGTCTATTCATCAAGAAGTGTTTAGATGATATAAAGAGCAGATAGCATTTTAAACAGGGTAAAATAATAAGGAAAATAACATTTTTTAATCTAACAGCGAGAAAATACTGATACTGGCCAAATCGCTTTATACTGGCCATTAGATCTGCCACATTAATGACCAGTTTGGTCAGTATATTAATATGTCCAGCTCTAGAGCTCCAAAGAAAACAATCATTTTTGTGTCCAGCTGCAGCTGACTTATTTATTATTTGTTATATAGTCTCTATATAGTGCGGACCAAATAAGATTCCTTGTAACAATTTCTTTCCATTTGAATTTGACCTCCACTGAACGCAAGTCATACAGTGTAACCTTGTGCTGCCTAATCTATGGTTAGTGAAGGGTACACGATGATGAAGGATCAAGGACAGGGAGGGCAGGATAGAGGGAGAGGGGGGGGGGTGGTTCACAGGGAGGCAGATGTTCCGTCTGGACTGCTGAACTTCCTCCCATGAGTCTGTCACATAGGTGACGTGTGCTTGGCAAGGCGTTGCTTTCATCTAAGTGATAGTGACAGCTCTTATTTGCTTTGACTAATTTTTACAGGAAGGCAAAAAAAACAAAAGCCGTGATATTGAAACTTTCGCCTGCCTCCCTTCCTCGACTTCCCCTTGAGTTTGCACAGGCTACAGGGGACCGTTCCGCACATGTGCTGACATGTGCCCAGCTGCAGTGGCTGAAAGGTTCTCTTCCTGCAAGGATGGCCTTTAGTGCATTGCAGCCGTTTGACTCTTAAAGCCACTTTGGTGTGACTTAGCAGATGTCTTGTGCCTTCCCGCTGTTTATTTGAGAAACAGATAGATGGATGGATGGATGGATGGAATGATGGATGGATGGACAGGCCGGTTGGCAAACAAGCGGTTCAATAAATAAATAAAGAAAGAAATAAATAAATAGATATGTAAATAATGCATAGATAGATTGGGAGATAGGTGGTTGGACAGGTGAGTGGCCAGACGGAGGGACACACAGACAGACAAATAGATAGACAGACAGACAGACTAATAGATGAATGGATGGATGGATAGATGGTTGGATGGATGGATGGACGGGTGGGCGGAGATATATATATATATATATATTTTTTTTTTTTAAATGTTAGTATTATTAATAGCTGATACGGAATGTATGTAGTTATGGAAGTGAGGTACTGAAGTGTAAGTTCAGTTTTTGTGGTTAACGGCAGCATCACCAACACAAACACCAGCAACATGTACTAGCTTGATTTCCGTGTTAGCATGCAACTCATTTTACTATGATTAATGAGCATGACACATTGCAGGATGTTTATTCAGCTATGTATTTTTGCTCTCACTTGTTTATGAAGAGAGTGAATCATTGGACTCCTCAGGGCTGGAGGAAATGGTGGACACAGCAGCAGCCTTAGAAAATATCACTCTTTAAGCTCAGTGCATGTGAGCTGAGCTCCTCTATAGAGCAGACTGAGGAAGTGAGCGGGGCAGTGCCTGGGGGGGTCGTGTACGTATGTATGTGGGTGTGTGTGTGTGTGTGTGTGTGTCTGCGGTGGGGAGAGGGTGTTAGAGGAGGAGGCTTCAGGGGCTAACGGTGACCTTGATTGGCACTTGTACCAAGGAAACGATAAGGAGCTAAAGTAAACATGTCTGGTGGTGTTGGTGTAAGGCATATCAGTGGGCGGAGCCTGCTGCATAAACATGTCATGGCCACCTGATGAGCCGTGGTGGAGGAAAGAAGCAGCGAGCTATTTACTCACTCTCAAGTCTTCAATTACCGCTGTTACAGCAATCCTACTTAATTTACAGAGCAGCCTGTACTTATTAGCCTCAGCACAGATGGGCAAAACAGGCCTGAATGAAATTCTTCCTACAGTGCTTCTAAAGTTTAAAGCTCTTGGAAGGGAGAGGAGAGGCACACATTGGGAAGGAAATATGACCCTCATAATTCTTTCTTTGAGAAATATAAAAAAAAGATGTTACTACACATTCTTTATGGTTACCATTTGTTACTGTACTGAATCCCCCAAGAGACACAGGAAACACTCAAACAGCCTGAAAGCACCTTAGGGTTTGTTATATTCCGAGACTACACAGCACCAGCTTGTCTGGAGAGATTACTATGGTTTGCAATATAATGTTCTTAAACTAATCTCATTGGTATGAAGAGTAATCTTGCAAGGGAAGCGAGAAATCTTAAGCATTTGTATTTAGAGCAATACATTCTATCTGGAATTATGCAGATAAGAAGAATGCATATACAGCAGGACAGAATAGCACACTTTTTGATCAGCATAGTGCATCTGTCCAATACATAGGTGAATTCATTCCATGTAGGACGCACTATCTAATTACACTATGTAATTATGTAACGAGATTTTCATTCCTGCTATCTATGTGCTATAAATATATATATTTAAACAGATTTATTTATTCATGATTATTAACACATACAGTATGTGTTAATAAAGTACATAATAAAGTGTGTTAATGAAGTGCATGAAGCATATATTGTAATGTAATACATATTTTGCTAGAACATTGTGACACATTTCTTAATAACAGCTTTTAAACTTAGGTGAAATTCAGTGAAACTAAAAATCTGCCATCTAAGCAAGCAGCAATCGTCTACCTTATTCTAATCCTAATTTTAACCTCATCCCAATCCTAACCCTCACTTTGGCTCTAATATTAACCCTAACGTTAAGCAGCAGTCGTCTACCTTACCTTCAAGAGCTTTCTTGCAGTGCTTGCATGTGATATGAGGTGCCCATGGTTTGTCTTGATTCCTGACAGACATGCTGATGTATGCTTTGTAGGCCTCGCACATTTTAGCAGATGCTCTCACAGAGTACTTTTTCACTCCTGTCTTGATAAATTTGGCCACAGATGTAGCAGAATGCATCCGCCGGATGCAGCGACCTAAATTAAATGTAGCTCTGTATCCATTATCCACTTACTCAGCTGGAACATAAACCGAAATGGCTGTTTTAACACACCTGTATTTATACTGCCATGTGTACTACTGTGCGGTCCCAGACAGTTCTAGAAAGCTCTCAAATATTCTCCAAAAAAATTCCAGACAGTTCTATAAACTTCTTGATCGTTCTCACAGTTCCAGAAGCTACTTGGACTATACTCAGTACTGAATGTATCACAAATGTTCTGGAGACTAGAGAACTTCTCTAAACATCATTGTCCTGACCACAAAAGCAAAGTTTATGGGGACCAGTACAATGTTTAGTTCTATTTTTGCTGCTGTTGGAACAACACCTCGTTCTTGCTTCTGTAAAATTATTTTGGACAGACAAGGATTGGTTTCAACGGCAGCGATAGCTTTATGAAGCAGACTCAGTTTGTTACTTTCATTAAGCCCAAACACAAACCAAACCTGGCCCAAAACCTAACTCTAACGCTGACTCTAATCCTAATCCTAACCTTAACCCAAAACCTGATCCTACCTCTCACCCTTGCTCTAAAATTATCCCTAACCTTAACCCCAACCCAAAACCTAATTCTAACCCTCACCCTGGTCATAATTCTAATCCTAATCCTAATCCTAATTTTAACCTCAACCCAATCCTAATCCTCCCTCTGGCTCTAATCTTAACCCTAACTTTAACCTCAACTGATAACCTAATTCTAACCCTCAACTTGGCCCTAGTCCTAACCCTTAACTTAACCTCAACTCATACCTAATCTTAACACCCACCCTGGCCCTAATCTTAACTCTATGCTTAACTTCAACGCAAACCTAATTCTGACACTTACCCTGGCCCTAATCTTAACCCTAATCTTAACATCAGCTCAAACCTAATCCTAACCTTCATCCTGGACCTAATTCTAAATTTAACCTGAAAGCAAACCTCATCCTAACCCTAAACCTAGCCCTATTCCTAACCTTAACCTTAAGTGCAATACTAACTTTAACCTTAACATCAACCCAAATCCTCATCCTAATTTTCAACCTGACCCTAATTCTAACCTTAGCCCTAATCTTAACCTACACCTAAACCTAACCCTAACCTCAACTTCAGTTTAAAATCTAATGCCAGTCCTCACACTGGCCCCAATCTTAACCTTAACCTCAACCGTAACCCTAACCTTAACTTCAATTAAAATCTAATTCTAATCCTCACACTGGCCCCAACCTTAACCTCAACCCAAAACCTAAACCTCACCCTGGCCCTAATCCTAACCCTAAACTTAACCTCAAACCAAAACCTAATCTCAATCCTAACACTGGCCCCTTACCTTAACTTTAACCTCAGCATAAAACCTAATCCTAATCTTTACCGTGGAGATAATCCTAACACTAACCTTAACCTCAGCCTAAAACCTAATCCTAATCCTGAACCTTATTTTTCAGTGTATCAACCTGCCCATCTTTACTAGACTGTCTAATTTATCATAAGAGTCTTGATTTATGGAACTGAAGCAGAAGTATAACAGTGAATTGGTGCTTCATTGAGCTGTGTGCTGTGTTCATTTCCATATGGTCACATAAAGCCCATTGACTTCTATTTACCTGATTCTGAAGTAGCCAAACTGAGGTACGTCATCAGACTCAAATATCTGCACTCTAGTCTGCAGCTTGGACAGAATCAAGGCCACACAAACAAGTGCCCTTTTGTTGAGACTCTCGCTGCCTGCTTGAAAATCCTATTTCCTAACTCAGCTGAAGACATGTGTTTCCTGGCATTTGTGAGTCAGTGTAAAGGTCAGGGCACTGCTGTGTGCGTGGATATGAGTGTGGCCGCTATTCCACAGACAGTCGACATACAACTCTTCTGCATTACACCTGATAACAGTGTGACATCACTGAACTTCTGGATCATGTCTGAAACAGCTCAACAGGGCTTGAGGATCAGGCAGCTTTTGGCTAGTCTCAGGAAAAAAAGGGCTCTGGCCTGTTTGAGCGGTGGCTAAGGTGTAGGCGAAGTGTGAAGTGTGAAGTGTGAATTGAATTACTGAGGAAATCTCATTGGGTGGCTTCTCAGAGAGTGATCAGCACATGCCCTGGATTGGATTAGAGTACAATAAGAAGATCCAGCAACACTGCACTGCACATGGCCTTAATCCCCCTGAGGTTATGATTAGAGTACTGACACAGAATATTAAAGAATATTAGCACTTTTATAAAAGGAAGAGCCTTGCGATGATACAAACTGTGTTTCAAAGACGATGTATTTAAACTAGCAATGCACTTTCACTATATAGCAGTCACAAACTGCAAAAAATAAGATCATAAGATAATATTTATGACACAAATATTAACCCATTAAATGGCCAGAACCCACTTATAGATCTAGGCTTCCACTCCTTGCTCCTGTCCCTTAAAAGAATATTTTGGCTAAAATCAAATATGCACAATTTCCACCTTTTTCAGATGTAGTTGACCAGCCGAGACAGGCTTAGGGTCCAGATTTCGCTACAGTAGTTCAATTCTGTAGTTATGAGGTAAACATTGCCAACAAACACTGAAAGTCAATAGTCACCCAAATCTATACACAACCAAAACTTCTGTCAGCTGCACTCAGCTCATCAGAAAGGTTATGTAGTTTGACATTGTGGTTTAGGACACTGTATGACTTTCATTAAACTATCAAAATAAACAAAACTTAATTGTGCGCCCTAATGTCATACAGCTTTGTGTAGATGTGATGCTTTGTAGATTACATATCGTTGCTGTCCAATGAAAACATGTATATCCATTTTTGTTGATTTTTACCATTTGACAGTGTTTATCATGATGAATGGAGCAACAGAAAAGGCCCAAAATTACTGGGGAAAAAGTCTGGTTCCATTGACTTACCTCTTAACTAAATTAGTAGTCCAAGAGTCCAGTTGGAAACAGAGTCCAATTTACTCATTTATCGTTTTTTGTTATGCTTTCGTAAATTAGTTCAGTGAATAATTTTTGTCTAGGACAGGGTCAACAATAACATTTTCAAAAAGTTGGACATTAGGCTTTGTCATTTTTTAGATTAGTTAGATCTTGTACACAGGGCAATAATCTGGGTGGCCCAAGGGTGGACCAGCGGTCAGTGGGGACTGATATATGCTCGCTACCTGGGCTTCTACCGACACCATTGCAACCACCTGGAATACCTCACCAAGTACCAAGCAACATGTCAAGAATCCATGTAACATATCATTGTAACTACATGGCAGTGCCCAGGCAACCATTCTCAAATCACTTAGACTGCGCAATTAAACTGCAAGTTCTTCAGAAATTTCACTTTTCTAGTTCTTCTTCTCAGTACACTTTTTTTCTCCACTGAAATGTTCTGTTCCAACTTCAAAATGTTCAGTCTGATTAGGGATGTACTTGTCTAGGCCTTTTGATCTGATGTATAATGAAGATTTTTTCCTCATCAGAAAGAATGGAATGATTGGGGTGCAAAAGTTGCCAGCTACTTCTGCCATCTACTTTAGACCACATGTACGGAACATCACTGTCGAAACTGCAGTGTTAAGATGATAAAGTTACAATAAAGTTTTGTTCATTTTCGTGGTTCACAGTACATCAAGTCACAGTGACCTGGATGTGATTTGATAGAGGAGTTTTGGGGGATTTACAGAAAAAACTTTGGTTTTGGTGACTATTGATATCTGAACAAAAGAAGCTTAATTTGGACGCCAGCATAGTCTTGGCTGATCAGCTATGCCTGTGGTAAGTGGGAAACTGTGCGAATCTTCGCGGAGCTATTCCTTTAAGAACAATGTTGTCAGTGTTGTCAGTTCGCATTGTTTTTCATGCTTAAGCTTGAGCTGTAATAAACCTAGGAATGTAAGGGGTTAAATATTTATTGCCGTGAACAACAGATCAACAGATCATGGGTTTAGCAGAAGTAATGGACAAGTTCAAGTAATCTGATTAACTCATTATTTCACTCCGGGAGACATTAGTGTGAATGAACATCTGCTCTATGTACATTCAGCTTCGAAATATTAATCAAGAAGGTTTTAGAAGGTTTTTGCTCCTTCATCATTTCTGGAAAATGGAAAGGTGATACCTGTGTGTTAAAGCAGCTTGTCAGTAACAATCTAGCTAGCTTCTGTAAGTCATTTGTTTCTTTGTATTCAAAGCTATGAATAGATGGTGAACTGGACAGTAAAATGTCACCTGGTGGTAGGGATATTTCCATATTGTCCTATGCTGCACAGATTTTACGCCATGCCATTCTAGAGAGTGATTCAGAGCATCGTGTTGAAACGAAAATTCAAATGAATCAAAACTTGGAGATACAGACTGATTTAGATGGCGTATCAGTTGTCCTGGAGGCCCTAGAATAAGAGATTCTCAAAGGCTCTTCAATTAATAGCTGCTGCTGATTGAGGAGACAGGAGGGAGCAGAGGCTCTTGGGATGAAAAATGACACAATTACACAGACGTTCATGGGAGCCAGTGAGTAATGGGCTGGGTTTTCTGACAGGACTGCCCGTCTACAGAGACAAACAGCGTGAGCCTCAGGTTCAGAAAGTGCCCAGAGAGTGAAAGAAAGCGAGGGAAGGCCGGGAGCTGAATCTCAGAGGTTTCATTGTTCATATTAAGTATCAATTTAAGTGTACCACAAACTCTATATGGACAAAAGTACTGGGACACCTACACATCACACGTAAAGGAGCCTGCCTTTGCAGCTATAACAGCTTTCACTCTTCTAGGAAGGCTTTCTATAAGATTTTGGGGCATGTCTATTGGTATATATTGTCCATTCATCCAGAAGAGCATTTGTGAGGTCAGACACTAATGTGGTATGAGAGGGCCTGGCTCGTAGTCTCTTTTCTAGGTAATCCCAAAAGTGTTTGATGGGGTTGAGGTCAGGGCACTGTGCAGGCAAGCCAAGTTCTTCCACACCAACCTCACCCAACCATGCCTTTATGGACCTTGCTTTGCACACTGGGGCACAGTCATGCTGGAACAGAAAATGACCTTCCCCAACGATTCAAACAAAGTTGGAAGCATACAATTGTCCAAAATGTCTTGGCCTGCTGAAGCATTAGGATTTCCTATAACTGGATTTAAAGGGCTCTAGGCCAACCCCTTTTAACGTTTATGCATCATTTGAACACAGCTATTGACATTTATATTGTATTAAAATGTCATGATGAATGGAGCAACAGAAATGGCCCAAATTGCTGGTTCCATTGACTTACATTAAAATTAAAGTACATTTTTGCCCTTTCCTGTAAAGTTGCCATGGCAACAGGTGATACCTGTTTTTATTTGGACAGCTATGACATGTTGAAACAAGAAAATGTCCACAGATTTAGACTTAGATTAAGAAGATGTCATGAATCTGATATTTCTAAAGAACAAATTTAAGCAAAACTAGAAAAGTCCATTTCCTAAAGGAAACTTAACAGCTTAAATGGTTCCCACTTCCTGCTAGGCTGTGGTTGCTTTTGGGGGAACGAGAGATGAATAAACAAAACTTAGAGGAGTGTGGGTCAGCATGTCCTATGGATTAGAGTTTGGGGATCTGCCCTGAGTGAGTACATGCAGTTTGGGGGCTGTAGGTTAATAAAAACAACAGTGTTTAGGTGGGGCCAAAAATGAATGGAACTCTTTGGGAGAGAAAGAGGGGTCGATAAAAAAGACAGTGCAGGTTGAACCAACACTGAATTTGGACTTGGGGTCTGTGTCCTGAGATGGTGTATCAGAAATGTGTTTTTTGGATTGAGCAGAGGTACAGTGGATTTTTTTTCGCCATTCCATTCATTCTTAATGGGAAAAAATCCGTTAAAAAATCCGGACAAAAAAAGGGCGCTACTCGGAAACTGTGCATCCGATCAAAAAGCTGTATACAAGCACACCATTCCTGATCAGACTGAACATTTTGGAGTTGGAATGGTGGTGATATCTCGAAACATGCGGACTAGTTTGCGAACAAAAATTGTGTACCAAGATGAAGAAGAAGAAGAAAAAGAAGAAGAAGAATATACCATGTAATAACAATATATTGTGCATTGTAAAGCACTGTGCAACATAATTAAAAAAAGGTCATTGTGACAGAGGCCCAGTGTGCTTCAGACCCCCTCCCCATGTGGATGAATCTGATGATTGCAAGCACATTGAAAGAGCATTCAAGGAGAACTTAGTCAAAAGTTGATGGAGGGCGTGTCTTCCCAGAACGTATGTGAGTATCTACTATAGTCATCATATATAATGCTATATAAAATATATAATAGTCTACTATAGTCATCATATATAATGCTATATAAAATATATAATAGTCTACTATAGTCATCATGTATAATGCTATAATATCTGGCTGTACAGGCTGATGCACAGCATGGACACCATGTTTTAACATGCATTCTCCTGACTCAGTAATGCTGCCTCTTCCAGTTACAGTAAAAACACTGTGTGCTCAACATGAAACAGAAGGAATAAGTCATTCAAAAAATGACTTACACTAACATCTCTAGATAAAGCTGCAGAGCCTACAGAGTGTGACTGTAGCGCAGCTATTTGCAGTGTGCTGGTGGAATCCCCCGGGGCTCTGCACTCATTTAAGACTTTGCCACACATACGGTTGTTGCTTGACTGAAGTATGAAGTCTCTCTCACTGGACTGGATGTTTGACTTCTTTCAAGGTGTATGCATGGGCCTTGGTTTCTCGAAGCCCTGACGCTCCACTTTATTACCTGCCTTCAGCACTGTCTAATGGAATGTGACGTTAAGACTGGAGGAAATGAAAAATGAATTTGTCCTCCTGTTGGGAGCAGAGTCAGTGAAAAATGTGTTGTTTCAGGCCCTTAATTGATTTACTACTGATTTTGCAGCGACGTCAAGGGGCACCGCACAAAACCTCAGAGGAAGTGTGAGGTAATAACAAGGAGTCTGTCTCAAATGCTTTGAGAAAAAATACATCATATTTTTCAGAGCGGAGAGCTAACTGAACCGTGACCTACATTTGGGGTTTATATGTGAAACCTGCTCAAGCTGCAGATACTGTATATTCAGTGCTGCAGCCAAATCAGATTATCTACACTAAGATGATTTTATTCACATCTATAATGCAATTAAACCTGACTAATCACCCCTCATTTAGCTCCGCAGGGCCATTGTTAGTAGCTGCCTCTGTTGCTGAAGACAGAGGAGCAGCCCGGAGCTGCATGTTAGCTGGTGTTATGGTCTCTGCACCACACAGGAAGCCAATTGGATGTTTGATAATGGAATTGACCGGACCCTGGGGGCACTTCTCTCTCTTTTTCTCCCTTGCTTCCTGCCCTGTTCGCCCACTGCACGCGCTCAACAGGATGACTTTTTCCCTCTCCGAGCGCTGAGGTGGACTTCATTTACTAAGTGCTACATATACTCTGGGGAACAGGTAAATAAATGTGGCTCGTAAAGGCATTGACACCCCACCCCCTCCAACACACCTCCATCCCGCCCGTCCCACCAGATCAATGCTTCTCTGTCCATAGCAACTGAGATGACTGGAGAAACAACAGAGCTTACCCACTGTTCAAATCGTTTAGAGTCACAAGACATTCACTAAAAGCTAATGATTAGCTAAAATTAGCATAATTAAATCCCAACAAAAGCTCCAGGCTGCCAGTTCTAATGGAATGGCCAAATGGCAAATAGAAAAAAAGTAAGATTGGACACCACACTTGCCAAACTTATTTAAATGAGATGATAAATTAAAATTAAATAATATATTAACTGAACTTGATTTAAATGTGTATATTATTTCCACATGAGTAAAATATAGTGCTGTCTTGTCTTTTTTCCCACGTTTTGACATTTGAAATTGCCTGTTGCCCTTTATGTTGTGTTTAAATTTCATTATGAATGGACCAAAAGAAATGGCCAAAGACACGGCCCAAAAAAGTCTGGTTCCATAGACTTGCACGAAAAGCAAATTATCGTTGCTGTCCAAAGAAAAACATGTATCTCTGTTTTTGATGATTTGCACTTTTATGCATCATTTGAACACAGCAGCTGCTGTTTACACTGTGGGAAAATTTCATGATGAATCAACCAACAGAAATGGCCTAAGATGACTTGGTCAGTCTGGTTCCATTGACTGACATTAGAATTAAATGAGGTTTTTGCCCTCTCATGTACAGTTGCCATTTTGGAGATTGTTTTTTCTTTGGACACCGGTGATAATTAGCTTTTTCAGTCTATGGAACCAGAGTCAATGCCCAAAGTCAATTTGGGCCGTTTCTTTTGGTCCATTCATAATGAAATTTAGACACAACATAAAGGACAGCAGCCAATTTTAAATTATGTCAAAAAGTACAAAAGAAGTTTTGTACCGACAGCAGTAATAGTAATTTTATCAATTCCAGTTTTTTCCAGCTATGGGTATGTGCATTTTACTCATTAAACAGTCCCAATTGTAAAAACTACATGCCTTTTTATTACGTTTTTTTTTTTTTTAAGTTTTATTCTTGCAAAATTTGCAAAACAGTGAATGACACCTCTCAGCCAGTCTCAAAGCACCACTTGCTTCACCAAGAGAAGTAAAAATCCAGCAAACCTGCGGTGAGAACAGTTGTGGTGGTGAATTATTTAGAATAATTAGACTAAAAAATGTAAAAATGTGTTACTGGGAAACACAGTAAGCTAAACTTAAATTGAGTTACTGTACTTGCTAATATACATTTGTCAGGGTATAATATATCATAATATACAATGTCTGTCAGTGAATAGAGTTATGCTTTTAACTGAGCTGCTGACATTATTTCAATAAACCAGTCAGATTAAACAGAGATTACAGGGTCTTATGTAAAACATGACGTGTTCTCCGTACCATCTAACATGACTCTGACTAGCATTAGCTTTAGCATTAGCTCACCTGAAGAAGCAGTTCCCATTGCTAAAACCTCTTCCTTTTTTAGACATTAAACCTGCAGCTTTTATGTCGAGTGGCCATTGGTTGATGAGCATTCAGTGGCTAATGGCCATCAAGTGGCTTTCCCTGATTTGATTAATGTTAACATGGTTTCCAGAATACATTTTTAAATTTAATTTGACCTACATGCGTATTGTCAGTTCTCAAACATGTATGTTTATGTTTGCAGTAAACTATTTGAATGATCATTTTGTTTTTGAGAGGTTAACAGTTTTGTGCAGCTGAATTTTGTTGTTTGTTAGCAAAAGTGCTACAGATGTTTCCATGCAGCCTGAACTAAGATAAGATAAGATAAGATAAGATAAGATAAGATAAGATAAGAGGGAAATTTGCATTGTTACAGTAGAATATACAGTAAACGGATACACAGCAAAAGATAGACAGCAGCAGGGAGAAAAGAGCTGTGGTATCTTTCCTTAACACACCTCAGGTGGAGGAGCATGTCACTATAAATGTGGCAGACAGTTATGTGACATAGTTATGAAAAAAATACCAACACGCATACAGTATACAGATATAATGATGGATGGGTGCATGTAGTTGTTTTGGGTCATTTTGTACTATCATTTGAAGCTATAAGAGGGAAAACTGCGGTTGGTGTGGCTCAGCGGATAACACCACTAACCTCCAGGGAGCCACCGCCCCATGTGGGAGATGGGGGTTCGATTCCTGGGTCTGGGTAACTATGCTGTGCTACACCAATAAGAGCCCTTGGGCAAGACTCCTAACACTACATTGGCCTACCTGTAATATGAATGACCTTGTAAGTCGCTCTGGATAAGAGCATCAGCTAAATGCCATAAATGTAAAACTATTTATAGTTTTAATAGCTGATTATTAACAGCCTATATGAGCCCGTAATTCACACAGTATTTTGTTGATGTTCAAAGAACAAACAGCTCTGTATCTCCATTTTTGTTGATATTTACTTTTGTGCATCATCATCAGCTGCTGTTTACATTGTGTGAAAATTTCGTGATGAATGGACAAACAGTTACGTCTGTTTGGCCAAGTCTGTGATTCCCCACATATAGTATTCATTTTGAGATTTTTTTGTTGTTGTTTTTGCCATCTCCTGTAAAGCTAACTTTTCGGAAATACTTGTTTTTCTTTGGATGGCGATGATTTGCATCCCAGTGATCATGATAATGAATGTGGTAGTACCATCTTCTCAGTATATATCAATAATGTGTGAAATATGGTCTCTTTATCTAGAGCGTCTGTGCAGACATTGTATTCCTAAAGTACATGGTTTTGATCAAGTGACAAATGACACTACATAAGTAAAAAAGTTCATATGAAATCATGACATTACATATGCTTCGATGAACATTTCCAACAATTAAATTCAATGCACTGAACATGTTAGGGTACCGTCTGTGAACTGGCAAAAATTAGAAGTTGAGGGCAAGGTCAGTCTAGTTCGGAACTGGGGATGGACAGAATGGAACAATTAGCAGGTTGTATACCTCCAGCACTAGTTCCTGACCTCGACTAAAGTATATCCTGTTGGGTCTTCCTCGTGAGATTAGCATATGAATGGGTGCTTGTGATGTGCACCACACAGCTCCTGATACCTGAGACGCTCTAATTAGTGATGACAATTAAAAGGGGAGGGGAGGGGCCCTTTGTAGGGACATCTGGTTCCTCCTGCACCTCCTGTGTCGGGGGGAGGAGAGACACAGACACACCAAACAAAACAACGACAGAGGGCCCGCACTTCCCCTGCCCCTCCTAACTAACTTCCAACTGGAAGGATGTGGCAGCTTATAAAGCCCTTCACAACACAGACTCAGCCATATTAACCCCTTAACCTTCACAGACATGCTGACAGGCCCCGGCCTTTATTACTCACTTCTTTAGCTTAATGATTACTCAATAATTAATAATTTTGTGGTTTATAATTACTGAAATTGGACTTTAGTGAAGGTAGAATGTGGGTATCTGCAAAGCTTTGCCACTTAAATATGGCCAAGAGGGGAAAATATATCATGACACGACTGTGACATTCCAAGTGGTACAACAATCAATCTGCAGGACATCATGACATATCATGTTATGATAGGCTTCTAGTAGTCATTGGTGGATTTAATTGTCAATTACCCTTCTGATATGCTTCACTGCTTTTCATGGATGTTTTTCTCTTACTGTTACTCTGATAGACTCTGATACACCTCTAACAGTAGTCGCTGGTTATCATAGGTTGTTCTAAGTACTTCTGTTCATTGACTCAATTCTGTTTATGTTTTCTGTGTTCACTGATAGACACTGACACACCAAAAGTCAGCCCGGGAACGGCCACACCTATATAAGCTATAAGGTGTTATCTTGTGAGTCAGGCTGAACACTGGCCAGCATGCTCATGACACGGCAACATGAATTATCAGAGTTGAAATGAGGCATGATTGTGGAATGCCTCGATTGGGCTCATGTCTCAGTGAATGTGCAGGTCATAACATTCGTCAGAACTCTCCAGGATTCTGGACTCTGAACTACACTTTTACACTTTACACTTTTAACTAGCATCTCATGGCAATGCCCCCCCGCCTACCTCAGTCAATAAGCATGCACTCAGCAGCATCTTATATTAACCTAAACGTCTCACCTAACACCTACTACGAGCCCAATTCAGATTTTTCACCAACCCTTTTCCCACCCCCTGTCTTGGGTCAAAGTCTGCACTTCCTGACCCCCCCAACAGCCCCGAGTTAATCCCAGTTACAACACTGGGATAGGGTCTTGGAAATGGCTTCGATCAGTCATGTCAATGTTGAACAACATTTATCACTGCTGTCAGCTCACATCCAGAGCTGTGCAGCTGAACCCTGAAGATCTATATAGACAGTTCACAACTGGTTTATTGCATGTACCCACACACGGCGTGTCTGCTTCCTTCAGTGAAAATGAACAGCAGTTCTTGCTTACAAGCGTTCAGGTCTTAATGAGGTTCCTACTCGCATTCCTCGTCACGTGGGAGAAAAACGTCAATCTCCACCCACAAACACGCCTACAACAAACCATCAATGCAATTTTTTTAAATGAACACCCAAGTGTCTTATGACTGCAGCCTAAGGGGTTAACTATGCCAACCTTAGAGGGGCAGAGTCATGCTGAGTCCTTTATGCTGGACACTAATGAACACATTTACGAAAAGGAAAAGTCCATCAGTGAGCTCGTTTTGTGTTCATTTTTGATGCACCAACAGAATGGAGGACAGAGTCAGACCGCATTAGACCGTCCATGACTCATACCGTATTAGTCACTTTTCACATGAAACACTATTCTTAAGATTTCACAGTCTATGCGAGGGGTGGGGGGTGGTTGGATGTCAAAAGGATGTGTGTGTGTGTGTTTGTGTATATAGGCATTCTGCTGTGTGGTCAGAGAACTGAATAGAAAATAGGGTCCCACAGGTCATGCATGTTGAACAATAGTCTCTTTTTAAAAGGCTCTGCATTATCTTGACCCAGGCGAATAGCTCACATTTTACAGATTTCTCAGTTACTGGGACACGGCTCAACAAAACAAGAGTGCCTTGCATAAGAGATTAATAAGGTGGTTACAACAGAAGAGTGATGTACAAGCTCAACACAGGCACTTACTGTATGACAGAAGCTCTCAAGTGTTTTGGGAAACCAACTATATATATAGATATATATATGCCATTTGTTCACTTTCTGCTCCAGAAGATGGAATTGCATTAATATGGTGTATATTTGTAGATGAAGGTCTGAATGCAGGGCTGGAGAGCTTGCTGGCCCTTACTCCAAAGAAAAGGGGAAAAAAAACACATTTCTTTTCAGGATTCAGTGTGAGCATCACTGCTGGTGAGGGATGAGAGTTGCATGACAACAACCCAGTACACAAACAGCAGCCGCCCGCCCGCCTCCCACCAGCCGTTGCTAAGCAGTTATGGTTGCTATGAGCGAGAGAAAAGGGAGAGGCTGTGAGAGAGGGAGAGAGAGAGAGGAGGGAGAGAGAGAGAGAGAATCCATGCTTTGTGTGTATATCTCAGAAAAACAAAGGGCATTCCTTGATGTCTATATCAGCAGGGTGCTGCAGCCCCTTTCTGCTTGGAAAACCAAAGAAGTTCTGAGACGATGGGGAGATAGATCCAGAAATACATGTGTTACATACAGCAAAGCATGTGCATATCTGAACATTAGCATCACAGCAGCAATACAAGAAGTACAGCCCACCAATACTGCTCAGGATACATCTTGAAACATGATCTGGTGTTAGTGGAGATCATGTGTTAGTAGTGAGCATTATGGATGTGGACAGAGGAAGCAGCTTACTTAGCTTAGATCTGTCTTAAAGTTACAGTAACAAAAACATTGAGGGATAAAGAGAGGATGGAAAATGGTCAGGTAAAATTTGTTGTGGCTACATTCTGTACATAAAACCACACAAGCAAAAATACAAGCAGAAAAAATAACACACGAAAAATGTAGCATATGTACCCTGTAACAACAACACAACAACAGCAATGATTATAATAATAATACTAATAATAATATATAACCCTCTATATAATTCTGTAATATCATGTAAATATTTTTGTTTTTTGTATACTTCTTCCCCCAAAAATCTGTGTTATTTGAATTACTAGGCTGCTGTAAAGGGAAAGGCTTAATTACTATTTTGTTTTCTGAAGCAAAAGCACCAGTTTCTGTTCTGTTGTTTTCAACTAGTGGTACGTTTAATGTGCCCTATGGGCCCGTGTTTATACAGCAGTGTGAAAAACTGTGTCAGAGACCACCCTTTGTTTCATTTCCAGTCAAACCATCCTTAAATTATTCATTTTTCACTGTCAGGAAAAAAAATCAGAAAAGAAACTTTAACAGAGCAATTTGTAAGATTACACAACCTGGTGAATTCATACAACAAACAAATAGGGGGCAGCATATGTTATGATGTACACTCCTATTGTTAGAAACAAGGTAATGCACAGTCCCTCCACCTCCCTCTTCACTCCTTACCAGTCTAGAAGAAAAGTCAGCAATGTAGTATCCTGATGGTAGTGGGCAGTGGTAGTGTTAATGTTAACTTGCCAAGAGCTTCAGCCATTATTGTGTTTACTCTTCTATACATTGGCTGTCTGTTCTTAGATGATCTAACCAGGAGTAGGAACTTCAACATGACTGACCTGAGGTTAGAATATGCTGTTGGCAAAGTCCTCATGCACAAGTCTCGCCAGTCAGGTGACCATCTCAGAAACACTTCTGAAATCACTAATGAAATCTGGCAAAAAGCGTGTACATGGTTTGTAGCGTTTGGCTCAGTAATGCATGGCTTGTTCAGGCTGCTGTGTATGCCTCTTGAGGTACAAGTGATATCACGAGACAGGACAGGCTGGGGCTGGGGCAGTAGATATCACTGCAGTATGATACATAGACATCTTTGGCATGCCTATCAAAGCTGCTATTTCTTCACATTCAGTTATTAATGGTAGTTCATTCTGGAATGTGTTAAACTAAAAGTCTTACCAACTGCACCTTAAAGTGTTATTTATCTAAGAACAGTTTTAGTGGTCTACAAGGTCTTGCACATTTGTTAGGAGTCCTTTAATTGTCTTTTAATTGTTTTTAATTGTTTTAATTTAATAACTAAATGACTGTTTAGACAGTCATTGAAAAATGGAAATGGAAATGAAAAATATGTCTTTCATTTTAACACAGTACTGTAGAAAAACGTGTTTACTAAGCTGATCAAGCGACAGAAAGTACTGGTAATACAGCGGCATACTAGCCATAGTATTCAGCAATAATAAGTAACAGCAGTTTATTGCAGTGATTATGATGTTACCTGAATTACTGCCTAACATTTTGCACCAACAAAACACTAATGCTTCACCAGATTGCTTACGACAGTGTATCAGTGGTTGTGAGACACTGCATGTTATTAATTCTTGCTGAGTTTATTTTTATTACCACTAGGGATCAAATATATGGATATGAACATATCGACAGAGTGTTTATGTACATATACATTATCCATATTATATATCTGAGGAATGCATTCCTCAAGGAACAGTAGTCATAACTATTAATGCAAATAGCCCTCAGTGCCAAATGGATTGTCCGAGAATGGGAGTAGGCGTGAGAAGGTCCAGAAAGACTCTTATCTCTCTAGTCCACCTGAGGTGCATCCGCCCAGGCTTTCTGCTCCCTCCCTGCCTGCCAGGCATTCAGCGGGTGCTATTTACCACATCCCTCCTGCAGCTCCAGCTGCCTCTCCCACCGGGGTGTCCAGTGCCAGCCTCGGGCGGAGCATCCGCTCCCAGCCACAAAACATCACAGCTCGGCGTCTCCACGGTGCAGTCAGGCTTTAAACCCAGCCCACACCCCATTCAGCCTCAGCAGTGCTGGAATCCCCCCACATGACTGCTGCACTCAACTACTGTAGCAGGAGTCCCGTCTGAACCGTGTCTGAAGCCTCAGGCCGTGCTGCGCTGCCACACCCAGCGGGCCTAGACAGTGACTGCACATTTCAAATGAACTAATCCTTAGAAGTCTAATGCTATTGTTTTGCTATGGTATTGTAAAGTGAAATAAGTCATGTTTGCTATCTGCAGTTTGCTTCTTTTGTCCTAGTCTATAGACTTATTATTCAGATTTAACTAGTATTGCAAATATCTTATCTTATCTTATCTTATCTTATCTTATCTTATCTACTATTACTACTAGTAGTACCACAACTATACTACTAGTACTACTATGCTACTATTACTACTATATTACTAGTACTACTACTATTATGGTACTAGTATTACTACTATACTACTCATACTACTAATATAATAGTAATACTACTATGCTACCAGTACTACTGTTATACTAGTACTATTACTATACTACTAGTACTACTACACTAGTGCTACTATCATGCCACTTGTACTACTGCTATACTACTACTGCTATACTACTATACTACAAGTACTACTACTATACTAGTACTACTATTATGCTGCTAGTTCTACTTCTATATTACTAGTACTACTTTTACTATTACTCCTTTACTACTACTATGCTACAAGTACTGCTACTATACTACTAGTACTAGAACTATACTAATAGCACTAGAACTATACTAATAGCACTACTACTATGACAAAAAAACTACTTTGAAACAGTGTTGTACATTCTGTAGTTGTGAGGGTGAGAAAATGTAGTTAAGCCTACATAAATATAGAACTTTACAGGAGGATAAAACTGCTTTCTGAACTTGCAATGGAGGCTCATATAACAAGATTTTTTAAAAGAAATTTTGGATGAATTCTATTGGTCAAAAAATATGGAAAATTATAATACTGTAATATAATAATAATATGTGGTTTATTACAAAATTAACTTTTTCAGACATCTCATCAGTTGGAACTGTTACGCATACGCCTAACCAAAAACATCCATTTAGTTGGGCATGTCCAAACTTTTGACTGGTAGTGTAAATCAGGAACAAACCTACAAAAATGTGATATTGTCCTCAAATTCTATCTCTATGAAGTAGTTCTCTGAAATAAACTCTATTATCCAGACTATATTAATGCATGTAGGATGCTTAGCCAGCGAACAAACTAAAAGTTGGTCTTAGGGTCAGCAATAACTTTGACTTGATGGCTTAAAATCCTACGCATATAAACAGCTTTCTACATACTGAGTCATAGCCGAGGGCTACAGTTTTAAAGCCATTAGTGCTGGAGCTGACCTATATATCTCCCTCTGATTTATTCCTGATCTCTGCACTCTCCACAGTGAGCCATCACACTTCTGATTAAATATTCAGATACAGTCACCATCTTCAGCGAGCACTTCTGATGAATATGACAGCTTCAGAGGCAACATGCCATGTACAGCAAGCTTATGTTACCTGATGGGCAGAAAGTAGTTACACTGACCCTGTCAAATTGTCAGACTGTAGTTTTTTTTGCTCTGTGCTGTCGCTACTACACTACACAACTGCTGTGCTACTGAAAAACTATACTTAATAAAGGTAGCTCACCTCTCTGCCTGTCGTTTGTCTGTTCCTTTGTTCAATCACTCATGCCAACATAGCTTGGATACACATCCAGCAATACAGTGAATATGGACTCTTTAAGATGTCATTAATTATTATTATTATTTTATTTTTTTCTTTGAGCCATGGAGCCAATATATATTGGAGTAAGAGTTTATGTAAGTAAATACATCTAAATATTCTCAAATACTTATAAGTAAAAAGTCATTTTTTTAATAGACAAGATTAACAGTCAGCACATTCTAATCATGCTATGTACTACCCGGTTTAACAAGTCTGTCTTATCTTTTTTAATAGCATTACAATAATCTTTAGTGTTTGCAAAATTTAAATGACCTGAAAGACCCAACAAACCTGCAAACCTACAGCGTACACTGCCAGTCAAAAGTACAGCATGCATTACCAGTCAAAGTACAGCATACACTACCAGTCAAAGTACAACATACATTACCAGTCAAAGTACAACATATGCTACCAGTCAAAGTACAGCATACACTACCAGTCAAAGTACAACATACACTACCAGTCAAAAGTTTAGATACGGCCATCCATAGAAGGTTTCCTTATACTTAGCTTAATGCTTTACTTTTGAATATAAGTGAAGACATCAAATATAAAATAGCACTCCTGAAATTATGCAGTCCACCATAAAAACTCAGAATGTAAACAAAATGGGACTTTACAGGAGGATAAAACAGCTTTCTTAACTTGTAATGATTCAAAGAGTAACTAGAGCTTTAAAAAAAAGAGATAAATGTTTTCTGTGCCACAAAATATATATTAGTGGTATGGCAAACATATAATGTTGTGATACATCAAGAATGTATGTGGTATATCAGTATATGTATTGTTTCAGACATCCTATCAATTGGAACTGTTAAGTGTAAGCCTGTAGAGTCTTTAAGATAACCAAAAGCATCCATTTAGTTGGGTATGTCTAAACCTTTGACTGGTAGTGTATGCCCTGTGAGTAACTTTCCAATAGCCACTAAATTGCTAAATCATGGAAAGTACTTACATAGGCATAATAGTCACAAGGCTGATGTAATACTTATGGTGTTTGAGTCAGAGAAACTTATAGTGCACAAGCTAACAACCAAGCAGAAGCTAAATAAGCACAGCAGAACTGAGTTAGAAAGCTAGCTCACCCGTCTGACCCTCTGTTCGTTTCTACATCAGTCTGTCCACCCATTTGTTCATTTGGTTGTCTGTTCATTTGCTGGTTTCTCCATCCGTCCATTCGACTCTCTGTTCATTTGTTCAACCAGTCATGCCAACATTCCCTACATGCAGATCCGGCAGTAAAGTGAATAAGAACCTTCTTTAAGATGTCACCATATACAGGCTGGATAATGTTCTCAGTGAGCCATGGAGCTGAAATGCTGCCTGCATATCGTCACTGTCCAAAGGAAAACAAGTATCTGCAAAGTGGTAACTTTACAGGACAGAGCAAAAAGTAATGTGTTCAAAGCAACTGTGGAGCATTTATATTTGCCCAGTCATCACAATGCAAAAGACAGCTGCTGAGCTGAAATGATACAGTAAACTACGAATTGCAATTTATTTATTTTTTGGACAGCAATGATTTGCATCCTGCCTTTTAGATTAGGAGCTAATTGAAAGTCAAAATATACAAAATAAGAAGTAAAAGTTTGTTTATTCTTTTGAAAATGCAGTAGTATTAAAGTCCAAATGCAATTTTAATAATACAAAAGAAAAGTATGAATCTTCCAAAATAATACTAATAATAATACTAATTAAATAATCAATAATAATAATACAAGTTAAAAGTATAATACCAAAGTACATTTACAAATATTTTCCATATTGGGTGACCTATAGGAATTACTGGTGTTGGTGAATTATTGTATATATCATCACTGTCTAAAGAAAAACATGTCCATTTTTGTCGATTTTTATTTTTATGCATCATTTGAACACAGCAGCTGCCGTTGACTTTGTGTGGAAATTTGCTTTAAAATTGCTTGGAAAAAGTCTGGTTCAACTGACTTACAGTAAAATGAAATTAGGTTTTTGCCCTCTCCTGTAACGTTGCCATTTTGGAGATGTTTTTCTTTGGACAGCAGCAATATCCTGGTTTGATTAGGTTCTGATTGCTCTGTATTCTGTACTTTAGTTGGGTACTTTAGTTCTCTCTTGTTGAAAAGCTTAGCAGAGAATGGACAACCCACTTGGTTAACATAGCCACCAGCAGTATTCTTCTCATTGTTGTTCTGTTACTTAACCCTCAGAGATTTAGAGTTATTATTGTTATTTTGTTGTGGTATGAAACTCAGATTACATAATTACAGAATGTATTACATAGTGAAATACATTTACAAGTTTATATTCACATTTGTCAAAAAAGCATAATAAAATATCCCCTCTTCTATGTACCTCCACAAATATGTTTCAAGGATGCACAGTATTATTGATCCAAAATACTAACAGCTACTTGAATGCTAATAGTGGCCGTGTGTGGCGAATCTTTGGCCTGCCAAATGTGAGTGAGTGAGTGAGTGAGTCTGGTCCATGAGCTGCTTCACATTTAATAACAACTATAAACAAATCAACGTGGCATATAGCTTGGCTGTTTGTGTGCCTGCTTGGTTTTGTGACTAGCTGAATGATGATGACTCATGTATAGGGTGGCTGACCCAGGCTGTGTGTCTAAAAGTAACCCGAGCTGTTCTGGAAGTGAACATCGCACCTACACATTAGCTGAGCGTCTGGGACATGTACAGCAGAACAGTGTTTTCTGTTGCTCTCTAAGAGCTCAATGCTTCGCTCCCTGACCTTTGCAGCAGAAATCTGCTGGTAATACATCCCTGGGGATGGTAGTACAGCTGCCTATCTGAATGTCTGCTGCATCCTAAGAGGATGTAAATGTGGATCCTGTGCCACATTAAGCATCCTGGGAAATATAGCACTCTTTCCATCTGTTTCATTGCTGTGTTTCATATGCTGTCATGAAGCAGCTCACAACATAAAGTCCACTTTTAACTTGATAGATTCATAGTTTTGAAAGATTTGAAAATTAGGCTGCAGGTTAGGGACCCAGCCTTCCCTGTACTATCAGGACATGACTGAAGTGCCCTTAAGCAATGCACCTAACCCCCAACCATACCTCAGGATAGGGCTGTCCACACTCCCGTAGTGTGTGTGTGTGCGTTTCACTTCACGGATGCAGAAGACAATTCTTTTCAATTCTAGACTTGAAATATTGTTTAAGATTTTTCTTTTATTTTTCTATATACAGTTTTGGTTGTCATTTATTAAAGTCTGCTAGTGTGAAAGACCACCTAGTCATTTACTTAATTTCCAGTCAAAATACCCATTAAACAAGCATTTTGTGAGGCAATTCAACCTGTCGTATTCATACTCCAAATAACAGGGGAGAGTATATCACAAATCCAAAGCCAATGATAACTCCTGCTTTGCTTCTATTTATATCACTTCTTTTGTTTGCTGCCTAACTTGGTTTCTTTTTTCCACACCTGAAACTCGGGTGGTCATTCCATTGTTCTGAGAACACCAGCAGCTTCTTAATTAGATTTGCAAATATTGTTCCTTTTAGTTTATTTTCTTAGTAAGGGCTTCTTAACATTGTGTTGAGCTGTCTTCTCAGAGTGGACGGATGGACAGAAACACTCTATTTTTAAACACCTAGGATTTTATTATTATTTTTTCAGATCTGAAGCAGGAGTGGAGCTTGACTTTCTCCCACCTCTCAAATATCTGATGGTGGTCTTGCACAGTTGTTTGGAGAAAGCGTTCTCTATAACTGGTAATCATTTTTAGTTTCACTTATTCACAAACTAGCCCCGGAATACCTCTGTAAAACCTCACAGTATGCTGTAACATGCGAGTTAGCAGCCCATCAGCATGGAGAAGCCAGCCAAGATGGAACCACCTAAATACCAAGGGGTATTTGGCATAATGTTCCAGAATGACTTGGAATCAAATCTTCTTGCATCAAAATGACCATGAGAATACAATGTGTGTACACTCTTCTATAATATGCTGCCTATTGTGATTCTGAGCTTGCTCTTACCATCACACCTACTGTATAAGCGCCCGCTTCTACAGACGGTGGAGAGAGCTGCTGATGATCAGCTCTGCGGAGGAAGATTACAGTACATGTTTAAGTGCTGCATTGTGTTTCAGTAGGCTACTGTGAGCTCCACCCAGTATGACAGCTATGGTTGGCATCACTTTCCAGTGCGAATGCAAACACAGCTAAATAACCTGCTGTACTAGCACACTGTAAGTACCATTCAGAGACAGTGCGCTCAAAACTGCCTCCTGCATCTTTCAGCGCTGTAAAGCAGGTCACTCACTCATCATCTGATTACGTCAGCGGCTGTATAGTCCATAAAAGCATTCGTAGGCGTCAGGTCCCTTAGTCAGTCTGGGGTCAACCATTTGTAAGAAGGATAAGAGAGTATTCATTGAAGAAGTAACCTCGTTTTGGACAGTGCTGGGGAAAGTGTGTATTACAAAATCTCATTGCAGCAGTCTTTTGTTAGTCAATATTCTGCAAAGCCATTTTCCTTATCAAGACAGAGGAGGAAGAATAACTGGGTGAATAATTTCCGGTGCAGCTGATCAATCCCTGAATATCTTTTTTTTTTCAGCCACAATGTGTCACTCATTGTGCCATAGGCTGATTAAAGCTGGACTCCCTGCTCCGTTATCAGCAGTGTCAGAATGTCTTGATGGTCTGGCACAGCCAGCCACTCACACATCACTGTTATTCTCCAAACGTAATTACTGAACATCCTGTGTGAGCAGCACAAACAGCACATAGCAAACACAGGACATCAATATGGTCGTGGCGGCCAGGCGGCTCCCTCAGATCCCCCTGTTTGGCTAATGACAGATAAGAGAGCTGCTGGCCAGATGATCCGACTCCAGCAGAGAGAGAGAGAGAGAGAGAGACGGCTCCCGCGGGAGTCTCACGGCCCCCTCCGGCAGCGGAAGTGGAATCACACCCACACATTGTTCGCTGTGTCACTGCGCGCACACCTGCTGCCTTTCTCACCTGTCCCACTGCTGCCCACTCGCTCAGTCTACTGGACTGTTACCTCATCAGCCACGTATGCATGGATAGGTCTCTGTTTGTGCTCATATTCCTGCAGTACGTGGTGACAGAGGGGAGGTATTTGATAATCAAAGATTATACTGCCTGCCTTAAGCAATTAAAACTGCTAGAAAGTACCAGTCAAAACCTTCTCATTCAATTGTTTTCTTTATTTTTTATTATTTTCTACATTGTAGATTAATATTAAATACATCAAAAACCATGAAGGAACACATACTGAATTATATAGTAAACAAATCACTGTTTTACACACTCATCATCAAAAGAAGAGCTGCACCCAGAAAGAAGGTGTTGTAATGTAATGCTAGACGTCTCTGCATGGAGCTGTAGAGGTTCCTAATGGTGTCCTGTGATAATCCATCCCATGCAGCTTGAATATTCTCACAAAGTTCCTACAGATTTTGTGGTAGAGGTGGAGGTGGAGTGACACCAGGTCCTCTAGACCTATGATGTGTGACAACAAAGTGTTCATCTTGGCGCTGACCAGGGTGCCTCCCCACATGGATTCATTGGTAGTCTCCACCAAGACAAAAGCGGGACTTGCCACTGAAGATGACCCGCTGCCATTCTGAGTCTGGCATGACACCATTACCGTCTTTGGCGATGTTGATGTGGTGTTAAGGGCGGTTGTAATGGTCTGCGTGCATGTAGTGCTCATCGACAACTCGTCAGTTCTCTCTGTGGTTTGTGTAGGTCCAGATACTTCATGTCACCGGTGTGTGCCTTCTTCTATCCTCTGGTGTCAACAACGTGCTATGTTAGTATCCGCATGTCCAGCTTCCCGGAGCTCTATGATGTGAACTCTCTAAGGCATACTCCGCTTACAAATGTTAGAATGTTAGAATGCAAAGCACGTGCAACATGATGGCCTTATAATACCTTGCTTACATCACATGCTTGAAACATGCTTGAATCATTAGCATGTCTAATGATGTCAAACCTACCCACCGAGTTTGATTTCAGTCAGTTCATTCTATCTGGGTGCAAGTATTTTTTTGATGATGAGTGTAGTACAGCATCCAGGGGAACTTGCACGTACTGTGTTATAAACACTACCAATTCGGACATACTAACTATTCTCAAGCACTGTTTTCGCATATAGTATGGAAGTATACCATCTCAGATGCAGCCAATGAGTAGATGACTTTAAGCGCATTATACAAATTATAAACCTGATAAACGGCATAAAAAATGTTGCATTTTAATCTGTGTTAGTTTGTGCCCTGCTCGCTCGTACAGTGTATCATTGTTTGTTATCTAGATAACAGTACGTTATACCATGACCATACCATGTCATCCAGCATAAGCAAGTCATAAACTGGACATGGTTGAGGCAAGTATGATGATTTAGATATGCAGTTTGCAAGATGCTAATTGGCTGGGCATAAGTCTCCTTTACTTGTTAGCTAGCCTCAGAGCTTCAGTGCAGAACCAAGGAAGCAAACTTCTGTTACTTCTACTTAAACTGTGTAAATATGACTTTTTACTAAACTAGCAACAACTTCAACCAAATCCTGGCCCATCTTCAGTCTAGCCGTCTGGGGTGTTCCCTAAACTGAACATGCTCCAGGCATTTGTCCCTGAGGAACTGCTCACACCATCAACTCCTCTCTGTCGGACTTGTAGACCACTGTCACAGCACTCACATGACTGCTGGCAGCTGAGCTTGTGCTGTGAATGGGTGCAAGCAGAGAGGAAGTAAAAGGCCCTGAACAAAACGAGGCAGTGAGGTAGAGGAGACTGCCATGCTTGGGCACGGCTAAGGTATGAGCAGCTGTGGATAGGGAGGTGGGGAGTGAGGGGGGAGACAGCGGTCAGGGGAGAGAGAGACACAGACAGCAGTAAGGATGGGTCCCTCTCTGTCGTGCATGTGGGAGGATATCAATTATTGAAATATTTCAGCTCTCTCGTCCTCCCTCAGGATGTAGGAAGGAAGTCACAGAGAGAGGGAGTGTGAGAGAGAGAGAGAGACAGAGAGACAGAGAGAGAGAGACGTATTGGTTTACTTAGAGATAAAAATGTTCCGGTATCAAGGGGGACTTTGATGAACTGCAGAATCTGTCCCTAAGTCAGGACTGTAATTTTCTTCTTCTGTTTTCTTTGGAATCATAGTGTCCTGTGGTTAGTTTTGTCAACTCAGTACAAAGAGACTAAACGTAGCAATTTGCAGTTCTGTGTTCTGACTGTTTATACTTATTAAATGTAGAAAATACAATTTGCTGTATGTCTTTTCTTGATAATACTTTAAACACCAAAGACATTCAAATTTAACTCCTTCAATATCCAGTATTTGTGGCAGCTTCAAACTTTTATTACACACTATAACCTAAGAATAACACAGCCAATTTGAGGTAGTTCATGCAGTTGCTGAACAATAAGCCTTAAGATGTAATAAGCCTGTAATAAAAGGTGCAAATTACATTCATTGGCAAAAGGCTAGTTGCACAAATAGTTGCACTCAGAAGGAATCAACTGACAGGAATGAAACTTTGTGGGTATGTTTGACATCATGACACATGCAAATGATTCAAGCTTCACGCTCAAAAGCACCTGTGATGTAAGGAAGGACGGGCCTTATCGCTGTACCTGACTGACCCAACACCCACGATTGCAGACATTCAACGAGCAGTGATGCCCTCCATGAGTCATCCTGTTAGTGCCAGCACCATTGGCAGACAACATGCACGCTGACCGTTACAACAACTGCCCTTAACACCACATCAACATAGGCAAAGACTGGTGGACTGCTTGACACCATACTGAGAGACACTGCTTCTGTATGTGTAGCTCAATAAATATCGCCCATATCAGTCTAAATGTATCATCATTTATTGTTCCTGCTAACCTTTATGTTACTTCCCAATAGCACTTCCTTCTGGTGCAATATTTTTTGATGATGAGTGTATAGAAAGTGTTTAAAAACGTTTTACATGTTCAATTACAGTCAGTCTTAACCGCTTACTGTAATAATAATATACTTAAGTTTTTATGTCAATATACATATTTAAATACTCCTTAATTATACATATCAAATTCATCAGTATTTTGTCCACTCTTTGGCACTGTACTGTCACTTTAACTCTCCATCCTTCCAGTATTACAACCAATATTTCTATGGAGCTTAGATATAAGATAATGCCCTTGCATAAAGAAGAAGAGAGCCAAAAAAACTAAGTGGAAACAGGAGTCATGCAGGGTGTGTGACGGGCTTCATAGACTGAAAAGAGGTGATACAGTGCAGTGAAGGTCTCGTTTGATGTGAGGAAAATGGGTCACAAAGCAGATGTTAATGATTGGCAAAAAGGAGTGATTGAGTGAAGGCCATAGTGTGAAGGAAGAAGCTGAATTTGTAGGTGTATGGAAGTGTACGGTCATATGGGTCTACCAGCAGTGGCTAAAATCCCAGTCTACAGGAAATTCTCCTCAGAATTGTGTCACGGAAGGCATCCACCAAATCTGGCCCAACTGCGCAATTCTTTGTTGCAAGAGTGACTGAACATTGATGTGGCCTACATCCAGAAACTTGTACAGTCCGTGCCAAATTGAATCACAGTTGTTATTCATGCCCGTGGAGGTATTACACTCTATTAGGTACCTCAGTCACAGGTGACTAATTTTTATACTCCTGAGGGTTTATTCTCTGCCTTGTCCTAAAATAATTCCTTGACCATTCCCATTCCCATTGTATCTCCCATGTTTTGACCTTTTCCGTATCTGTTTTTCGGTCTGATCTGTTCTCATCTGGGTACTGCCTGTTGTGTTGACTACAATTGTTGGTTTTGTCTCAAAATGCTATCAGGCGTTATTTGCTATAAAGCGTCCCACTTCAAAGCCCAGTTTGGTACATTTTAGGCAGCAATGCATTTAAAGAATGTCTAAATTTCTCTAAATTTGAATTATACCAGAATAACAGCAGATACAATTAATGAAAACATACTAAACTGTTGTGTAGTACTATGAACAGACTACTATGATAAGATCTAAAATAATACGGAACAAGGAAGAAGAGTCTTTCATTCGAATCTGATATTTGTGAATACAGCATATGAACTCAGCAATTCAAATATGTTCAGAACTGTGTGCTGATGAGGGTCCAGATAATGGCTGGCATCTCTAGGTGTCTCCATGTTTGGCCCACCAGTGCGTCCCAGGGCAGAGGCGGTGCAGGCCAGTGGCTGCTGACTCATGCCTGCAGCTGACAGACAGGGGGGTGCAGAGGGGAATAGCATGCCCACTGCCAGTGGCACCACACAGGAAGGGGAAGTGCTCGTGCGCCCACGCACAAAAACTTCCAGAAGGGCTGTGTGTGCGCGCCGCGGAGAAGGGGAGCAGGTGTCTGCCGCTCTGCCGCGAGCACACTCCTGAATCAGCCCACTACTGACACCCTCTCGGAAATCTGAAAACTGGGACAGGGCTCTTCTGAGCGAACGCAGCACAGTCAGACCAGCACACAAACAGAACATGATGTACAAGTGCTTTTAGAAGAAGACGTTTTGTAAATCTCTGACCTCACCATGAGCCAATTATGATTCCGCCGGTAATGATTAAGAACTTTAAGAGGTGGAAAAATACACCTTTTTCTTTTCTGATACCAGTAGTGATACTGAACCCTTGAATATTGGCCGATACTGATTCCTGAGATTTTTACTGTTCCTTTTAATTGAATATTATATTAAGATGAGCAGACTATTACATAGTAGTAGGAGTAGCAATTTATTAATGAACACACATATAGAAATACTAAAAAAAATAAATAAAAATAAAAATAAAAATAAATGTCGATTGAAATGTGTAGGCTAAAACATTAGCTTATTTGGCCTACCATTTTCACCTAGCATATTCTAATAGGAAATCATTTCACTACAGGGTTTAGACAATACAAAGTCAAACCAAAACAGAACCAAAACAAGAGATTCAACACATTTCATACACAATATTGATCGCCATATTGATCATACCTCAGTTTTACTTTTGTTTACCATGTTATTTTTAATCTTGTTTTATTTGTGAAGTGAACTACACATTCAGTACTTCTTGATACAACTCCACAAGTTTACCCCTTTTTTGACAGATACGGATATAGATGCATCTTTATCGATACCACTTTTTTATGTCCAGTACTATATGCTATACTAATATCACATCCTTGAGTATCTGCTGATACCAGTCAGATACAGTCTTGTTTTTCACTTTAGCTACTGAGCTGTAAGTAATACATGGTCTGGATTCACTTTGCTCAACCACCCAAATAAATAACATCATGCTCAAACTGTGACACGGATGGATAATGGATTATGCGTGATATCCGATCTGATATCCGATCCAGTGATTTTGGCCAGCATCAGACCACTACCATACCTTTTTAACTTGATTTTTTGATTTACTTATTACCATTTACTTATAACCTTTGTATTACTTAAATTCAGAGATATCAATCATCAATCAAATTATTTCCCTAGGACTTTCAGTTCCCTGTTGACTGTGTTCAGAAGCTGTTTAGCTTGTGTTTTCAATACACATCCCACAACAGGACATCACACAATGTCAGAGTTCAGGTGAGATTTTTTATAGTACTGGATCAGAGCCATCCTTCTTTTACTTCTGACATCTAATCCAGCATTCGCTTCTCTCTTATATTCCGAGTCACTTTAGAGCCATCTCTATTATATTGTTCAATTTGGTGCAACTCTGAATTATTTTCAATGAATTACACGTACGTAAAAGTGACTATAGGGAACTATTTACACAGCAGTGCTACATGAGCAGTACAAACAGTACACCAGATTTTACTGAGGGGGATATGCCCATTTGAACAGCCCAAAGATTTCATGTTGGCCAAAAAAAATGAAGCCACACATACATTTATTGTGACTTATGATATACATAATAATACATTTCTAAATATAAATAAATAAATAAATATACTGAATACAATAAATATAATAAAGAAAGGAACATGTTTATATTCATCTATTATTTTCAGTCAGTTAAAAGTAATTCAACAATTCCATATCAATGCACCTAACACACCTTACCTAACACCTTCAACAGGGATGTTTATAAGGTGCTAAGCAGCATCCTGCTTGGGGACCCCGACCCACTCGAGTCATATTATTGTGCATGTATGATGAAAATAAATCCTTTTGCATCTTGGTGACACAAAAATGATGTTGTTAAGGTTAACACAATATAAAGATTTACTAAGGGGTAAACACTGTATGTAATCAACTTTATGAAATATTCATATAGACAGGTCTGCAAAAGTCATATGCAGAAGTCTGAACACCCCTAGAGGACGCATCCTCTACAGAGAACACGCTCCTGCACAGTTCAGTACCCAGTTCCTGTTTATTTGTTGAATTCATTTTTTCTCCCAATATGTAAATAAACATAATAAAGCAAATAAACAGACATTTCGAATTAAATTTTGCAGGAAATGCCATATTTGAGTTTGTTCTCTGTAGAGGATGTGCTACGAAATGAAATGAAGAATTACGATAAAATCACAATTTCACTGGCATGTGCATCATTTTGACTTGCTTGATTTTTTGGAAGCAACATTAACGCAGTCTAAAGACTTTTTATGTTTATATAAAATAATATACATATATAGCTCAGGAGCCCTAAGCGGTTGCATATACTGCTCATAGCCAGAAACACCCCTGACCTTCAGATGTATTGATGTATTTTTGAGCCATTAACAGGAAAGTACAGTGACGGTAAACCATGTTAATGGGGGGGATGGGGGGCGTGGTTGCAGGGTTTGGGAAATATGATCGACCTTGGAGAACATTTAGAAAGAAAAAAAACACTCTGGACTCATTTTGAGAGGGGGAGGGAGAGAGAGAGCGAGAGAGAGAGAGAAAGAGAGATCATGAGAGGGCAAGGCCTTTCCTAAAAGCACCTACATCTCGTGACAGGCTGGTTAACATCTGTGGGCACATGTGACCTTCTACCTGGTGACGCAACCCACAGTTATGCAACGGCAAGGTACAAGACCAGCTGTAATATCAGACATGCGGTTTTCCAGTAGAAAGAAAAAGAAAAACAAAAATGCAGATGCCAGTGAATACATCACATGCCTATTCACGTACAAACATCAAATGCTTATTCACATATATTCGTCTTTAATGCCGAGCATACAAGAAGCCCAGAGAGCAGCTAATGGACTGGTGGAGATAAGGAGTTGAGATGGGAGGGAAGAAACCAGCAGGCCATTAGTGGACACAAACAGATCTGAAACAGGTGACGTAAACCAGGAGGACATGTGTGCCAGAGAATGGATCGATTCAAAACTACAGAGAGAGGTAAATAACTTACTGCATCACTAAGCTCCCTCTTTAATCCACCTGCTGCTGGGACAGGACAGAGAGTTGCATCGGGGCAGGTTTATAACGGGTGAGTAGATGTCAGGGAGGCAGGGAGGTAGGCAGACTAGAGAACTGAAGACTGGCTAACTCCCCCTACAGCTAGCACAGTAGTCATCCAATAAGAGAAGCCTGTGATGGCTACGCTAACCAAGCTGCTGATTAACCTCATTAGACCCTCGTACTACCCAGTGTTAGCAGATCTGGTTGGCTGTGGCCAAGTACCCTTTACAGGCAGAAGTGTGGCCAAGTACCCTTTAAAGACAGAACTGAGGTTGCAGATGTGCCTTTTGCTTGAGGTTACAAGCTGAAATATGTTGTATTTTTTAAAATATGTTTAAATTTGATATTATGTTCAACAACAAAAGTAGATATGTTTTATCATAATACACTCATTGTCAGCAAAATAGCACCCAATAGGAACTGTGGGATTGCAAGGCTGTTCAGAAGGAAGATGAAGGTTACCAGGAACAATAAATGATGATAAATTTAGACTGATATGGGCAATATTTATTAACCTACACATACAGAAGTATGTTGCTAACGCAACATGCCAGACGTCTTGGCACGAAGTTATAGAGGGTCCTAATGGTAATTTGTTATACAGCTTTTCACAAGATAAGTTGAACAGTGAAGTTTACTCAACTCAAAATGACACGTTCTTTGTTCTTAATCCCAGTTAGGAAAATTAGATTTTATTTTTTGTTTTATTTAGTTCAGTTTAGTTCAATTAGCTGGAACTCCTTTTATCATACAGGCTCACCAGGTCTTTTCTGCTTATAGGCTCCCACTTATGCATGGCTGTGGCATCACTGGGTTTCAAACACACATCTCCTGAAAATATGAAGTTGCTCTGATTTTCTGTGTCCCTAATACTGTTTGCCCTGTGAAAAAATAGCAGTGCATAAAATATATATTTACATTTTAGTCACCATTTTCAATTTATTTCAACTCCTATTTAAAAATAAGGGTAACACCTTTCTGTATGGTACTGCTCATAAGGCTACATGATCCCTACATAGGCTTGTTATAACAACTAACATAACTCTGTATATATGCTTATAAATGCTTCCAACAGGCCTCACATAAAAGTTTTTTTTTTTTTTTTTTTTCATTTGACATTTTTATCAAGTATTTTTTTTTTTTTTTTTTTTTTTTTTTTTTTTTTTTTGAAAAGCTTATGTAGGTGTCATGTAGCCCTATGAACTGTACCCTACAATAAAAAAATGATACAAAAATCTGTAGTTTTCCCCAAATAATCAGAAGTCCATTCTGAATATGTGCACACATGCTAAGAAGCTATCACAGTGCACTCAACAATAAAGGCAGTGTTGTGCTTCCTAAAAACACAGTTTCATACAGAAAGCTCCAATTACACATGCTGCTCCAACAAGGACATGCGTGCTTGTTTTACTCTGTTTTGAATGAGTAAAAGGAGACAAAGCTAAAGTGTCTGGATGCATTGTCAATGAGACATTATGTAATGAATGAGTGTTAAAAAAAGAAAACCACAAAAGTGACTGGAACAACCAACAACACATGATGTCATACAGCTCATCAAGTGAGGAGGAGGAAATTCGGGTGATGACATGTTCAGCAAAGTCATTAGGTTTGAATCCTCTTGAGAACTTGTGAGACTATGTTAGAAGAAAAAACAGTAACACTTTAATTGGATAGCCCTCTGTAGATGCTTCCTTTGCCTTTAACTTGCATGTAACTGAGGCTATGTTCACTTTAGCAGGCTGAAGTAGCACAAATCAAATTTTTTGCCCTAATGTTGAGTGAGCCCACAAACCTGATCTGTTCAATTTAAATCTGTGTGAATTTGCCCTTGTTCAGACTAAAAATGTTTGGCATATCCACATTGTATCCATATTGATTTTTGATGGTCTGGACAGTTAAAAAAGCACATGAAGTTAAATCAATGTAAATTTAATCCAAACCACATTTGGAAAAGGTTTGACATGCGATTCCAGTCAGATTTTTTATAAGCCCACCAGACTCAAAAAATGAGTCACCTTGCGTGTTTAAGGTGGTAGTAACTTCAGGCTCCTGCAGATGGTGTTGCACGAGGATGAGGGGGCTATAAAAAACAATTTAGTGTGATGGGATTCATAGATTGAGAAGAGGTGGTACAGTGCAGTGAATGTCTCGTTCCATGTGTGGAAAATGGCTCCAAAGCAGATGTTAATGATTGACTAAAAGGAGTGACTGCATTTGGGTGTGCCAAAGACCATAGTGTGAAGGAAGTAGCTGAACCTGCAGGTGTATGGAAGTGTATGGTCATACGGGTCTACCAGCACTGGCAAAAATCCCAGTCTACAGGGAATTCCTCAGAATTGTACCAGTTGTAAAACAACGAGGCTTGTTATGTGAGTGTTGCCTAAATGTCTTGTTTGCTGTCTGAACAACCTCTTTCATCTTTCATGTCTTTATTTCAACATTTTTATTGTTTTTCATATTTTAACCATACATTAACCATACATACAAGTGGTGCTTGTGTTACAATTTCATGATGCATGGAGCAACAAAAATGCTATTCCTTCTTTTCCTGTTCCTGCTCATGTAAAGTGACCAGTGTGAATATATATGATATGTAAATGTACCTGTATTTAATCTAACCCTGGGCAGCATGGTGGCGCCGTGGGTAGCACTGTCTCCTCACACCAAGAAGGGCCTGGGTTTGATCCCCGACTGGGGTGTGTGGGGTCCTTTCTGTGTGGAGTTTGCATGCTTCCCCTTTGCGTTCTCCCTTTGTGGGTGCTCTGGTGTCCTCCCACAGTCCAAAGACATGCAGTCAGGTGAATTGAAGATGCTAAATTGCATCCTAGGTGTGAGTGTAAATGTGTATGTCTTTGCGTCTGCCAGTCCCTGAGATGGACTAGTGGCCTGTCCAGCATATTTCCTGCCTTCGCCCAGTGGGCGCTGGGATGGGCTCCAGCACACCCCGCGGCCTAAAAAGGATAAAGCAGTTTAGGAGATGAGTGAGTGAGTGATCAAACCCCAATCCCAAACTCACCATGACCTCATCACAAAACCTAAACCTAGTCCTAAACTAGGCAATCTATTGTGGGTGGGGCAGCTATTTAAATTATGTGGGATGGAAAAATCCAAACTGCTGTGAATGGTCTGTGATCAGCATGTACGTATGACAAAGTAGTGTGGGATAGTCACTGAGGCTAGAGGAGGTACAAATTACTGAAAACACACTGTCCGTTTCCATCTTCATTCATTATTGTAGGGTGTAAGTGATCATCACACTTGAGCAGTTCTTTTTGACTACCAGTGCATATTCCCTCCATCATTTTCCTACTTGCCATCTGACCTGTTCTGTGAGCTCCCAAAAGACCACTGTTGAAAGTTGAAACGCATGTGTTGTTTAGAGCATGTGTGCAAGAACAAGTGAGAGAAGGAGAGCAAGAGAGAGAGAAACATTGACATTGACATGGCAGAATGGCTCACTGTCATCTGCTTTTGCCAGCCAATTTATTTTCACACTCCGTGCTCATTCAGTGCCACTATCTATTTTCCAGACGCTTCTACGTCACAGAATATCACAGCTTTTCCACAGCCATCAGGCACATCTCTCTCTCTCTCTTTTTTTTTGCACCTGAGGTAAATCAAATATCCTGAGGCAGAGGGAGGGAGGAGGGTGAAGGGTGAATAGGCCTGTTGTCAGCATGGTTAACTGAGGTTCTTGACGTGAGATTGGCTGGCCCCTGCTCGTCGTGGCTGGGGTGGGTGTCCATGTGCAGCATCTTATTACATGTCTGGAGAGTCATTTGCGACGCTGGGAGGGATGATGAAAGGCGCGGGACGGCCTGACCCACAGCATTTGTTCCGTCTGACGCTTGTGGAGGAGACAACAAGAGGATGGGTCAGCCAGAAAAGGAAAAAAGAAACAGCTCTGAGACAGCACTCCATCCAGCATGACTCCGCTAGACGCATGAGAGAAGAAGCAACTCATCAAAGCCTGCCTGCTGCCAGAGCAGTTTGTGTGAAAGAAGCTGACAGTGATTTGTGATTTGATTGTGAAGAATGGAGGCAACGTCACATCTGATATGTATATTGTAAGATTTGTTGTACACAAAGCAAAAATCAGTCCTCATGACAGTAGGCTATATATAGACTAGCAGCTCTATTTACCATATAGATGCACTTTGTAGTCCTACAACTGCAGGCTGTAGTTCATCTGCTTCACAGTGACACTGACGTGGTGGTGGTGGTGTGTTAGTGTGTGTTGTGCTGGTGTGAGTGGATCAGACACAGCATGGCTGCTAAACACCTCAGTGTCACTTCTGGACTGACAATCGTCCACCAACCAAAACTGACAGCTAACAGTATCCTGTGGGCGGCATACTGTGACCACTGATGAAGGACTAGAGGATGGCCAACACAACCTGTGAAACATCAAGCAACAGATGACCTATCATCTCTTACTGTACATCAGGCCTAACAGAGTGGACAGTGAGTCAACACGGTGTTTACAAAGTCTAGCAGCACTGCTGTGTTTGATCCACATGTACCAGCACAACACATACTAACACACCACCACCACGTCAGTCTCACCGCAGTGCTGAGAATGTTCCACCACCCACATAATACCTGCTCTGTGGTGGTCCTAAAAGGGACCTGACCATTGAAGAACAGAGTGAAAGGGACTACACAGTTCCTACAAAGTGTGTCTATATGGTAAGGGGAGCTGATCAAATTAACAATGAGTGTTGAAACAAAGAGGTGGGTAATGGTATGACTGTTGTGTTGTCACACATAAATAAATATATATAAATAAATAAATAAATAAATAAATAAATCAGATGACATGTATCTCAGCCCCACTTCATAGCCTCAGATCTCAGGATGGGAGTCATATACAGTCTTGTGAATAGGTAGAATGGAGAGGAAATGGAAACCCTCCGGATTCAGGAAATGTTGAACATATTTCTGTGCTGTTTCAGAAAGATAGAGAAATATATATAGAAACATTAAGAAATATTGAAAAGTTACACACACCTGTTGTTCATTCACCTTGCTGCGTTTAAACCCCTCAGAAACACCCAGTCGTTGCGTTGAAGTTTTGCCAAACCCCATTTGCATCACTGAGCGTTTCTCCCTTGCCTTTTGCTGTTATCGCTGGTTCTGACCTCTTTTGTTTTTGACTCTCTCTTTTGCTCAATCCCTTTGATTTGTTGGCCTGGTTGTTTTGCCTTTCTGGTTTTTGATTCTCCTTTCGACCTCTGCTTGTCTCTCTATCTTTGACACCGCATTACCCCTTCTGTTATGATTGCCTGGATTTTGCTGTTGTGCTTAACTGTCGATTTGTCAAATAAACCTCCCTGGACTCCCTGCCCAGTTCCTGAAACACACACACACACACACACACACACACACACCGTATCTTCTTCACGAGTGGGTGAGTGCATGTGCAGCACACACCAGGAGGCCTGATTGCTTGGCCACTAAAGTGAATTACTGTACTAGCCAGCATCTGCTGCCATGGTTCAGGTCCTCTTGTCCCCTTAGTGTTCTTCTGACTGACCACTTTTATCTTACAATGAAACATTTCTTTCCTGATGGGAATGGTGTCTGCCAGGCTGACAATACCCCCATTCACATGACCAGAAGGGTCACAAATCAAATTCTGATTTGTGCTGATAGCAGTGAAAATACCCAGAATGTGTCATTTCTCGAGCAGCGAGGCTGCTGATGGACTGAACCTGACTAAACTGCAGATCAGACAAATGGCCTGTCAAGCAGGGAAAACAGGGACATCAGTATAAACAACAAGGAGATTGATCACATCAGTGAGCAGATGACAGTTACGGATCAAAAGGAACCTCATGCTTGGACGTGTATTAGTGAACCCCTGGAAGAAGTGAAGTGGAACTGCATGCATGGTCGACTATGCAAATGATAGAAGGTAATCTCCTCTAGTGACCAAACAAGGGCAAAAAGAAAACACACATAGGAGATAATGCCAGAAAGGGACACAGGATGAACCAAAGCCACCATCGAGGATGGTCATGCTGCAGTTAACACACAAAAAAGCCTCAAAGGTTTATGTAGATGAGAGCGTGCTGACCTCAAAGGGAGAATACTGATTTCACAGAACGGGGATGAATAGTAAGCACCCGTGAAAACGTTCATTATTCAATAGAGACAACACAGCTGAGTGGTGAGCATCGCTAACAGTTCCAAATGAAGCTGAGAGCTGTATTTAAAACCATACTGACAGCTTTCAAAAGAGGACAAACAAGCTGAACGATTATTATGGAGAACAGAAAAAGACATATACAATCTTGTGAAGAGGTGGAATGGAAAGGAAATGCAATGGAAACTCTCCGGATTCAGGAAACATTGAACATATTTCTTTGCTGTGTTTCAAAAAGATAGAGAAAGATATATAGAAACATTAAGAAATATTGCATTTGCTTCATTATGTTAAATGAAGTGCTCCGGTGATGGAATGCCATAAATCTATGTTCATGTTTACGCCTTGCATTGATATGCGTTTGGACTAGGCTGAGATTTCACTACACCATGTAAAAATCCAGGTGTAAGGTCACACCACACTCAGAAACAGATTTTGCATGCATTTAACCCTAGGGTGAACGAAATGCGCTGTCGTGAATAGAAACAACACGGCTGAGTGGTGAGAATCGCTAACAGCTACAAATGAAGCTTGGAGCTGTATTTAAAACCATACAGAGAGCTTTCAAAAGAGGACAAACCAACAGTATGATTATTATGGAGAATACTAAAAGTCAATAAAACGCATCTTCTCATGCACATGAGACAAGATTATGATTTCATGTTAAGGCATAAATACTGCATTATTAAATGGGTAAGAGTGATTTTTGTGTGTCACTGCAAATGGAATACACTACCCAATACCTGAAACATTGTTTTATGACAGCTATGAGATAATTTGAAATTGATATTAAAATCAGTGGAATTCCTCTTTAAACTCATTTCCATTCCAAAAATGGCCAAAGGCACATAGTAGTCATCTTTAAGTCAGAATTTTGTCAGCATTTTTGTCAGTAACAGTGTTTATATAGATAACTGTATGTCATACAGTCTCAAATAAGAAAAGCAGCAGTTGAAAGACTGAACAGTCACAGCTGTGCATTCACGAAGGCCCTTGTCATAAACGGGATTGCAGTGATGGCCAGTGGTGTAACCCAGTACACACACATATACCAACATTTGCACATTACATTCATAGGAACACAAATATATATAGACTATCTAAGGCTCTCCATGTAAGTAGCAGTAACTCTATCATGTCTTTGTTTCATCCATTCACTTGACTACATGTTTTCTGCTCTGAGCCCAAATATACAGGATGCAGCCAAATGTGCAGCCAATGGCTGTGGACTTTTTTGGAGTTCTGTAGCTGTGTAAAACAAGAATATCAACATTTTTTTTGTCTTGGATTATACAATAACTACACTCTAAACAAGGTATTTCCTCAAGGGTTCTTTGGTAAAGACTAAATATAGAATAAGTGGTTCCTGGATTCTTGGAATGTGTTGTATATGGTTCAATAAAACTTCATATAGCATCAAAAGTGGGGGCGGCGACATAGGGACTGCTACTGTTATGTAATGTCAAGCTTGTAACAACAGAAGAACCATTTGTGGTGCTATATAGAAGTGTTGTGTTGCTCCTGATTTAAAACTGGCATTGTAGCATCACCTCACCAAACTCAGCAACCCTGTTGAGTTTCATTGGTTGTGTCCACCAAGACACAAAAGCGGGACACGTCACTGAAGATGACTTGAGTCTTCAGTCACTTCTGAGTCACTCAATGACAGTCTGGCATGACACCATTGCAGTTTTCGGTGACATTAACGTGGTGTTCAGTGGCACTAACAGGACGACTCATGGAGGGCACCACTGCTCGCTGAATGTCAGCAATCATGGCTGTTGGGTCAGTCAGGTACAACGATGAGGCTTGTCTGTGCTTGAATCACATGCACGGCAGAGCATGAAACTTAAATCACTCTCATGTCTCACAATGTCAAATCTACCCACCTAGTTTGTTTGCTTGTTTATGAAGTTTTGTAAAATCATTGTTTTCCAAACACTGAAGACTGAAGTTCCTCCTAAAGACTGAGTAGACTGATAAATCAATGTGCTGGTCAGTCACCATCTTTAAGGAATGATTGCAGTGAACCGTCTCCTTAGTGGACATGTTCATGTTCAGTGATAAGCTCTGAAGTAAGTAATACGTCACTGAAAACATTTAGGACAATCTTCTGCATTCAACCATCAGCACTTATTCTGCCCAGCTCTGTTTGCTGGGCGAAGCATGGATATGTTATTTGGACACTGTTTGAGGCAAATGTGTGATTATTTAGGCACACTGTATACACACTGCTAATGGCTATAAATTACTATTACTCATTAGGTACATTTTCTTTGTAGATCCAGTGCACAAGAAGCAGGATCCCAGGAACTTAGGACCCTGGACTTATGTGTTACACAGCCTTACCCCCATTCCTAATCTACCTGTCCTCCAAGCAGTCTGGTGTACATTAAGTCTGGCACAGCTTATTTTATAAGCCTATGTATTGGCTTTCTAGGAGAGCATGGAGCCCAGAGGTGGTCTAGGAACTGCAGCCATGATGGAAAAGCCCTGTCCTTGCTGTCCTCACTGCAGGTCAGCTCTGTGTGGGTGTGGAAGAGTGCAAGAGTGACTGAGTGACAAAGCAGAGAATGAAGTCAGTATGAGCAAAAGAAAAAAAAAAACAGAGAGAGAGAGAGAGAGAGGAGTTACTGGGAGAATGAGTAAAGGAAAGAGAACAAAGTGAGAGAGAGAGAGAGAGAGAGAGCAAGCAATCAAGGAGGGGGACCTTTTTTTTTGTTCTTTCTATCTCCGTTTCTCTTTCCTCTTTCTCACTCTCCCTTCTTCCTCTCTGTCTCTTTATATCTCCTCTCTTTTCCTCTCTCTCTCTCTCACTCTCTCTCCTCCTCTCACTCCCGCCTTACTCTTTTTCTTTTTCTCCATCAACATCTCTCTCTCTCCCTCACTCTGATTCACTCCTGACTCATCCCCCTCCCCAGGGCATTATGGGAGGAAGCTGGAGCCTCCCCCTTGCAACACTCTCTCTCTCTCTCTCTCTCTCTCTCACACACACACACACACACAGAAAGAGAGAGAGAGAGAGAGAGAGAGAGAAAACATACATCTGTAAATAGACTGACTGCTTGTCTGGTGAATGAACACAAACATGCACATGCATATGCGCCCAAAGACACTGCTTGCTTTCCTGTTAAACACACACACATATGCGCGCGCGCACACACACACACACACACACACACACACACACACACACACCCTAATAAGAATTCTAACAGCAGAGTCAGTTATGAATGGGGAATCCCTATTGGCAAGGACACAATCAGGTGACCGGCTGCCATGGCAACAACCACCTTCTGCCTGTCTCGGAGAAGCTGGGAGAGTGCATGAGATTCATTCATACACTTGGTGAACACAGTCACAGTGAGAAAGAGAGAGAGAGAGGACTCCCTACTGAAAGCAGCATGAATCAAACACACTGGAGCTGTAAGCAGGTGCAGTAGATTCCGAAGAAATACAGCAGTAATCAAATCACTAAACCACCTTCATACATCCAGCACTGATCGTTACATTCAGCACTTCTTAGACAGACATGTTACAGAGGAAAACAAGAATGTACAGATTAGGTGCATAAGGTATAGTTCTAACCTGATAGATATGTACATAGCAGGTCCATACAGTATAGATTTAAATATAGATACCATATTACTTGAATATGCATAGTAAGTACATATAGTGCATATACTGTATTTTTATGTTGTTATATACACTGTATGTGTTAATAATGTTATACACATATAAATATATCCAATACATAAATAAATAAATATGTATTTACATAGCAGTAATATATATAGTAGGTGCATACAATATGTATGTAAATAGATGTGTAGTATGTATATCACTATGTATGTAGTAGACGAATACACAGTGTATTTATATATAAGCTCACTGGACAAAAAAATGAGTCACCTGTGACTAAAACCTTCCTAATAGCGTGTAATAGCTCCACAAGCACGAACAACAGCTGCAATTCGATTTGGCATGGACTGGAAAAGTTTCTGGATGTAGGCTACATCAATGTTCAGACACTCTTGTATCAAAGAATTGTACAGTTGGGCCAGATTTGGTGGATGCCTTCCCTGACACAATTCTAAGATGACAACAGAAGAGTTTCCTGCAGACTGGGATTTTTGCCACTGCTGGTAGACCTGTATGACCGTACGCTTCTTTACACAAATTCAGACTGCAAATTCAGCTACTTCCTTCACACTATGGTCTTTGTCCCACCTAGATGCAGTCACTCCTCTTAGGCAATCATTAACATCTGCTTTGGAGCCATTTTCCACACATGGAATGAGACATTTAGTGCACTGTACCACCTCTTCTCAATCTATGAATCCCGTCACAATCTATGAATACCTGCAGGTATTTATAGCCAGATCATCCCTGTACAGCACCATCTGCAGGAGCCTGAAGTTACTACCACCTTAAACACACAAGGTGAATATTTTTTTGTCCGGTGAGCTTATGTAGTATAAGTATACAGTAGGAAAATTGCTGGGTAGAACGTTATACAGTGTATAATTAAATATAAATAGTAGGTTCATACAGCATATAGAGAAACTGCAGGGAGAATTACACCCTTTTGTTGTTGTTCTAAGATCCCTTTTAACAAACTGTTAAATCCACCCACTGTGTATACTTTACCTTTCTCTATTGCATATAGAGTGATGTGGTAATTGGAAGTGAACTATAAACAAAGGCAGCATGTTGATAATGGCAGGAACAGCTAACCAAGCCATTTAACCTTGAGGCTGAGCTGAGTATGGATCTGACCAGCCTTCCCCCATTATGCCAAATGAGAGGTTGTCGATCGAGGGACTAATAAATATAATTCATAGCTCAATGACTCAGAAGGTTACTAATAGAACCACCTGTATCAGCTGAGCCACTGCTTGGTACCACTGGAACCAAACAAATAGCTCTGTTATATGTCGAATCTGAGGATTAAAAATGTTTCAATTTGTCAAGGACCTGGTAGTAAGCGCTTACTGCCTGCAGCTGCAACCAAGGCAAGCTTAATATCAAATGAAAACAAGCTTTAAAGGTTGTGTTAATCAATGTGCTAGACTCCTAATAATGAAAAGACAAAAAGGGGCCGTCAGAGGAAAGCCATAGAAGAACAAAGAAGGAAGAAAGTCTTATACTCTAAATGAATAAAAGTCTATAATAAAAGATGGTTTTGATGTTTTGAGTTAACATGTCCTCCACAGGGAGCATGCTTAAATGTGCCGTAGAATGGAATTCTCTATTTACATTGTCATAGTTGAATAAGAAGAGTAAACATGATGTTCATGTTTAATCTGGCCTTCTTTTCACCAGCAATCATTCCACCTTAAATGCTACAGCTTGTACCAGTACCAGAATGGAACTATGGCACCATTTAAGGCAAACCGGAAAATCTGCAAAACAGGCTGACAAACAGGAAGCCATTTATAGCACCCACATCTTTAACAAGATCCTGGACATCTCAGAGTTGTTAATTTGCCTGGCCCATTTCACTCAGGACAGTTTCTCAAACCTTGGACTCTATAGAGCAGCTTTTCTCAGAGTTAAACCGTGAAGAGACGGGCAGCTCCACCTTTATTAGCATCACAAACCCAACAGTGGCCTGTAAGTTGCAGCCATGCTGTGTGGTTCTATTAACTGTCTGCTTGAAGGAGATAAAGAAAAGATTCACAGCGAGTAACATCTTTAATTTACTTTGTGTTGATGTCGAGATCAAACGCAAGGAGCTAGTATAGGTAATGTTAGCTACTAGCAAGCTCCAAGTAACTAGCATCCCAGCAAGAAATGATTTGTTCTAAAAATGTTCTGAGAATAATATGATGCAATGTTCCATTAATGTTTTCACCAGGAAGTTTTCTTTTGGTTCCAAGAATCTTCTTTCTAAAGGTAGGAGAACGTTCTGACTTCACATGTCTCAGTAAAATCCTCACAACATCCTCTGAATGTTGCAATTAAGCCGTTATGTCTAAGTTAACATCTAACCTTATAGGAACATTATCTGAAATTCTAAACATCTTTTAAACGTTCTTTGAACATTAGCTTTTTTTTACATGGAGGTTCATTGTATTTTCCTGTTTGCGTCTATTTCAACATGTTGCTTCTGTGGTATTATCATGGTGTCTTACTAGAAACCAGCCAATCAGAGCAGAGCTCATCAAACTATCCACCAAAAAGGAGAAACAGCTTGTGTCATTATAGGACCATATCACAGGGTGGAAATAGGGGTGTAAAACTGCGTCTGGGGATTTTTCACCCCGACCAAAGTCACTTACCTTCTATGTAGACATGTGACCAATTTGAGATACTGAATAAAAGCATTCTGTATCAGCTTTAAAACGTGCCCAAGTGTGTTCTCGCTAGACTATGCAATAGCTTCACAGCTGTGCAGCAAGCCACCAAATCACAACTACAATGACTTGCAGAGATTCAAAAATCAGGGTATGAGAGCTAATAATGCATAATAAGATTATGTTATGTCATCAAATGTTGCCAATCACAGCTAGCACTGCAGGTCCAGTGTTGAGTAATATAATTATTAGAATCAAAGCTCCTCATTATACACTTCTTGTTTTCTGATGATTCATGCATCCAATTTTCAGCAATTACTTCATATGCTGCTGTTCTTTGCTTTAATTGTCAAGCAACTGCAGTTGCTAAAGCAGACGGCTTGTCTCTCAGGTAGCAGGTCTCCTGTGTGAGGGTGAGTCACCGGCCCAGCCCTGTACTCTTTCTCCCCGGTGTGATTTAGAGGGAGACACGGAGCAGTCCTTGTTCAGGTTTCCACATGATTACACCCTCCCCCACCAACCCTCGCTGCCAGGCGCGATAATGGAGCCGAGCTAGCGAGAGGCACGTAAATGATCGGGTGAATCATCCTATATTTGGATTTTATTATCAGACTGCCCAGGCAAGACACTGCTGCTCACTTGCAGGAAGGAGCTGATCACCCCCTCCCCTTCCCTGCTGCACCCCTCCTGCTCTTTTGGACGTAATAATGTTTTAATAATATGTAAAGAATAAAGTGGTAGTTTGGCAAACCATCTTGCCAAATGCTTTATATCCAAATGTTTACTTCTTTAGGTTTGCACTGGAGCTGCAGGTCTAATGTAGCTACAGGTAATAAACCCCTGAAGTCGTGTGCCATTCTGTAGTCACCCCTTTCAAAACAATGCCTATTAACTCAGTGGTATGCAAAAAGGTTCCAAAACGAAAACGTTCCACCATCATGGTTTTCCTCTGGTCTGCTCAGAAGAAAAAAAGGCACATGGCGTACACTATTTCACCACTTCACGTTGACCTTTTTTCAACTCAGGTTTCCCAGAGGGCTCTGCACAAAACAGAGCCCTGCAGAGTGCATACAACACAAGGGGCTCAGTGCGCAAAAACACCATGCACAGCGCGCTGCTATCATAGCGGATGCATTTCAAGGAGGTCCACCCGTGACTTAACCCACATGACCAGAGAAAAAGATCACGAATGAATGATCCTATTTATGAAAAAGAAAATACATCATTCTCCACGCTTTTAAGAAAAATGAGTTCCTTACACAGACCCGGGCAGTCTTCCCGCTCTTAATGTGCCTCAGCTCTGAAAGCTTACTGCTACTTAAAGCTTTTCTCACGGGGCCTTTGCCTTAGGGCCCCCTGGTTTAACCAGGCCATTCAGATGCTTCCGGAAGTTTAAAAGCAACACACTTCCTCCTTTAAGTGGCCATTTCTCCTCAGCTACGCTGATTAGTACAGCAAGGCAGACAAGCTTCTGTCAGCACTCAAAAAGCCACAAGAGTAGGAAGGCCCCACTGACAAACTTGCAACACCAGCAGCATAGTCATCGGTTCAGTTATTATAACACAGACATGTAACATATAATATGCTAATGACAATGAAACCAGAGAGGAAATCAATTTAAGGTCTAGAACTCAGAAATAAAGGCCTTTAGTAACATCACAACAGTCTTGTGTTTATCGCGTCTGTTTGAAAGCCCTTCTGCTCTTCTCTGTCCATTCAGCACAGATAATAGATTAGTCTCTATAGACACTCACTGGGATCTGTTTACACAAACAAAGTGAGTTCTGAGCAATCAGTGGGTTCCAGCATGACCTTCAGCAACCAGCTACATTGATGTACCCTTTCACATACAATGCCTTCACCAGAGTTGGGTACCTACGGAATACGTTACATAATCAGGATATCATAAAATCGCAGGTCGTCACCAGAAAAAAGTACACTCATCATCAAAAAATAGTTGCACCTAGAAGAAATCAGCCAAAACTTGGTGGGTAGGTTTGACATTGTGAGACATGCCAATGATTCAAGTTTCGTGCTCGGCCGCACATGACAAACAGATTGTTCAATGTGTGGACTGACCCAACAGCAACTATTGCACGCAGACTGTTACGACGGCTGCCCTTAACACCAGGTCAACATCTCCAAAGACTGCAATGGTGTCATGCCAGACTGTCATGGAGTGACTCAGGAATGGCAGCGGCTCATCTTCAGTGATTTATCATCATTTATTGTCCCTGGTGACCTTTAACTTCCATCTCAATAGAATCAAAGTGCACCATGCAACAGGACAACCTTATATAGTCAGCCAGGTACAGCGATAATGCCGATTCTTGCTTAAATCACATGTGCGGCTGAATCTGAAATTTAAATCATTCGCACATCCCACAATGTCATATTGACCCACCAAGTTTCATTCCAGGCGGTTGATTCCTTCTGGTTGCAGATGATGAGTGTACATTCTTGCACCGGCTGTTTGAATATCCCTTTTGACAGCTCCATCCATCATTCTGTCAACACTTTATAGCTTCCAACTAATTATTTGAAACCTGTGAAGCTGCACAAAACTGAATCATTTTATACAGTTATCTGCAACCACAGTGGTTCTACCTTATTGAAATCCTTGATACTAATTTTTTGACAGATAATATATGAGGGGTGTACCCAGTTTAAATCACTGCTCTATTATACCTCACAGCTCATAATACAGCACAACAGATTCTATCAAATAATTCCACACACAACTCTCGCACAGTTCTTCTGCTTACGCAGACAAAAGTTTTTGCAGGAAGAATCTCACAAACCCAACAAGAACCCCTCTAGAACCCTGTTATAAGAATTACAGGGAAGCTGGAGAGTAGATAAAGCTCTGGGCACAATGATAAATGTTCCTCATCAACAGGACTCATGATAGCAGGAGCTTGTTCCATGTGGAAATTGAGACTGCCTCTTTAAAATGGATTGCGTGGGTGCTGGGCTCTGACTGTGCTCTAAAAAGGGTCACCTTCAGCCCATTGCCTGGGTCATCGCAGCCTTTCATGCCCCACATTCCCCCTCTCTTTCTGCTCTCAGGCTATCTCTCCACTCTCTCGCTGTCTTTCCAGCCGAATGGACGGATTGGGGCGCTCCCTCAGGCTGTTCCGGCCAGCGTCAGAGTTATTTTCATCAGCACGGAGACACCAGCCTTCAGCTCAGCTGCGCACGGCCAGGCAGGATGAGGCCATGCCAGCCAGGATTAGAGCTGAAACATGACACAGGCGGGCGGACGCTGATGAAGTCAGCACGGTGGCCACCACGGAGTCCAGGAGGCAGACAAAGACGTGTCTAAAGCCACCTTTATTCCATGGGGGAGCTCTGTTTATGGGACACTGTACTGTCACTCAACCAATGAATGGAGCTGATTTAGCCACTGATATACAGAAAGCGACAGCGTTCACTCAGAAGTGCTTTCTGTGCTGACTGCCCTACTTTCATAGATGCATGTACAACAACTGGTGACATATCTGGTTCATACCACACTAGGGCTGGGGTGAAAAAATTTATGTCATCAATGACATCAATGACTGTGGTTCACCTTAGGTATTAACCCCTTAAACCCTAAATGCTCCTTATGTAGACTGACATTTAGTTCCTCACTTACAATCACATAACCAAGATGCTAAATACTGGAGGGGTTCCCTCAAAATTCCGGGGGATCCCTGAAGATAAACTTGTTATGTAGTTTTGTCATCATAGTTTAGCTGGCTTGACTAACTAGAGCTGCAGCACTGGTCTGCCTTAGGCTGGCGCTAAAGCAAGTTCATGGCCTAGCAACTGTGACTATGCCCCGGGTACCTTTGGAAATTTTTACAATATCCCATCACACACATGTAAATCTAAAAATTCAATGAATTGATAAAAAAATTTCAGGCCTACATTCTTTGTTCAGAGGCACCATTAGGCTTTCTCTGAATTAGTAAGTTATTAAGTCTTAAAGGTGCCATTGAATGGAAAACTGTGTTTACACTGTCAGTGTAGTTATGAGGAAAGTTCAGTACATAGAACTGACATACCACGAACCTCAAACACTGTTGTCTCCCTCTTCAAACACAAATCCTTCTTTTACCTTTTGATGCCGCTGACACCTACATACAATCACAATGGGGCACAAAACAGCAATGAAAATGGCAGATAACGTGTAGAAAGTTCATTCAGAGGAACCGAACTGTCAACAGGAATAGATGATGTTCATCATTAAAGGCTGAAATTGACTTGCTATTTACCAGCTTCTTAGCTGAATATCGCGTTCCACCTTAAACGCAATAGCTTGTACAGGCACCAGAATGTAACTGTGGCACCATTTAAGGTGGACCAGAATATTTACAAAACAAGCTGGAAAATAGGAAGCCAACTACAGTGCCATTTAAAATAACCTATACAGCTTTAATTTTAATTTGTTAGTTTGCTCTGCACGTTTCACTCTGGACAGTTTCTCAAACCGTGGAAAATACCCAGCAGCTTGGCTCAGCGTTTAACACTGAAGAGACTGAAGAGATCTGTAGTTGCAGTGCTGTGTGATTTTATCACAGTTTGCCGGTTGACACAGATCATCTTACACTGAAAGTTTCATAGTGAATAACAACTTTAATTTCATTTGTGTTGATGTCAAAAAACTGAAAATCGTAAGCAAGTAGCTAGTATAGGTAACATTACCCACCAGCAAGCTCCAAATAACTAACTTAGCTAATTAAATAGTATGACGATCCAGCTTATTTCCACCTAATATATATAATCTAATAAAAAAGTTCCAAACAGGACACCAAAACATATGGCATGTTGCCTTATGGCACCCATCATGAAACATATGGCACCCAACTGAGAGACACTACTTCTGTATGTGTAGCTCAATAAATATTGCCCATATCAGTCTAAACTGATCATCATTTATTGTTCCTGGTAACCTTTATCTTCCTTCCCAAGAGCATTGCAATCCCACACCTCCTTCTGGGTGTTTTTTTTTTTTTTTTGCTGATGAGTGTATGTAGACTTCATAGAGAAATTTAAAATACTGAATAAATACATTCTTTGGCACATTCAAGATTAATAAACACATTGTTCAAAGGGTTTAAAAGTTTTTATTGAACCTTTCATACTTTTTATATTAACAAAAAATATGAAAAATTAAATTAAATTAAATTAAATTAAATTAAAAATATTAAAGGCCAATATCATGAAACACACCATTCACTCCCTAGGCCATATAGTCCACGTATGAAAACAACACATTTACATAGATCCTATTATTCAGCCTACAGTAGTTTAACTCCACCTACTCATGCTAAGCATGCTCTACAGAGATGTATTGCAATTGTTAAACAAGCATTATTGTCAATAGGTTCTATGACATCATTAAACATAAGGCAACAATAGAAGAAGAGAGCTTATATATTTAGAAGCACAGTCTATGGAGATCTTCTGCATCCCCAATGCTCGGTGGAAATAATGACATAGAAATAATGTGCTGCTTCACAAAGCTCCCACGTCATTAGTAGTGTGCTGTAAACCGCACTGAGTCCTGAGGCCTGCTCTGTAATTACCTGCATGATCTCAGGTGAGTTACATTTCCATACATCTCAGTGGAAATCAACAGATACACAAACAGCAAAAAATAGAATGCTGTTGACATCCGGATAACTCTCCAAACAAAGTCATCAGAAGCACGTGAAAACACACCAAACAGGGATTAAGGGAGATCTTTCCAGCCACTGTAAGGTGGAATGAGGTCTTTAACATTAGTTGGCTGGGAGGCAGGAGAGACAGAGTGATGGTGAGGCAGCCGTGCTGTTCATGCTGTTTATTTTTAAAACACAGCCCCAGGTGAGTGTGAGAGCAGGCAAGCTGCAGAGCCAGGGGTCACTCAGGTCAAGGGAGCCACACCGGAAAAAAACAACTGGTTGGAAGTAAGCAGAGCTGGAAAACACGGAGTGACCGAAGGCTACACTAGAGGGCTAGGCTAACTCAGGAGAAGGTCAAAATAACTCTGAAAAATAGGGCCAAAACAAGAAAATTAGCACTTGCAGGGGAAATGATCTCTGTGGCTTATTACTCTGAGGCATATCAACACGCACACTTTCTCTAAAATGAAATTACAGAGAACCGAATGCATGAAGTTATTGCTCGGAGCTCACTTTCCTCAGCATCTCTATGGCATGAACTCATCCAGCTGGTGGAAGAGCTTTAGAGACTGATGTATAAAAAATAGCTGAAGCACATGGCAGCTGATCCCTTAGAGACATCACAGCCTTCCAGTCCTGTCCTTTAGAGGAAGCTCACATGAAATAATCAGGACGCATGTGGCCTCAGCTGGGGGTAACGCAGCACTGAAGCTAGAGATGACAGGATGCTGCTTATTGTTTTCCAATGCAGATGCCGATTCTGAAACCTTGAGTGTTGTCTGAGAGTGATGCTGATCGGACATTTCTGTATGACTACACTTTTAAAAAGTAGCAAATTTTTATAATTCTCTTCACTTGCCATCTCATGCTACTGCCCTACAAGATGAATACAGACCCAACTGCTGAACTCTAAACAGTTATCTCTAAATAAATCTAAATAAATGCACACCAATGTTGAATATTTTAATTAATAACTATAAGTCTGGTTTAATACTTAGCTAATGGCTTGTTTTGTATGTTAATTGATAAATGACAGTATGTTGACTATGCTGTATTCATTGTTCAATTCCTAAATGACAAATAATATGGTGATTTTTCTAGTGTGCATGAAAAACAGGGTTCACTGTTCGACTTAGCAGAAGCTGAACTTTTTGTATGAATCACTAATGTTAATGTCTGTTTCTCAGTTCAAACTGTAAAATGCATTTCCAATATTGTCAGTCCTGTATAAATCTTTGCCAAACATTTTGTGAAAATTGTGGAACAGTTGAAAAATATCATTTCTCACCACAAAGAATGCAAAAGAATTTAGGTCTTTCATCCTGTACTGTATGTAACATTCTAAAAAGATTCAGGGATTCTGAAGAAATCTCAGTCTGTGTACGGCAAGGCTAAAAAGCACTGTTGAATGTGCTTGGCCTTTGAGCCCTCAGACAGCTTTGCATGAGAAACTGTCATGCTACTGTCCTAAATATAGCCATATGGGCTCGGGGGTATTGTGGAAAACCAAGTCGCTTGACACAGTATGCCAGGAAATGCAACTTGAAACTTGAAACACAAGGAGAAATTCCAGTTCTTTGGGGACAAGCACATCTCAGATGGTGTGAAAGACAGTGGACATGTGTCCTGTGGTCAGATGAGTCCCGTTTTCAGCTTGTTTTTGAGAACAACAGATGTTGAGTTTTCCATGCCAAATACGAAAGGGAGAATTTTGTCACCAAAGGGTGCAAAAGCTAACATCTGTCATGGTATGGGGCCATCAGTGCCCACAGCATGGGAGACCTGCATTTGTGTGATGGTGCCATTTTGGAGGTGTAAATCGGAATTTTAAAGAGACTATGTTACATGCTGCCATCAAGACAACGTCTTTTTCCAAGAAGTCAATGGTTATTTCAGCAATACAATACCAGACCTGATTCTACACGTGCTACAACAGCGTTGCTTCCTAGACACACTGTCTGTGTGCTTGACCGGCCTGCTTGCAGTCCAGATCCGTTCCCTATTGCTGATGTATGGCTCATCATGAAGAGGAGAATCAGACAGTGATGACTACAAACTCAACAATTAGTGTCCTGAGTTCCCAAAGGATTAAAAAGTGTAATTAAAAGGAAAGGTGATGTAGCACAGTGGTAGACACGCCTCTGTTCCAGAGTGTGTTGCAGGCCTCTAATTATAAATTTTGTCGCTGTCCAATGAAAAAACATATATCTCATTTTCTGTCAATCTTTACGATTTTTACTTTTATGCATCATATGAACACAGCAATTTACACTGTGTGAAACTTTCATGATTAATGGACCAACAGGACTGGCCTGAACTTCTATTCAATTGCTTGAATAGAAGTTCCATTGACTTACATTCAAATGAAATGAGTATTTTGGCCTCCCCTGTAAGGTTGCCATTTTGGAGATACTTGTTTTTCTTTGGACAGTGACAATTTATTTATAGTTAGTTGTTCAATGAAAATACAGGGAATCTTTTTGCCAATTAGAAATTAGAGACAAATAGAGATTCAAGACAATAAACAATTCACTAATTCTTGTTTGTACTGCGTTTTGCAAAATGTCCCAACTTTTCCAGAAACAGGGTTTGTATTAATATAACGTGTATGTAATGTCATGAAAAAACAAGGAAGGTCTTTTTCAAAGACTTATAGTACAGATATCTCAAAGGAAGAAAGGCTAGCTCTAAGATGTTAGCATCCATGGTTAGCTTCATGTGTAGCAAAAAGACAGTGTCAGTGGTGTAAATAGTAAGTTTTGCACCATTTATTTTAATATTTAAATGCAATAACAACATGAATGCAAAGTTTGTAATGTCCTATATACAATATGACCATGAAATTAAAGTTGTAGTGAAGTACATTTCAGAAAAACTCTGACTTCTGTAATTATGTCAGTGGTGTTACAGTTTCACTGATGTTGTTCAATGTAACTATATTATACGCTTATGCTTACATATCAACATTCATACCCCGTTTGACACCTCTATTGTGGAATGACCCAGGTGCCATCTCTAAACAAAACAATTGCCTCACACTGGGTCTGTAAGATTAAGTCTAGTTCCAAGCTGTGTTTTATCTCCTTTCAGTTTTAGGCCCCAGCTGCATTTAGATTTACCAACAAAAACCACAACAAAGTGTCATGTATTTACAGTACAGTGACACCTTATTAAAGCCCACCACAGAGACAGAGGTGTCTCTATTAGGCTCATACAGTGGAAATATCACTTAATAACAGGCATTCTTATCTGAAGCAGCAGGGAGACTGTACAGTCCCAGTTATATGCTTCTATCATAAACAACCAGCATCATAAGCCAGCGCCATCAACACTAAACATAGGGCCCAGTGGAACAATTACCCTCTTACCTCAGTGTTTGTCAAAGCATTAACCCTGTCTGTGGCACTAATGTGTCATTAAGTGGCTGCAGCTTCCTGTTTACTGAGAAAAGACTTGTCACCCGATGAGTATTCCGGAGAAAAGAGGGGGGAAAATGCCACCAGCAAGACAAAACAGGTCAGATCCACGACCATTTCATGGGCAGCCTTTTCTTCTGGTAAAACGACTGTAAACAAGCTTTCGGTTGGAAATGGACACATTTGTGCCCACATTTATCCCATGGAATTGCCTCGAGTAGACTACTAAATTAAGCCTTTACAGCTGCTCTATAGTGGGCATCTCACCAGGATCAATCCTCATTCACAATGACACCAACATCTTAACTTGAAAAGAGGCAGATGCCGATGTTTTATGTATTATCCCTATTAGACGGGGACGTATGAGCCAGGCTTGGCTCAGAGCTTAACAACCTGCCCGTGATAAGTAAACACAAACCGCGGCTGAGGACATTGATGATTCTCAAACTATGGACCCTCTGAGCGGTTTGAATATTAACCCTGAGTGAGAGGCAGGCCGAATGCCTGACTGTGACCGAGCTGGGAGATTGATCATTTCGGCATGGTGACTGTGGAAACTTGATTTGCTATCTGACTGAGAATGACCTGATTCCTTGACCTCCCTCAGGTTAATGTTTCACTCTGCGGAGTGCGCACAGGATGCTCAGAATGCCTGGGCACACTCACGACTCCATTCTCCTGGGTTACTCACTGACTGCAAAACAGTTTTTATCATGCACACACAGACCCTAAAGTGCTGTCCTCTCGACACCTGGGCAGTACCTGTTAATGTGATGGCTTGACCAAAAATGTGCACAGCTTTCCTGTTTGAACAGCCAGAACTTGTTTGAAGTCTGTAGGTTGCTTTAGTTTTGTGCTGGAACTGTAAGGGCAATGTAGCCAACAAGTTTTGAAAAAGTTACCAACTTCAACAACTACAGTACTTGCCTGTGTTGAGTTGCTACGTAGTGTCAAACAGATGTGTTTATCTGACTTCTGACCCCATATAACATTTTGTTATCAATATAAATGGAAATAAATGGAGATCACTGCTAGCACTGTTTTAAGCAATGTAACGTACAGTCCTTTTTTGCCCCTTAGATTGGGTTTTCCAAACTTTTCCATGCCATGACCCACATGTAGAGGTAATGTTATGACACACCAATATCTTTTATGACACATCTTTTGCCCATTTACATTGTGTGAAAACTTCATGGCGAATAAACCAATAGAAATGCTCCAAAATCAAATACCTCTTTGCATTAATTTATACTGAAAGCCAAGAAGGTTGTTACCTGTAAGGTTACTATTTTGGAGATACATGTTTTTCTTTAGTCAGGAATGAAAGGTTGTAGTGTAACATGCTAATAAAGTAAAACATGTGTGGAGTTACACTGTTATAAATTATGTGAGATTATGGGATGGAAGGGTAATAAAATAAGGACAATTTATTTATTAGATATTCAGATCTACTCCATTCAGCACTTGCCTTCAGTATGAACAGTGTAATACTAGCACTACTTCACAGTAGCCATTAATTGCAATTTCTACCTGTTTTTGGAGGTCTCTCAGCTAAACTGCGCATTATTTATTTATTTATTTTTTAATATGATTTATTTTAATTTTCTTCATATTTAAAGTAATTTAATCCTATGGTAGAAATGTGTATGACTGGATTTTTGGGAGAGATGCTATAAATGAGGAGATGAAAGCTTGTAATGCTCAACATTGATCTAGCCTCTGTTTACAGGGTAAGCTCCGCCCTTCAAGAAAATAAGCCAATCAGCTTGCTGGTTACTCCTCAATAGGAGAAGACTTGACAATACTCTGACTGTAGCAGGGAAAGCCCCTCATAGTTGTAATAGACTTTCCTATAAGAACGGTTTTCATTTTTTAAGGTGATCAAGCAAGTCACCAGCATTTTTATGTGTCAGCTGTGCAGGACTGTTTGATTTGAATTTCAGCTATATGCAGTGTTGGACAGTAAAGAAGGAAATGTAATAAGTTGCTGTACTTAAGTAGTGTGTTGGTGTGTCTTACGGTTTACTCCACTACATTATGGCCAAATCTGTCCTTCCTTTTGTCTTATGTGTGCATAAAAACGCAACATGTCAAAACTAAAGAAGAGTGAAGCCCAGCAATCAGGGTACAGAGGTCATTTAAATGGTTAACCTGTTGGACAGAGCTCGGTTCTACTGTTCTCCTGACATCAGTGTCAGACTAATTAATGACATTCTATTAAAAGATTGGTGGACCAAGAGTAACACTAGATTCTCCTCACCGAAAATGAGTTTATTAAGCAAGTCTTGTTCCGGAAATGATAATTATAGCCATTATAGCCGTAATAAATCATGCTACTGTTACTCTCCATACTTTTACATTTGGTACATTTGAAGGTAAATACTTTAGTACTTTTACTAAAGGGAGGAACGTCTACTTTTACTAGAGGAATATTTTACTTTGGGTATCTCTATTTTAACTGAAGTACATGACTTGTGTACTTCATCCAGCACTTGCTGTATGATAGTATGGCCATCTTTGCAGAGAGATATGAACTGCTGAACAGCAGCGGGGTGGGGATCTCACCTCACTGCTCACTAGCAGCTCAACATACAACACAGTTTTTTACACACAGAGAGCCATGATTGATCTAATCCGATCTGATCTGATCTTATCTGATCTGATAGAAGAAACATGTTCTTTGAGAAAAAATATGAGAGTTGAGCACAGAGCTGGCTCTGCTCAATTCTACTGGTGGAGTGGCCTCTAGAGGGACAGCTGGCTCTGTGCTCTGATCACCACTATACCAGAACCTTTGTGGCACAGCAGGAAAAACTAATTTTGTACATACTTCTAGTGGCGTGCAGCATGCCTCAAAAATACATAAATACACTCAAATGAATGCAGTGATCACATGTCCCCACTGTAGTCATTCCTGTGACACTCAATAACTGTACTTTAAACACCATGTTAGCTGTGCATGGGCTGGATGTGAGTCCACACTGATAGCTCAGGAGGCATAAGTAGTTCAGAAACAGCGTTCTCACCAATTCTGATATAATATGGTTCATGGTTCATTTAGCTCTGTTGTCCTGGTAAATGTGTCAGTTTTGGGAAATTTATGCACAATGTTAAAGTGCAACAGATATTCTAAAATTATGTCAAAAACTGAATAATGATAAACATGGTTTTGTTTCAATAGCAGCGATACACTCACCAGTGAAACGTCCCTGAGACCGCCTTGTCCACACACTGTGAACCACTGCATTAGATAACAAATCATCAAATCCCATTTTATGGGCCCTTAAATTGCCATATTACCCTTAATTTATTGACTAAAACATACATACATATAATTTCAAAACTAAACCAAAAAATATAGAATATATAAATAAAAATATATAAAATTTTTTATAAAATTATTTTACAGAATTCGTGGTTTTTCCCATCTTCTACTGCAGTGTGAAACATTGGTTATTACAATAAAGTCCTAGATTTTAAAGATGTGCTTTGCAAGACTTTTAGTTTAAATATTCCACAATAAACTAAAATTATTAATAGAATGTGAAGAAATAGCATTTTTTAGTATGTCAAAGATGTCTATGTATAGTGTTGCAGAGATATCTACTAAAATTAGCATGCTAACCAGCTAGCCCTGACATGTCTAATAATATTTACTTATAATAATACTTTGTACCTCAAGAGGTAACGGTGAGTCATAGAGTAGAATCAGTGCAATATAAGAGCATAAAGAAGTAGCACTGCCACTCAGATGGCATATTCTAACCTCTTGTCAATCATGTTGAAGGTGCTGCTCCCAGTTAGGTCATTGAATGACAGGCAGGCAATGAAAGGAAGAGTAAACCCAATGATGGCTGAATCTACTGGCAAGTGGCCACTATAACAATATCACTCATTCAAGGAAGATTCTACATTTGGCAACAAACAAAAGAAGTGATATAGTATAATTTTGCTTTAATACCCAAGTAAATACAGTAAATACATAAGCCTAAATAAATACAGTATTTCCTTATGTAAAGTACTCTATAATATGTCTGAAAATATAATATAACAGTCATAGATCCATCCATTCCTTATTAGCTACTGCAGCGTCACAGCTCTAGTTCAAAACTAAAGTAGAAAGTAGAATGAAGATACCGAGCACGTCTTGTCCAATAGACCTTTTAGCCAGTTTTAGCCATTTTAATCAATTTTAAGTCATTTTAGGACAGAAGCTGTCATATTAAACAAGCAGACTGATTCTAGGGTAATGGGGACATAGGGGCCAGTCTCTCTGTTGGTGACCCCATGTCACCCTGCCAACACAGGGCTTCACTGAGCAATCAATTTCCGATCAAAGCCCAGGAGTTGGTGTATGCGCTTATCTGTGCATTATTCATGCAGAGGAAGAGGGCGAGCAAGGAAAGTGGCCCCTAGGCACAAATCATGAATATTTAACACCGATCCCTTCCCCCAGTCTCCAGGTCCTCCTCTCCGTAACCATGCTGACAAAACCAAACGCTGGGACGAAAAGCTCAGCCTCTTCAAAACCACAGCCAGACTAAGCAGCTGCACTCCCACTCCCATCTGAATGAAGGTGTAATCTGTTTTGTTTTGCATGGGTCAGCAGCGCGCTTGGAGAGGAGACGTCAGGGGCTGCGCTTCATCACTCACTACCTGGGAGTCAATCAATAACAACAGACCGGGCTTGAGTAACGCAGATGATTCTCCTCAGCCAGCTCATCTTCACAGTGCTGGGCTCAGAGAGAGAGAGAGAGAGAGAGAGAGAGAAAAGTACAAGTTCTTTCCAATAAACCAGATCAGCCAAGCTCTCCCTCACCTGCCTCCCTTTGACTCATTCAACATTGATTTTCTTCACTTTTCTAAAAGTCTGTTTTAAAGAGACTGCCAGGATCAGGACTGTACAGTGTATACTGTGTGTTAATCGCTACAATGCTACCTCTGCAGTGTCACAAAAGGTCACAGGAGTGCCCTCAACAAAATTGGAGCTCTAATATTAGAGCTCTAATAAGTCATGGAAATTTTCTTTGGGTACCCCATGAGCACACTGACCATCTGCAGATGTTCCTGACAGCTGTTCTGTGAGAGTTCTGCTGAATCACGGACCTTAATAGTCTAGTGGTTGTAAATAAAGCATGGTGGAGCCCTGTCTTTAACTATGTTGCTTACATGTTTTGTCCCATCAGAATGAGTGGTTTATTATTATTTTATTGATCAGCAACTTTGTCTTTGTGGAATTTATGCATACATTAATGGACAATACAGAATACAAATACACTCATAATAAAAAAAAAACAGTTGCACCCCGAAGGAAGTGTGGGATTGCAATGCTATTGGGACGGAAGATAAAGGTTAGACTGATATGGGGAATATTTATTAAGCTACACATACAGAAGTAGTGTCTCTCAGTTTGGTGTCGGATCACCATGTTTGCTAATGCAAAATGCCAGAAACCTCAGCATGGACTTGTAGAGGTTCCTAATGGTGTCCTGGTGACATGTCCTTTCTAACGAATCCTGGATTGCATTGCTAGCCTACAGGAAACCAAAGAAACAGATGCCAAAATGACCAGGTTCCTCACCTGTTGTCTTCTCTATGGTGTCCATGTTGTTAGTGTCATAATCATGTGACTAGTCTGTGTTGCCCCTTTGACAGGTGCTACTGTCAATATCTTACTTACATACAAGTGGAAGCATGCAGCCAAAAATGCAAAAAAAAAGGTCTGGATTTAAATATAAACAAGTATATAAAAGGAAAAAATAAATGATATTTATTATAATGATAATTATCATATATGTTATATTCAAAGTTTTCTTTGTTTGGTGGTCTGATGATCTGCAGTTATTGTCCAGTACTGGTTCTTACACTAAGGCAAATTATTTTTAATAAATATTAATCTGTGGTCACCTGTTACTGTTAACTGCAACTCTTCCAACCAGATCTTCCAACAGGTCTTTAGTCCCTCACTGACCAATCACCACACTTTCCATACTAATAAGCTAAACATGTTGTTATAGAATACTGAATACTTTGTGATACAGTATCTTTGACTTTGATGCTAGTTATTCTTCGAACAAAGTTTCAGAACTTGTTTGTTGTTGTTGTTGTTGTTGTGTTTTTTCCCATTATGGCCTACAAAAAAACATGGCCGATTCAATCAATGGCAGTAAAATCAATGACCTACTTCAGCTGTTACATAAGCAAGAAATAGGTCACACTTACCCTCAGCTGAGAGTAACACACAGTCATTTTCGAGGGTCATTCAATTTCAAGGAGGCAAGGGCGTACGTCACAAATAAGTCACTTAAGGGACAGAGTAATAAGCAATAAACCAAGAAATCAATACACAGCAATAGACTCCCAAAATAGATGTCTCGTATGAAGCAGTAGTTCTGGGCTGAGAGGCAGACCCACCTGGCCTTCTGTTCCCGAGCCACAATGAAAGGAGGCTGCAGTCTCCGCATCTCAGTGCTGAGGTAAAGTGGGTCATTTTTTTGCCTGCTGCTGCAAGGAAATCCCCAAAAACGTCTGCCTCATTATATCCTGCATTGACCAGCACTTTAGCCAATAGTCAAGATGCAATCAAAACTGACCTTCCTAATGTTGTTACTTTATGACTTATATAGTATAGTCATATTAAGCATCATAGCATATTGTTTAAATGACAAAATAATTGTTTTCCTATGTGATGTAATGACTTTTGGCTGCTTGCTCTGAGCTCTTCTGAGTTGCGGTTATGTTACTGTGCACCAGCAGGCAGGGGAAAATAATATTACCCAGTACAATATGTAATTAATAATACCCTGCCTATCATCAAGAGAATCCCTGTTGCTGGCTCAGAGACACTCTTGTCACAGAAATGCTTCATGGTAGAAAAAAGAAACTAAGCCACGATAAGTCATGAAATAGGTCACGATTGTGTCCCAAACTAGCACACGGACTACTGTCAAGTCAAGTTTAGTCAAGCTTTATTTATATAGGGCCTTTTACAACAATTGTTGTCATAAAGTAGCTGTACAGAGAATCAGGGTCTAAGCCCCTAAAGAGCAAGCCAAGGGCGACAGTCGCAATGAAAAACTCCCTCAGAACAAGAGGAAGAAACCTTGAGAGGGACCAAGACTCAAAGGGGGAATCCTTCCTCCTCAGGTTGACACCCGACAGCAAAACAAACACAAAAGCAATATGAAAATAATAATATTTTACAATTCTATGCAGTATTGAATAGAATAACCGGTAACTTTGATTGAAAGAATTGTTCGAGTCCTTTTTTAGGCTGAATGTACCTAATTCATTTGCTTGTACCAAATTGAAGTCATTTTTTTAGGTTGGACCAATAAAATACGTTTTACAGTGTACAGTGATGAAAGTCAGTAAGGCTTTTTGCTATCAGGACAATAAATGGCTGTGTGCAGTACTCTAACAACACACAGAGCGGATCCAAAGATTAAATGGGAATCTAAATCTAATGGACTTGTTCAGGTCCAGGGTGAACACAGCATACACTGTTTCGTTGGTCCAGCCTAAAATAATTACTTCAGTTTTTGAATGAATGATTCTTTAGATCAAATTAATTTTCTGAGCATAAACTTATTAAGTGCTTGTAATAAACTGAAGTAATTTTTTAGGTTGGACTTTTTACAGCATACAGTCGAACACCCCCGGGTTAAACTGTGTGTGTTTATTGTACATTTTTGCATGTATTTGCTGAGTTTAACGTACTAAATATTTGAACGTAAAATATACAATGCTGAAAAAAGTGATGAAATTTTGTGCACAGCCATATTTGATGTTTACGAACAGAAACAGTAATGTAACTGTGCATTAAACTGTGTAGAAGTGTGCTCTCTGTAGAGGACGTCGACTTAATTTGCCTTTAAAGAAATCAGCAAAACATGTACTTTGGTCAGGGGAACCCAAACTCTTGCATACAAACTTTTTTGTGTTTAATTTGCAGAAGCAGCAGAATCATGACTGTGATACAGAACTTTGGTCTTTGCATTTTGATATTTGTACACCATTTGAGAACACCAGTGGGCCTGTCCATTGTGTGACCTTCCAGTGATGAATGGATCAATAGAAGCGTTGAAAATGATTTGGAATAGAATCTGGTTACATTAACATACATGACTTTTGAACACATTTTTAGCCCATCTTATACAATGGCAGGAACAATACAATCATTAAGGAGTGAGAACAGAGAACTGACGAGCCACAACACACACACACACACACACACGCACACACACACAATTACATGTTAGTAGAATGTTGTGCCTAGCATGTGTTAAATGAACACTTCCAGTGTAGATTTGAGAAGACTGTCTTCTAATGTACATCTAGGTGTTAATTTCACTCTGGCGGTCGTGCTGCGTGACAGTTTTGTGCTGTTAACATCACACCTGAGTGTAAATTAACATCCAGCACACATGCAGTGAGTTGAATTAGTGAAATCTATTCTATAGACTGTATACTCCAGGCTCTTCTAATGTTAACACTCTAGGTGGTCCTTAACAATTGACTTTTCTTTTTATGATAAGCAAGTTCACTCATTGACATGACCTATGGGAAGCATTAACCTTAATACATATAAAATAAATTCTCATTGTTCACGAATGATTTGGATTCAAACTACATGCATAGTAAAAATATAAAATAACATGCAAAAAGCTGCATATAAAATGCAGTGGAGCTCCTATTCATAAGCTTTTATGGTTCGTTAGAGCTTCACAGTCATGACAGTAGGGGAAATGTTTTGTATGATTGCCTCATCTAGTGGCAGTTAGCGATATGACTGCAGTTACATTCCCAATACGCTAAAGCAGGATTCTCTTAATCTGGCCCAAAATATTCCGACCACTTCCTCATACAGTTCAGTATGTCTGTGACAACATGTAGGTCAATCTGGCATATTAGCCACAAAACCGGACACAGTGAGCTAGAAATACTGAATTCGAACATGTATTTAAAGAGCTTTTAGGTCTATATGAATTGTCACTGGATTCCTTTCTGCAGGCTTACCCCCATAAATCCACTCCCAAAGCCAGAATCAGCTTGAAATGACTCATTTTTGTTTGTTCTGTTATACTTAAAAATGTAAAAGCATTAGTGATAAAGAGCTCCTAAAGACTGTGAACCCTTATTCCTGAAACATATGACCACTGTAGACCATCCAGAGGGGGATTAAAACTATCTGGACTAAGCCCCAGTTCCTCTGGGGATTATCGTTCGTAATACAAAACTGGAATGTTGTTTTATACTGCGTCCAGTATCAATCAGTGTAGAAGAGCTTGTTGGGGTATATTCTCTTTTTGAGGTCCCAGTAGCCACTGGTTTCACTATTAACAGTCACTGAGTTTCATTCAGATATATAACACTGTCACTCTCGCTCTAACAGTTATTGGTTATTCTATTCAATATTGCAAATAATTATAAGTCTTTATTATTTTATGTGCTTGTTCTGCTCTTGTCGAGCCAATGAGGAAGGTTTCCCCTTTTTTTAGTCTTGGTTTGACTTTGGTCACAGATAAACTGTGAAGTTGTGTGAATAGAGAGGTGTGAGTCTTAAACCGGTCATGGAGAGTCTTAAAATAGACACACATTCAGCATAACTTCACTTTGCTTCAGCATTGCTTCACACAAAGCAGGCACCATCTTCTTAAATATCACCTCCATTCTGTTCACATACACATGATTTTGGTGCTATCAAGCTGTAATCTCACTTCCAATCCAATAGCAAGTCCTCCATTAGGCATGGGCAATACTTGCGATCCTGGCATTTACTTTTAAGACGTATTCTGGCCCAAACTGATCAAACCCATTTGATTCTTTATTTGTTAGGTTTTTTTATCTCTCAATGAAAAGAAAATAAATGCTGCCATAAATGATGGCGTAGTGTAGGAACGACCTTTCCTTCCTCTGCTCCCAAATAAAGCTGGAGAATAAGAAGCCACTTTAAACGCAATGTGCAAAAGTGAGACTGAAATGCGTGTTTTTAACTGGTGGATTTCCCTGGGCAAATCATCAATCAATCAACCAACCTTTATTTGTATAGCACTGTTTTACAACTAATGTTGTTTCAAAGCGGCTTTACAGAAAAGCAGTTTATGGAAGAGAAAGAAAAGAAAAACCAAAGAGGTCCATGTATAGACTTAAGGAAGGGAATCCAGATCCAAGCCCCCCTTGAGCAAGCCAAAGGCAACAGTGGCAAGAAAAAACTCCCTTAGAGTAAAAAGGAAGAAACCTAGAGAGGGACTCAGGCTCAAGGGAGGAACCCATCCTCCTCTGGTCGATCCCGGATTCTTTACTTTTTTTATCTGGCATACTTTTGATGAATGTTCAGCTTTAATTAGATATAAAAGTATCTTCTATAATATAATATATTTTATCAGATATTAATCTAATAAATACACATTTAGTTACTGAATTTTTGGTTCACATGTAAAGTACAAGTTGAACTGAACAGATGATTTCAACATTACAAAACACTGAATTAAAGTGATGCTATTAAAAAACACATTAAAGTAATAAATATAAATGTAATAATACATTATTAAAAGTACAGAGAGACTCTGTGTTCTGAAGTTTATTTAATTTTAATGTCTGTTTTAAATTTGTTCACATTTACCATTTATCATTGCTGAAAATCACATACTTTACAGTATCAGTATCAGTATCTAGATATTAGCCTCGGTATTACTTGGTATTGGATTGAATGGAAATCAGTGGTATTCCTATGCTTCTGTATTCCTTTAAGCCCTGTCTCCTGTTCTGGGACTGAAAATTAAGTACAAGCCAATCATGGCGAAGGAGGCAGGACTTCGTAGTACAGGTGGTATGAAAGTAATGCTCTATTAACTGTACAGGTAAAACAGGAGGAGTATTTGATGTATCACAGGTCCAGTGAAGCAGGAATCCTGTGTAATCCAGCTTACTTCAATTAAATAGATGCTTGACCGCCACCCAGTGGCTGCTATTAGTCCACTATGAAGGCTTATTTTGGAGACTCCTCATCTGTTTTCAGGAGGAATATTTATTAATTAACCTCCAGAGTGACCCTACTCCAAATGTGTAAAGCTGTTATATGGTGTATATGAGAAAACTATCAGCTTTTGTTAACTGATGTTAAATTGTAAGCAAAACACAAGAGCATTTCTGTTTAGCTGTTTGTAATATTTTAGATTTTATATGTATGTCATATTATACTATAATGGTCCTTAACTGTACCAAGACTGTAACAAGATAAATTTAACAGTTTGCATTGTAGTTTATTTTATATTCATATTATACTGTAAAGGTCATAATCCATAGCCTACCCCAATAAATAAACTAATTAATTTTAAAAACTGAGAATAACAGGGATACAGGACTCAGAAATGCAAGGAAATAGCACAACTTAGCAAAGACATAGACAAACTAAGATGCTTTAAATGCAAGAGATGATGTCCAGAATCAACCATTCAAATAATAAACCTTTATGTAAACCTTGAGTATGATCTTCATTTACATGTAGCATTCCACAGTAAAAGGGAGTCAATTTAATGATATAATATGAGAAAAGAAAAATGCATGATTGTAAAAGTATAGCAAAGAAAAATAAATAAGACAAAACATAATTATTAAAACAATACATGATAATATCACAAAAAAGGCACATTAGATATCAAATTAAATTAATAAAACAACTAAGTAGGGTAAATACAATAGAAAACAATACTGAGACTAACATTCATTCATATCATTATCAAACTGCTTGTCCTCCTGAGTCACTGGAGCCTAGACCAGCACTCACTGGGTGAGAGGGAGGAAACAGCCAGGACAGATCACCATTCCATAAAAGGACAGATACCCAGATATACACATTCACACCTAGGAGCAGTTTAGTATATCCAGATCACCTGACTGAATGCAGACACAGGAGAACTCCCAGCCATCTGGTCAAGGAATCAAACCCAGATCTTTTTGCTGTGAGACAGCAGCTCTACCCACCGCGCCACTGTGCAACCCTAAGACAATGACAGCAACACTAAAACAGCAAATGATAAAAAAAGTTCACCAGACAAAAAAATTGTCATCTGTGTCTGAATCGTACTTAATGGAGCTTATACTGTATATCAAATAAATAACACCAGTAAAAACAACAGCACACATAATGTGGAGATGGTTAGAAATTGAGTTTTAGAGATTCATGCGATAAATTCCAGCTCACTGGTGCACTCTTGTGCCCTGCAAAGAGCAGATGCTCCCGGTCCACTAAAAGCTCCCTGTACCTGAAGAGTGATCCGGTCACTTAAAGGAGTTTGGTCATTTCTATTGTTACCAGAGAGTGCTGATGTGATGTGAGATGGCATGTAGCCGGTAAGTGCTCTGTAGATAAGGAGAAGCTGGCGTGCTTCCCGCCACGCTGCCTCTACCTTTTTGACACAGTGTGCAGTGATGAGTACTGTAGGGGTCTCCAGTGACGAATCTCAATGCAGAGTGATGAGTTGGGGCTTGAGGCTATTGGCAGGCATATGTCTGCGTATTATATATATTATTGATAACAGACTAGTCTCAAAAAGCCTTTTTCTTGTATGCACTTGTAAACGTGTTTGTGTAGATACAGGAAAACAAGGTTTATCTTAATTTACTCACTAATTTGATATGATATTTACATGTCATTTTTTTAGTCAGCCACATACCTAGGTTCTTATTTATAGAGAATGTTTAATTTTGAATTCCTTCAGGGTTGTAAGAACATTTTGGTTAGATGTTAGCTGTTCTTGAAAACAATACGAATTTGGTTTCCTTTGTATTTAAAACTAGTTTGAGCTGTCTGTAAGGCATCAAAGTGCACTTTAGTTTTACCAATGCTGCATGTACAGTATCAGTATAGTGCTTATAGGTGCAGTCTGAGATGGAGGCAGGGACATTATTGATGTCTATTGAATAAGATTGGGCCTAGCATTGAGCCTTGTGGAACACCTTTGGTCACCGGCAGTAGATCCGATTTATGGTGTCCCAGAATCACACATTGGTGCCTATCAGCTAGGTAAGAAACCAGCTGTGGGTGTGTGGCTGTGTGCGGAGAGGGTGGTGCTGGGGTAGAGCTGGAGTGAGCCTTTGCAAAAAGGCCAAAAATCAGGATTTCTAGACTTTTCCAGCACTTGTACATGCGATTCTAGATTTTCTATACAACTTGTATTAATCAAATAGCCTAGAAATAGAAATCATTTATAATTGTTATTTCTAAAGTTGCAAGCTAACGGGATTGCAACCATATACAACTACATAAAGAGTGTATAGAAGGAGGAGGCACCAGCTCCCCCAAATAATAATACAGAAGGATCTGGAAGATGTTATAAGGCCACCAAGCCATAATCTCCAAGCACATGAACATGAAATCAAACCCATGTGAATGGTTTCAGTTTCATATCAGTCCCTTTGAGTACATCTCTGTCCCCCTGGCAAACTGCACTTTTAGCCTTCCCTACAATAATAAAAGACTTTGTAGGTGGATGAACAGCTTTCAGTCTAGAACACAAGTTCCCAACCCTTGTCCTGGAGTACCCCATGTCCAGCACAGTTTAGTGTTTTCGTGCTCTAACACACCCACTTCAGCTCAGAAAGGGCTTGTTAATGAGGTGATTAGTTGGATCAGGTTTGTTGGGAGCAGAGAAGCCACTACATTGTGCAGAGCAGAAGGTCCTGTTGGGAACCACTGGTCTAGAAAAACAGATCAAAGCAGGTCCCACCCAGCCACTGATAACCTATGGTTAATCATCACCATCATCATTCTCATCATATCCTATTCTACTGTAAATAATCCCCAGGAAACAATGTCCTGTTCTCTGTCCTCAGTGCTGAACTGAACGGGTACAACTGTTATGGCTGTAATTATCAATAACCGTTAATTTCTCATCATAATTTCTGACACCTTTCATAGTGGTCTTAAGGAGACCCCCACACTTGAATATGTGTTTAGGAAAGCTGAGTAAATAGTTGAATACAAGACTATAGACTTTAAGCCCTGTGAAGAAAAACCCCAGAGATGCTAGTAATAACGATTACATCAGTTTATATCTTCGAGGAATGGGAGCATGACAATGTGTGAATGGTTTTGATTTTGTGTCATCTGTATCCGCCCTGGCAAACTGCACTTTGAGCCTTTGCAACAATAATAAAAGACTTTGGTGGTGGATAAGGCGCGGGGACTAATCTAACAAATAATGTGCAGTTCTGCAAAACATACAAAAAGCCCTCTAATAGGCTTACTGCACGCCACAAAAAAACTGGAGAGCACATCAGTTTGCTCTTATTCACTGAGAGAACAGTTCTGCTTCTGGGATTAACCCTGTGTGTTAGGCTGCGAACAGATTAATGCACACACCGCACATTACACATTCATCAGAATGAGTGTATGTCAGAGTATTGCTCCCTACATGTGCATATTCATCCCTGTGTAGGGCTTATAGTCTTCTTTTCATAGTGCTCAAGTGGGTTGTCATCAAACACTGGGTGGCACTGTTGCTCCAGATTGAAGATCAAGTCATCCAAAGCTCTTCAGGCAAAGTGTAAACAGGCAAACAGAGAGAGAGAGAGAGAGAGAGAGAGTGTCCGTGTGCGTGTGTGTGTGCACCTTACACTCCCGCAGACCTGCATCTCGCTTCTGGATAAACTGCTCAGACAGCACCAGCACTCATCATCCGACTTCAGTCCTCTCAGAAGATGGAATATGACAGTTTACAGAAACAAATGGCACTTGATGAAGATGCAGTGCTTGCAGATGAGGATTACTGAGACACTCAAAAACAGGGTGAGTAAAGCCATCAGAGTTATATTATATTTCCAGGATGCTGCTTTACATTGCAGACCGACCAGGATGACCTATTTTCATACATAGCTCCAGAAGCAAGTATTCAAAAAGTATCTCACCTAGGTTAAGTCTAAACTTGTTTTTGGGCTTGGGGAAGGTTGCTTTCCCCCTTATATTACTTTGCTCTTTAATTCTGCTGTTTAATTTACATTTCAGCGTGTTTCAACGTGGATTAAAAAACGGACCCAGTCTGCTCATAGAAATTGTTATCAACTGGTGTTTTGTGTGCTTCATTGATTCCTGGTGGGTTCGTAGTGGAATAGAACTGGTCAATGTGGTTCAGGCCAACTGTATCCTGAGGTGAGACTTTATGAGGTGCGGTTATTATTTAATGCCAGCCAAGTCCCATGAGCCTTCCTCGCTCATGCCTTTAAAAAATTGGATTTTGTTTTCTGCACTGAACAGCAAGTGGGAACTGACCCATAACTCAAGCTTAAGGTCATTTCTTTTGTGGTTCTGTATCTGATCTGGATGTTTTCGGTTCACTCTTGGTCATACTATGAGCCTGCAGTTAAAACATCAATCAGGAGTCTAGTCGTAAAGTCATTTCAGTTCACATTCAGGAGTATCTAACCCTGGAGCAATTGAGGTATTAGAGCCCTCCAAAACACTAGCGGACCTTGTGATTTGGGGGTTTTCATACTTAGCTCCGTACATATATATATATATATATATATATATATATATATAT